>CM074933.1:17511214-17524327 GCA_037576815.1 Pangasius larnaudii
AGCATCCTGTGCAGCTGCATCACTGCCTGGTTTGGGAATTGCACCATCTCAGATCGCAAGACCCTTCAGCGGATAGTGAGGACAACTGAGAAGATCAGGGTCTCTCAGACATTTATTTACACCTCACGGTGCATCTGCAAAGCCACCAGCATTGTGGACAACCCCACACACACCTCTCACACACTCTTCACCCTCCTGCCGTCTGGCAAACGGTACAGAAGCATTCGGAAGTTTCTTCCCCCAAGCCATCAGACTCCTCAATACTCAGAAACTGGACTGAAAGAACACACACACATACACATACATATATATATATATACACACACAACTGAGCATCCTCTATCCTCTTTGCAATTTTTTGCAATTTTTTGCACATTACATTATGCTGCTACAATACTTACTATACTGTACATAGGCTGCTACTTCTTATGTTTCCACTGTTTCAGCAACTTACATTGTACTCTTGCACTCTTTGCACTATTGTCGCTGGATTCACTTTGTCGCTGGACTTGACTTGGGCCAAGCAACTGCACAGGACCTGCTTAAACACTTACTAACAATATTTTTCCACAGCATTTTTGGCTAATGTTCATTTATAAAATACACTAGTGTTCATTATTAGTTCATTTTTTCACATTGGATTACCAAACGTTACAGTATACATCGTTTAATGATTTAATGTATAAGTATATTTAGAAATTAACATGAATTTTATAGCATTTATTGATCTTGGTTAATTAAATTAATTTGTGCTTTAACTAGAACGATATTTTACAAGTAATAGTTTGTTTTGTTGTTGGCTGTTGGACTATGATTCATAATTCTGTACCTTTTCAGCATTTAATAATCTTAGCTAATGTTAATTTCTACTCATACTGAATATTTTCACCAGTACAATTTGAGACATTTTGTAAAAATTAGTCATTTAGAGTTATTTTTTGTCTATTTGCCAGGAGTGTGCGCATTCTCTTGAGTTAAAGAACATAAGTCCTGTCTCCATGGATGGACCCAGTGTGAACTGGAGGTTTCTAGAGCTTTTCCAGCAGGAGCATGAACAGATTGGAGGTGCCCAACTGATTGTGGTTGGTAGTTGTGGCCTCTACATCCTCGAATGCTTTCGAAAGTGGATTTTTAGTGTGGTAGTTAGAAAAAGTTCTAAAGGCAATGCACATATTATTTAATAATGCCCCAGCAAAGAAAGGAAGACTTGTACTGGAAGACAAGTGTATTTCCACTGCCATTTTGTGGCCATTGGTGGATCGAAAACTTGCTGGTGGTTGAGAGGGCAATTGTAGTGTGGCCAGTGATGGTCAAGTATGTGGACGCAGTGACAGCAAAGCAATTTCGTCACCCTGGAACATCATCACATGACACCATCACCGAGGCAAGAAAGGATTGCTTGATTGTGGCCAAGCTGCATTTCTTCATGGCAGTTTCCAACACCTTTACCTCCTTCCTGACCAACTATCAGACTGACGAACCTGTTATGCCATTTATCAGGAAAGATTTGACTGTGCTGACGAAGGTAGCTGTTCATTTCTATTCTGTAACTGCACTGTACATAACTGACACTGGAACTCAATCTGTCTTCTCTATTACCGTCATGAAGCGCTGTCTGTTTAATATTTTTTATTTACTTTAGTAATGACAAATGTAATGATGTTGTCTAAGTATTATTATTATTATTGTTTGTTTGTATGCAAATTCATTTTAAAGAGCCTTTTGAAGAGATTTGTGGAGACATCACTTCACAGCAACTGATCAGACTAGACGTGACAGCGCAGAAATTCAGGGTCAATATCAATGAAGTTCGCTTTAGGAGCAGTGGCAGTCCTAAAGGTATTATGAGGGAAATATCAGACAAAGCAGAAATATTTGTTCATTGTGTAGAATGACATTTATGCAGTCCGTCTTATATACCCCTCTCAGGAACTCAAGAGTAGAGCCAGCAGCAGTGTAGGAGAACTGACTGTCCTCGAGTTTAGGAGGGACTGTGTGAACATTTTGGCAAATGTAGTCAAAAACATGCAGGAGAAGAGCTGTTTAAAATACTCAGCTGTGAGACAGATGACATGTTTGGACCCAGCACACGTTTTCAGATCCAGAGCTGTGCATTTCAAGAATGAGAGGGTTTGTACAGCATTTACTACATGGCAATCAGTTATCGGGAGGTGTCTGTGCTAGCACATCGATTATTACGGTTTCCTAGTCCATGTTAAAGACGTAGATCAAAACCAAATAGAGCAGTGATGAATGAAAATGTAATGCAATGTGATGTTCCATTACTCTGATTATATATTGTTATTATTGGCTGTGCTATGGCCAGATTGCCCAGCAATTTGAAGATTTCCTGAGTCATTTTCTTCCTTTTAGCCCATGGACACAATACTAGATGTGTTCTTACATGGATTCCTCAGTCAGTCCTACCTGGAGCTTTAGGCATTTTGTCAGAAACTCCTACTTCTGTCTCACGGGCAGGGAACAGTTGAGAGGTGCTTCACATTTAACAAACAGGTAGAGAATTGAAGCATCAAGGAACAAACTGTTATTGCTCAGCGGCTGGTGTGTGATTATATTGCTGTTTGTACGGGGGGGTTCTCAACATCCCACTGACTAAAGAACTACTAAATTCTGCAGCTTTAGCTACATCTCAGTACCGTTTATACCTTGCAGACCACTACTTGGAGGAACTTAGAAAGAGGAAAGCATTGCTGCAAGTGTTGTCAAAGACGGTGGAAATGGACGCAGATCAGCTTTCAGAGCAAGCAGAGGGGAAACCTGGCACACCGATGGCTCAACTCATAACCAAATCAAACATACTGAGAAAAGGAAGCAAAGAAAAGCTGAAAAATCTTGAGGCACAGTTTGACAAAAAAAAAAAAAAAAAAGCAGCAGAATTAAGGCATATGCCATGCCAATACTTTTGCTGTGTCATATTATAGGGATCGTTTCTTTAAAATGTTTTGTCCCTAAAGTTCCTTGTAAAATTTGATTCAATCTTTACACTCAACGTGTTTACACAATGCTTTGCAATTTAAGTAGTTCACCTGTATTTTAATTCAGGATATTTGGAATAATAAGCATATGCTCGTTGTGTATGTCCTATACCCATAATAAATGTATTACATTATTTACAAAAGAAAATACATAAATGTACATTCTAATAAAATAAACATGTCCAGAGGCATCCAAGTAGCTTTAGTGGTCTTGATTTGATAGTATTGATTTTAGGTATCTTCAGTTTTATAAACCAGCTGATTAATTGTTTAATATGCGTTTTTAAACCATTTTTAATTGCAAATTTGGTCTTAATTTTTTAAATTGGTCTTAAAAAGCATTAAATGTCATGATCTCAAGCCTGCAGATACCCTGGTAGGAGTAAATGTACCCGTTAAGCACAGCCCCAAGGTCAAAATCTGTTGTAAATAGTTTTAGTATATATTAACATGCACATATAAATGCGCATTTTAAAATGTAAAATATAAAAAATACTGTGAAATATTTGAAAAGTCTGATATGGACTTACAGTAAATGGTACACAATGCACCATTTAAGCACATGGGTTTTATGGCAGTAGCTGAACTTAAACAGGTCTACTTTCACTGTGCTGCCTATCCTCTGCATTTGGCCTTCACTCTCACCTTCAACTACTTCCTGTTCACGCCATACTTTTATAGCAAGGGCAGAAGGTTTTTTTTTTATATATATAATTTTAAATTATGTAAAAATAACATGCTCCTACCATTTTCAGACTATAATTTCCCTGTTTCATTGTTATCTCTTTCACTGCAGGTAAAAGAATGATGCACATTAAGTGATGTTAACATGTAGGCTCATTCAGTCATCTTATACCTTATAGCCTGCAACGTATATAAGCTTTGCCTCTATAATGCTTGCACACCAATGTGGCAAATTAATAAAATAATATGTAATAATAAACATCAATCACCTTTAGGCAACAGTGCAATAAAGCTATTCATTCATTTATACGAACTGAAGTGGGCTTGAAAGAAACAAATTGGGCTTAAAGGTGCATTTAATTCTTCTTTTTTTTTTTAAAATTAGGTCCCTAACAGTTTGGTGAGTTCGACATTGAAATGATTCCCGCCCATGTTCATGAAGCTCGTAATTCTAGTTTTTTCCCTAAATATCATAGCTATAAATGATTAAATTTAAAGGTGCAATAATTGAGTTTTTATTCTTTACTTGTACAAATATCCTGTGTCCTCCTGTGAATCATTTTATAGCTATGATATTTAGGTGAAAAAAACTATAATTACGATCTTCTCTGTGAAAGTTATTATAAAAAAAAACACATTTATGTTACACAAGTTTACTGTTGGGCCTAAAACCTACACAGTATTAACTCTTTTACTGATAATATGTAAAAACAATGCATTATTTTCATGCTGTTAAATACAGCATACATCATGTAGCGCTGTGCCATTTAAGCCCACATGAGAAAAAAATACTGATTTATTAAAATATTTGTTTAAATAAAAAAGACTGTAGTTTATTTCTAAGTAGAGTTAGATGGAGAGCATAAGAAAATGTGCAGTATGTGTGTTTAACATGCTTGATGCTTTGGCAGTATGCCACATTGCGGCACTAACATTTTGACCATGCTGACCATGCTTTTTATTTACTTTCTTTAGGGACTGCATGCACGTTGCAGGTCCTCACTCAGGTCCTCACTCAATACTGGCTAATCTGATTGGTCTAGTAACAAATAGCGGAACTGGCTAAATAACCAACAGTGCACATTATTGGTTTCATTTGTTTGTTTTTTTTACATTTTTTTTAATTTGATGTCAAAGTTGTGGGCTTAACACTTAACACTTAACCCTAAGATGACAAAATCATGACGTCATTCTTTAATTAATAAATTATGCAGGCATTGACAAATGGCTGTTGTAGGAACTTGCTGTTCGCGGAAAATAATCAACTCTGCTCCATGTCCTTGAGTAATTTAACAGTGTATAATACCATGCCCTGTTTTTGTTTTATTCTGTAGCAAAAATACGATGCTACAAATGACAGATTGTAGTTCATAACTAGCTGTACACATATCAGATGCATTTTTAAAGGTTTTTTTTTTTTCATGTCTATTATCTATCTAGCACATGTACAGCTACAAAAGAGCTCCACATGCCACATTCCAGTCAGGAGACCTCCATCTTTTTTATGCTTATCCTTGAAGGCATTTTTGTTTTTTGCGTGTGTGTGTGTGTGTGTGTGTCAGTGTGTGTGTTCAGAGTCTCTTTCTTCTGTAGCTTGTTTACTTTTCTGTGTCGGACCAGGGTTGAAAAGTGCAGCCTCACTCTGTTTCTCATCACAGCAAACATCCAGTCATCGTTGCTGGTGATTTTTCTTCTTTTCCTAGCCTGTGACGCTTCTCCTATTTCTCCACCTTGAAAGTGATAGTGCCGCTTTGGTCTCCATGCTCCATAGTGCATCTAAGCAATACAAAATTACTATTACAGGAGCGCTGGGAAATATATGCGCAAAAAATATCGTGCTTTCAGGTGAAGCTGATGTGTTTCTTCTTCGAGCTTTTGAAGCAATTTCTTTGTCCTGGTGCAAAATGTTACAGTCAAGATGGAATGAATGATCAGGTCACAAGTGCAGCGGACAGGACAGAATGAGTGTGAGAGAAAGAGAGAGACCGAGTCAGAGACACTGTATGTGTGAAATGAATGTAAGGAGAGAAGGTCTTCGTATTCCCTTTGAACTTGGCTTCTACAAAGGAAAGCTTTGAGATGTGTGGATAAAACAAGGACACGCTGCAATGGCACAAAGCATAAAGAGAGCAAAAGATCAAGAGGTCGACATGAGTGAGCCGTCAGATGCTGTTCTTATATTTTAAAGAATTTCCACTGCAATCGTTGGGTAAATTCACTTACTCCAAATGGGTATTGTTATTGTTATTATTATTATTATTATTATTATTATTATTATTATTATTATTAAATAATGCTTGTACACAAGAGCCCTGGAAAGGCCATGAGAAAATGTCTCACCTTGATACTGTAGATTTGTACCTTCTAGGAACTGCTGCTGTAATCATAAAGACTCATCCCGGTCTCACAATACTCACAAATATTCACAATATGCTCATACTGAGCATCCTTTCAACACACGTAGTACTATTTGATGCAACAGTATAAAGTTGTAGAAGTATAATAACACACCGAGAAGAGGATGGGTATCCTTTTAAGTCTGGGTCCTCTCAAGTTTTCTTCCTCATGGTCAAATCTCAGGGAGTTTTTCTTCACTACTGTCACCAATGGCTTGCTCATTAGGGATCTGGATCTGGAGCTGCTTTGTGACACCTATTGTTAAAAAGTGCTATAAACATCAAACAGAGTTTATTTTTAGATAAGTGAGCATGCATTGGCCAACAACTGGGCACAAGTTTAAAAACTCGAAAATGCAAAAATTGAGATTGATATACACTATATGGCCATGTGCTTCTTCCCCAAACTGCTGCCACCAAGGTTGAAGCACACAATTGTCTAGAATGTCTGAATGTCTTTGCAGGTTGTAGCATTAAGAATTTCCCTTCACTGGAAACCTGTTCCAGCATGACGATGCCCCTGTGCACAAAGCGAGCTCCATGAACACATGGTGTATTAAGGTTGGAGTGGAGGAACTCTGTGCTGTGAAACTTGTAATATAATATAATGGAAATGTAAATCATAGCATTTTTCATTTCATAATTCATACAAGAATGTATTGACCTCCTTATGACTGTGTTTATCTCACTAAGTTAAAGGCTGTTCTTTTTTTTGTGATAATTTGATATCTTTTTGATGAACAAACTGACAAGCAAGATGAGCTGAAAACATAAACTCTGCCCCAACCTAGTTGTAGTTCAGTTTAGCCCTCAGGACATGTACAGTATTACTGCATTTTACTGTAGGTGGACTAATGTTAGCATATTGCTATCTGGCCAGCTAGTTAACTGCTAATAAACTAGCTGATATTTATCACAAACAGAAACAAATTTCAGTATTTAAGTTTAAATGTGAAGTCTCATTTAACTGTCATGTAAAAAAAAACAACAAAAAAAAAAACACTTTTCTCTTGATCACTAAATTTAGCTAATTTGCTAGCTAGCTTTCAAAACAGGTTCTGTAGCAAAAGGTTTCTGCTACCACATCCTTATTGTGTAATAATTAGTTACATATTTTAGCATAGGATGATGTCACTGATCCTATTTTTCACTGAATTCAAGTCACCAAGCTCATAATCGCTGTTTTCAATGTAAATTTGACTGTAATCGCTGTTTTCAATGTAATTTTGACTGGGTAGGGCTCAGAGCAGTCTCATTTCTTTGTGGCATGGACTGCAAAACATTCCTTTGAGATTCTAGTCCATGTTGTAGATTTCTGTAGATTTATCAGCTACGCATTCATGCCGTGAATCTCCCGCTCTACCACACCCCAAAGATGCACTAATGGATTCGGAGCTGGTGACTGTGGAAGTCATTGAAGTACACTGGTCATATTCATGGAACCCATTTGAGATGAGACAAATATCATATATCAAGGACATACATCATTGTTTGCTGTATGTCTGGTTATCTTCACATTTTCAAAAAGAACTGACATTAAATAAAAACAGCCGTGATAATGTGAATATTAAATAACATAGTTATGGAAAACACTATATTATTATTGACTGGTTAGGGATCTTTTTTTTTTAGTCGATTAAATCAATGCAGAAATACACTTATGATGTTTGTTCTTTAAAAGCGGCACAACAAATAAAGCATTCCCCCTCTCATCCGGAGATTGTGAGATCGAAGCCTGACAAAGCCATCCGTGGCCAGGAGTCCAATACTCTCTCCCTCTTCTCTGTCTCTATGCGGTCATGTATGTGGAAGAGGGTGGATAGTGCTTTTCTCGGAGTGTGTTACACAGCCCTGTGACACGGCATGAGCAGCAGTTTGAAAAGGCGTGGTTGGCTCAGAGGAAACATGCGATATCCTTCACCCTCAGTGGGTGATAGGAGACAGCTGGCTTATGAGTGGGTACTGGCCGCGACTAAACTATGGCGAAAACTGAGGGGGAAAAAATGAATATTTCAGCAAAAATCACCACACCTGGAAATAGTGTTTTGGTTTCGCTACACCAGATACAAGACTTTGTTTGACTATATAAATTATATTTTGCCTTGTTTCTTTGTTTTCATAGAGCCCAGCTGGTTTTGATTGCTTGTTTGAATTTGGTTTTGGAAAAATAATAAGATTCAGCAAACACATCCGCTTTCATCCGCTACACTGTGATAATATCACACTGTGAATCTATTATCCTGTCAATTTTCCTGCCACAAATTACTGTCATTTAGGATAAGGCAGGTTTCTGCGTAGTTTTAAGAACTTGCCGTATGAAAAGAACGTGCCGTATTAAAATACTTTACTTTGCGATATCTGAATGTCATGAATTCCTGCTGTCAGCATGCGACACTTTTCCCAATGCCACGAGTTCTTTTTACATATTTTTGCTTTGAGTTTGCTACATGTGGCTATGACTTGGTCCTGCCTCTGCCCCTGTTCTGTCATTGGTCTATTTCTGATTGTAGTCACCTGGTATGTGTTTTACTTTGAAAGATGTATTTCCTGTTCGTGTCCACCTGTTTCCTGTTTAGGCCTTGAGTAGTTTGCCTATATACAGTATAACCTTTTGTGTTCTAGTCCCATTATGTCCCATTATGAAGTCATGTCGATTGTTTTGCCTGTTTCTGAGCAGTGTTTCCAGTTTCCTGTGGTTCCTGACTTCCTGATTCTAATCCACGCTAAAGTTTACAGTGTTGATTATGGATTATTCCAGTCTAATGTTGTCTGCCTGTGATTTGACCCCGGCTTGAAATATTGACAGTGATTACTGGATTACTCATAATAAACACCATGGCAGTTTTACACTTTACACGTTCATCCTGCTTCATCCATTTACCTCATGTTACTCTGATGGTCCTCATGGAGATAAAATCTTGTATTCCTACTCCAGTCTAAGAGAAAAAAAAAATTCTGTCTCAGTTAATTTGTTGCTGAGTGCCTATACCACCCCTCTCAAATGCTTTCTAACCTTTTTTGCTACCTCTAGGTCTAATACGTAAGATTTTGACCCAATTGGCCATGTCAGCTTTTTAGTAAAAATGTCTTCCACAAAAGACATCTGCAAAAACCTCTAGACCCTGCCAATCTCACCTCCCTTTGTCTATGCTTTTATCTCCAACCTTCTTGACTGCCGATACCCTCTCCTCTCTGACACTAGCTCTTACACCATCCAAAGCTTTCAGAAATCCTTAAGAACTTAGCTGTCTGTCTTCTAGCTAACAATTGTTCCTGTCACACTATTACACCTCTACTTCACACTGGTCACAGGCTGCCCATAAAACAACACTCTTAGCAAGAAAATTTCCCTCCTTGCCCACAATGCCCTCAACAATCTTCCTCTTTCCAATTTGCCCTATTGTCTCCTCTCATACCCACTCACCTGCACTCAGATCCTCACTTTTAGACCTGCCTGCCTGCCTTTTCATCAAACTTTCATACAGCTTTGATTACTGTGCTTTCTCCAGTCACTTTGTTTCTGGAACTGTCTGCCCAAAGTCTCGCCTCATACACACTTCCGTGGTACTTAAGGATGAGATCGGTGAGTCAAACGCACATGCTTTCTGCTCTTACATAGTCCCCTGTACATATTCCACCCTACGTTTATTGACTCACAATGTTTTGTTAAAGAAGGAAAGCTTGGTATATGTGATTATGGATTCCTGTCAGGCTTAATGTATGTGTGGCCATACTAATGTTGCATTCAACTCATCTCGTACGTGGGAAGTCAGGGCTCAGAAAGATGTCATTTTTGACCTCTGTGCGTTCAAGGTACAAAGTGCAGGGAAGAACATGGACGCATTCTTGTTCATCTTTTGTTAGCAACAAGCTAGCTAGCTAACTGTGAGGAATGGTGTATATTTTTCTCCTCTAATCAGTGATCTGCGTAGTCAAAGTTATAGATTTAACAAGTGTATATGTCTATATGTTGACTGCCTTAAAAAATTGTATATACAGTATAACTCATTTAAATGTAAGAAGTGCTACTTTGTGTACTGCTTTCACTGTGAGCAGCCACATTGACTTGACGTCACTTGTTGAACTCAGAGGAACTCGGAGATGAGAAGACCACCCCGAGTTCCTGAGTGGGAATTCCGAGTTGAGGGAGCATTTTCTTTTGTTTTTTCCTGTCCGTGAATTACAAGTCCAATCTCAAGGACCAGATTGATAGGTTAAGACAGTCAATAACTTGCATGTTTGCCAATGGGCTGTCAAAAAATGTCTGTGGTTGGTCATCAGGTGTGTGAGTCAAATAGCCTCTATTTGTGAAAGATACCAGAGTATAACAGAGCTAGAGGTCTGACTTGCATGACTACCGGTAACTGTTAGACATACCCTGACTTTAAATAACCTGTCTCAAAACCCATCTATTTCAAAATGTTACCCAAGCTTACTATATCAACTCATATCAGTCCTCCAAAAATGCAATACCGATTTGACTTGATGATATGAATACCATTAAGTGGTAGATATGGTGTAAAACTGTTGCAATGAAAAGTAATGACTCATAGCAGCCTGCAGAGTAGAAAAAAAATGACTTTTATTACAGTGGATTAGGATGGACACTATATATTACACTTCAGAAGTCCTTATAGTCTATGTGCTCAATCATGTGACTAGCCATTGATATGTGAAATCAAGATAAAGATAAAGATGAACACATTACTGCATTATCCATAGCTCACTAGGTAAAATGCTAAAGGCTAGTTACGGCATTTGTTTTGAGTACACTGAAGGCTGGCATTGCATCGGAAGTCATTTCAGGGATTTATTATTTTGCTGCCTCTGTGGGAATTCTTAATTGAAAATACAATACGTTTGTACTAGACTAGTGTCCAGAAAAGCAGCCATTTTCTCTCACATTTCTAATGACTGAACACCACGTTTGTTCAATTGTCCATATGGCCGAAAAACTGTACAGAGATAATGTGTTATCCTACAGGTCTTCACCATGTCCATGATCCCACATGCCATGATCACCATAAGAATGTTATGAAAACAGATAATGGACTCCAGCGTGACCCCTCACATGGTCGGACAGTATTTATAACCATTATGGGCTCATTATCACTATTTGTGTTGACACATATTAATCGTAAATGGAGTCATAATGAAACACCCACACTACCATCATTTGCACTGTGATGGCTCGTTAACCTAAAGTCTCTTCTACTGTGTGTGTGTGTGTGTGTGTGTGTCTGTATGTGTGTATGGAAGTCCAAGACCTTTTCGAAAGCAACAATATATCAAACTCCAGACTGGTTAAAAGCCTACTTTGATTTTATTTGATTATCCAAAGTACTTAATTCTGGGAGAAAAACACATCACACAAAGTCTTACAAATAAACTGTATTTTTTTTATAGCCAATTCTTTTATAGCAGCTATTCTGTAATTCTACCCTTCTAAAATTGGCTTTCTATCTAACCATTAGTAATATACCGCAGACCTTTGTCTGATGAACACATATTTCCGTCTCCTATTATGTAAATCAGTGTCACTAAAAGCCAATGTTCAGCTTAGGAGAACCTAATTTTTGAACACCCCCCCACACCCCCCACCATTCAAAGACTCTCAGCACAGCTTGAGGAGCTGCCTAGGCTGGTGTCATTATGCATTCCCTGCACTTGGCCATAACTACACTAATTCAAGGAGATGATCAATACTAATTGGTCTCTTTGGAAGGCATAACAGTGGGAAGGGGATGAGCTTGCAGCCACAGCACGCTAATGAAGAATTCATGCCGCGTGGCTTTGTGGCAAAAGGTCAGCTGTTAGCGCCAGCGTCTGCTCTCCCTCTTGTCCATTATCTCTGCTCGTGTCCATGCTGTTTCTCTCTCTCTCTGCCTGTCTCACTCATGCTTTCCTTAGTATCTCATAAATTCTTCATTCCTTCCGTTCCCCGAATAGCTTTGCAGAGGGCAGGGGCCTTGAATGAATGACGGTCATAAAGGGATGACTTGTGAGAGGGAGAAAGTCGGAGAGGGAGAGGAGAAGGGTATATTTTGCATTACTTTGCGGCATGCTGTGTCATCTAAAGCACTTAGCATGAAGGTTGCATTGCTAAGTGGCACAGCTGTAACCAAGGAGAACTCCAAACAATAGAACAGTATTTTCGAAGTACTTTTTTTTTTTCAATGAAGTGTGTCTCAAAGCAGCTTTACAGACAGTACAGCGTTAACCGTCAGTGGACAAGCCAAGGAGGACAGAGACAAACAATAAAGAAGAAACCTTGAGAGAAATCAAGACTTAGCAAGAGGAGCCCGTCCTTCTACGTTCATCACTGGGAATGTCAGATAGTCTAGGAATTCGAATTTATCCGGCAAGCTCGTAGTAGGAGAAGAACCCAGATTAAAGCCTCGTAAGCATCAAGGGACCTGAAGTCCGATCTAATTAGGAGGCGGAGCCAGTTGGCCTCAGAATGGTAGGAGCAGATGCTTGTGAACCTCAAGATCACAAGACAGTGATTGAAAAAGGAGAGCAACTGGGCTAGAAGTGGGCACACCAGCAAGTCTATAATACAGTAGCATTAGATTGTCAACAAATTCAAGAGAATAGATATAAACCATGGAAAAAGCAAAGACATGTCAGTTCAACCACAACTCTCCATGTCTATTGTCCACCTGTATGTTTGACTTGGAGTGAACGAGTGTTTCCTAACCCCAAACCTCACATTGGAAAAGTGTCTACCACCATTATGCCACTTAGTGTTGATGCCAAGAATGATGCATTTAGAGACCAGAGGGCAAGATGAATCCTGAGATATTATACCATAACACTGTTGGGTTTTTGAATCTGATTAATACATTTTCCTGGACAGTAGTTCATTCTGCAAGGCAAATCACATGTTTATATTAATGCACTCTTTCTAATACATTAGCTTGTATGGCAGATGCTTGACATAAACAGATTGGAAAAAAATGTGTGTAATTGTTGATATGGTGATGCTTTCACCATAAAGAGATGTTTAAAATTTTTAGAAGGAGTCTCCAGTGTCA
>CM074933.1:17535257-17549589 GCA_037576815.1 Pangasius larnaudii
GGATGCAGAAGATAGGGATAGGTGGAGAGTGATGATTCGCTGTGGCAACCCCTGAAGGGAAAAGCTGAAAGAAGAAGAAGAAGAAGAAGAAGAAGACTTAGTGAGAAATCAGCATGCAGTATGCCATTATTAGACTTGTTTATGAAATGTTTTATGAGTCTGAGTCAAATTACAAGAAGTCATCTATGAGTCTGAGTCGAGCCTAGAGTCCCAAGATATACAGTAGCATTGGCAATATACTTGCATCATTCAAATGCTATGCTAATGACACACAGCTGTACACTCCTGGGCAAAATAAATGGGTAAAGCCCAAAAGGTGGTCTTAACAACGAATCAGTGGTCAAGAAATGAGCAAGATTTAAACAAATAGATAAAGGATGTTAGTATGGGAAGCTTTTCCCTTTGATTTCTTTAAATGTTTAAGCCTCGTGGCTCTTGATGAGCTGCATCAGGTGCGGCAGATAACCAGATAATCAGTCATCTTTTAGAAAAAATAAAACATCCCAGAAGATATTTTTTGGAAAATTTTGCACACCCAGACACGTGTTAGTTTGAATTTTACATCAAACATTCTAATCAGGATCATGATTTTACCTTTATGTACAAGAAGACTTTCGCTGTTTCTAGCTTTTCCCCAAACAAACAGTTCACTGCAGCAAAAGGAAACCAGCAAATGGAGGCACAGGAGCTCTCAGGAGTGCATCTGTTTCATTCTATGCTCATTTACTGACCAGTGATTTGTTGTTAAGACCATTAAAAGCTTCATATTTTGCCATTTTGGGCTTGGCCCATTTTTTTTGCCCAGGAGTGTATATGTTCCTTTTCCTTCCATTTTGCTGTCTTTTGATTTGTAATGATTTGTAATGATTTTCTCTCCACCCACTCATTGTTTTGCATTGACTGACAGCGCTCATCGTGCGATTCCTAACCAGGAGATTTATCGGAGAGTACGCCTCATCATCAGGTACATTCACTTTACTTACTGTACTCTTCTCACACGCCTGCTGATTCACATGTTTTCAGCTACATCTCTCTAAGGCTCGACAACATGTTTGCAAAACTGACCCATTTTGCCTAATTATACTCTAATGTGGCCATAGAGTGAGTCACATCAAAGTGTATCATGCATAGTACATCATCATTATACTCTAACGTGGCCATAGAGTGTCAAATTAAGGCGTAGCGTTCATAGTACATCATAATTATCCTGTGATGTGATATAGTCTACTTTACAGGATTTTATATATCCTGCTCTAAAATATATCACACTGGAGGAGTATAGAATATTTGATGATCTTATATTCACCATATCATATACTCTGTGGTATAGCTCCATGATATTCAGTATGTAATATTATACAATACCTATTTCACACTCTATGTCTCTATGATATACTATCTCTTACACCCCAGGTAAGGAGTAGTACCTGTCCTGAAATGTTAGTGTTTATCCCTCAGGAAGTATCAGTGTTTCGACTCAGGAAAGGCTGTTGATTAGCTGATTAGATGTCAGCTAATCGTGTGTGTTAGACCAAGCACAAAAACTAAAATGTGCAGGACCAGGATTATGAGCCAAGCCTGTACTCTATATACTGGCACAGTGTATATAATATGGAGAGTATATAACTGAGTAGTAAAGTAGTAATACTTATTATATCATACTAAAGTATATCATGTCATATGTCATAGAATATCTCACATCATGGAGTGCACTCAACTGTGCTATGAAATACTGTCCATGATAACCAGAGGGCAAATGATTCAATACCACCTCCTCAAGGTGATTGATGGTATCTGCTTAAAATAACTCGGGAATGTGCTTAGGCAATGCAGTTCCATTTAAATGACAGGAATAAGCTAGCTAGCTACTTCATTTCATTAAAATGGTATAGTCCATTGTAGGGGTGTTCAGAACTAGACTAGACCAGTCTGTCATGGCTGGACCAACATTATATGTTAAACATACAGTATTCTTTATGCTAAAGTATATCATCAGGGAGAATACGTCATCCTAGAGCACATCTCCCATTCTAATATTTGATAACCTGTTGCTTTGGGGGTTTTTTTGTTTTGTTTTTTTGTTTTTTTGTTACACTGCAGACTAAATCAGACGCTCTGCCAAGCGCCTGCACTTAGTTATTTAGTGCGATCATAAAATGCAGAGAATTGCTAAGTGCAGCAAAATGCATTTGCATGACTCTGTGAAAATGTGTTCTTGCTTTCAGAGTGTATATACAGAAAACGCATGTCTGTCGATGGAAGGCAGCTGAACCTGGAACTTTACGACCCATGTTCCCAGGTATGTGTTTACAGCAGCAGTGAAAGCAGCAATAATGATTACAATAAAATAGGGTCCACGAGCTATGAGATATCACACCCTCATAAAGGTTAATTGATGCTTTAAGGAAAACGAGACCGTGAATACGATACGCTGTTAAAATGCTGTAATGAGAAGTAGTGCTTGTGTAAGGACATTTGAGTTTTATTCCCAGACGCTTGCATTTTGCTGCAGCATGGGTTAGGGGTTAGACCAAAGCATGTGTGCTTGCAGTACCTCAGTTTTGGATAAATTGTAGAATGTTGATTTAGGATACAGATGGACAATGCAAAGTTCATTTAAACAGCTCACTTTGTGTGTTTAGTAGTTAATAGTTGTGGAACAGAATTCCATAGGGGGAAAAAAACTAAAAAGAGATCTCTGTAGTTTCTCCTTGACAGCAATGAAATAACCCAGTAATTTATCTAAGTAAAATACTACCACATTTACTACAAGCACACTGATGATGTAAACTAGTGTATTTCTGATATGCTAGTTTAAGTACTTTTTCTATGCTAGCATTTGTAAGTATACTTGAAGAGAAGTACACTAGGTGCCAAATAAACTATTATTAAAGCTATTATTTTAGTTATAGATGGCCTTTCCTTTTGTTTGACTCCTTAAAAAAGTCTTTTTTTGTCTCATTCTATTTCTCCTAAGCAATTTTAAGAGAAATATTTGTGTCAAAGATGATATGTAAATGAAACACAAGTGAGAATCCCCCAGATATCAAACTTTAAGCAAAGTAAATTCTGTGGAAGCATTCACTTCAGGCTAAATTTGCCATTTTCTCCGACTAAGTAATGACTTTATACTGATCAGTACATGTTGAACACTATCACACCTGCACACTTGACTGCCTTTATGTGCAACTTTCATGGAGACTAGAAAGATAGATCACCTCAAGGTATACAGTACAATACTTTCAAAACAATCTGTTTATGTCTCTGCAGCCCTGTGAGGGAAAGTCCACTCTGAATGAGCAGATCCACTGGGCTGACGGCTTTGTGGTGGTGTACGACATCAGTGACCGCGCCTCTTTCATCACAGCTACAGCTATCGTGCACCTGATCCGAGAGCTCAACATGGGAGCAGCCAAAAGGTACAAAACAAATGTAGATCTGGAGGAAAGAGCTATTTTTTTTATCCTCCATTCACAAGTACTTGACATGCCTCTGCTGTGTAGGCAGTCGGTAGCTGACCAGGAATCCAGCTCAGGGTTTCATTATAGAGAAGAGCAGAGAGGCTATAGCTGCCGGAGGAGGCTGAGTGGGCGCTTTGTTAACACAAGGACTGACAGCGTAGCCTACTCGTTTATTTTCGTCAATGGCTAAAGCCGCCTACGTTTTTAGCCCACATCTTGTTTGGCTTTTTAAATAGCAAAGTGGATCTGTGATTCATTGTAAGCACTGGCAGTGAAGCTATGACCGAATGTCAAATATTAAATGCTTTCCTGTTTGTAATTAATCAGCCGATTCCTCATCAGGCGCATGTACTCAGAAATGTTTAATTTGGTCATCACAAAGAAATCCAAGGATTGTCCAAAATGGGCAGGGTAAAGCAGAAATATAAACACCACAATCAGGTTAAATCTGCCTTAATCTAACCAACCTTTTCTTTCAGCTTAGCTTTGAAGACAGACCACCTTATTAGTACATGGATTCCAAATGAAAAGTTGTAAACAATGTACAATCCTCACACAATTCGACAGATGTGATAAACTATATCTTTCAACATCCAGACAAAACTCTGGACATTATTTATAACTCAAGTCACCTTCAGTCAATAAATGATTTCTTAACCCCTCTAGGGAGTCCGAGTCGGTGGTGTTCTTGGTGGGCAATAAACAAGACCTATGCCACATGCGTGAGGTGGGTAAGGAGGAAGGTCAGAGGTTGGCGACAGATGGGCGCTGCCAGTTCTACGAGCTTTCCGCTGCCGAGTGCTACCAGGAGGTGGTACTCATGTTCACAAAGTTGGTGCGCAACGCCAGTCTGAGTGGAAAAGCTAAAGAGCGCCGGCGCCGGCCCAGCGGCTCCAAGTCCATGGCGAAACTGATCAACAATGTGTTCGGCAAGCGGCGGAAATCAGTGTGAGGAAGTTCCAGAGGAAGAAGAGACATGCATGGACACTTCTGGTGCCATGATCATAAGAGATGCACTTAGCTGCAAAGAGGGTCAAAGATCAACATGGTTATTTCTGCCTACTGCATGCAATTATCTTTAAAATGTCACATCCAAGTGATAGCAGTAGCGTGTTTTGGGGTGACCATTTTTGGTTGACATGATCTGCTGTTTGCCAGAAATGTCAGAAATGTCCCAGCTGTGCTCTCCAAATGTTCCTCTGTTGGACGATACATAAAATTGGCAGATATAGTATGCTACAGTTCATGTATGAGTGTATGTATGAGTATGAGCAGAGATTTGACCTGTAAGCAAGTTGTGACCTTAGTATTATAAGGTTGAAGAGCTGTTTTGAAATATGGGACATAGTTCTAAAGTTTCTACTTTCTAGCAAAATTCTAGCATAAATATGAAGTTCATAAATTAACATTCACATCTCAACAAGGCCTACACATTAAGGTGTATAATATTGCAGGTTTTCCAGGTCTTGAGCTTGTACCTTCATGAGGGCCCCTAAAATGACTTTTACCTGGTCATGATGGATCACGGGGAGCACTGGGTACGAGGAGGGGATTCACCCTGAATGGGATGCCAGTCCATTGCAGGGTACCATGCACACACGTTCACACACTGATTCACATCTAGGGATATTTTAAAGTCACCAATCCACCATCTCCATGTTTTTTGGAGGTGGAAGGAAACTGGAGAACCCAGAGGAAACCCACATAGAGAACATGCACAGAAACTCCACACGAACCTGCAGAACTCAGGATCGAACCAGGGACACTGAAAGTGCATTTTAACCAGAATATACATATATTTTGGCCCTGGCTGCCTGTTTGTTCATCCTGGATGATGAATGGCTAGCTGATAGAACCTTACAAAATCTTAAGCTGTAAGCTTGGAAATATTTTTTTTAAATATTACCAGAAAATAAAGTAGTTTGATGTTTATGTGGTTCACTCAATTAATTCCGGATGGAATCTTATAATACTGAGGTCACATTATATAGTCACATTGTACAGAAATGCTCTTTCCATTAAAACTGCTGCATGACAGTTTGTAGTATGCTACAGCGTAATGCCAGGAATGGCAGAAATTAATTCCACCTGTTACGCTTTTGATGTAATTCCTCTCAATGTCGTGTCTTGACAGCTCATTAACATCATGAAAAATGGACTAGGTTTTGTAGAATGTAAACTTTTCAGAGTGCCTTTCTGTAAACGTCTCTGTATGTTTGAAATGCTGTCCGCTTCATAGAATAAAGTGAAACAGCTTTCACCTCTGCTCTCTTTTCCCCATGTGCCACAGTGACTGTCTTTCTGCACGTTTGGTGTTTTGAAAGCTTTGGCTTGTTTTGGTGTACAAACCTCACTATGCTAATTTTAGAAGTAAGTACTGCTGGGCAGAGCAGGGTGACTAAGCCACTCACTCCAAACAAGACCCTTAATTAAATAAAGGATGTACTGCTGACCCTTTGGAGGGAAAAATAGTCTCTAAAATGGTTGCGGATTGTTTTGGGTTTTGCACTCACTAACTCTCACATAGGAATATTTTGCAGTACATATAAAGCTTGGGTTTGTACTCCCATTAACTTCCCGTAGTCATTTTAGTCTAAAACAATGTCTAAAAAAGAAAGTTAACCTGAAGTCCCCATTATATGATATGATCATTATAGTCAAGATAATCAAGATGGTCAAGATAAAAAGCTGTTATAAGGTTTTGTTTTTGGCATCTGTGTCAGATTATTTGCTGTTAACAAATGTATTCGTGTGGATTATTGCAAAAGCACCACCAATAGTTGTATGAAAAATGCACAGAATGGTATGAAGAAGCGAGGCTGGGGCTGATTTCCTTCTAGCACAGAGTGTAGATTCATGCAGTCTATCAGTGGCAGTTGTTTCAGATTTGATCTCAATTTCAGATTATTTTTTTCAGCCCATCTCACTGACTCATCTGTAACACACCATCAAGACATGAAATACCGTAAACACAGTAATGCAGGTTAATGAAGGTGAACGAGGTGCTCTGTCATCCTTTTTTTCCCCAAAATGGTTTTGGAGGTGTAAACAAAAGGGTTACAGTTTTTGTGTTTATAAATCATGGCATAAACCCAGTATTTTACCCAGTAAAGGCTGTCTATCTACTTTTATGTGTGTTTTTAATAATTTGATCAATTTGACTTTTTTACACTCAAATTAGCAAAAAAAAAAACACTGTGATGGCTAATGACCACCCCTTCAATAAAGTCTAATGAGTTTATACTATTACTACACCTTTAAAAAATCCATCTAAGATAATCATATTTACTCTGTCTGCAGTTTACCAGTGAACCTCAGCAACAAAGTAAAAACCCTAACAAAGGTTAGCTTGATGATTCCACATCACATTCTACATTTAATCTTCTTTAATGGCTGCTTGTAACGCCTTTGCAATTTTCTCTCTTATTCGCAAATTAACTACTCTTACAATAATAAAACCGACTACATTTACAAGTCGCACTCCAGTTTAATTGCCAATAAATCTTGCTGTTTAATCACGCTGTCTTTATCAGTCAGCACTCTGCAGGCCAGTTACAACAAAATGGCAAGAAAAGGCAATATGAATAAAAAAGAAGCACCTTTACCTTTTATAAATCTATGGTGCTTTGGGGCAAAATTCACAAAATGACTACCAACACTAAATGGTGTTTGTATTTGTCATTAGTAGGCTGTTGCTGAATGTTTCAAAAAGTTTCTCCACTTATTCACCCAACATTACTTTGAACTGTACTTTTAATTAATTAATGAATTAACAATGCCTGCATAAACGAAGTTCATTTGTGGAGCCAATCTCGACGTCGGATCTTGTGACCTTAGAATAATGACGCACTGTGTCAATCAATAACCCAGACAGAACTGCGGTCATGATCAGTTACCCAGGGGGGCGATTGTTAGAGAACCCCAAACAATCGCTTGGTTTTTTTTGAGAAACCTTGGTCTGATTTGTCGACGTGCACACACGGGCATGACATGAATGCGCAGAGCGAGACAATATCCTGCACTTGCATTTTAACGGTTGAGCTGTGAGGGGGGGAACGAAAGACAAGGAGGAAAGAGTCTGTTTTTATAAACTAAGAATAGCATATCAGATGGTAGAAATGCCTTAACAGCACTTGGATTGTGTTTGTTTTTCTGTGTGGATTAAAAATAACTCTGTTTCTGCTTGTGAATTGATTCACTGAAACAGATATGTTCAGAAGGAACAAATTAGCTACACGTCTCTAAGGCAAATGTAGCTGGCAAGGCCTGCTTTTGGGTTCAAAAGTTCAAAAGTAGCATTTTTTATTAACAATCAGAATTTTACAGATGCCTATGTTTGACTGGCCTTTAATTATCGCCTGGTTTTCATAACATATTCTTCTTTAACTACTGAAATGATCAGTGTTTGCGATATTATCATTAGTCAAGATGATGAGTATGATTTAAACACGGCAAATCTCTGTTTGTATTTTTTGTGTTTTTTTGTGTTTTTCATTTTCAGCAACTGCTTTATCCTGGTCAGAGTTGTGGTTTATCTGGAGCCTGTCCTGGAAACACTGGGCACGAGGCAGGAATACATCCTGGATGGGATGTCTGTCCATCTCAGAGCACCATGCACACGTACATTCGCAACAACAGCCCATTTAGCATAGCCAATCCACCTACTGGTGCAGGGAGGTGGGTGGAAACTGGAGAACCTGGAGGAAACCCAAACACACCCGGGGGAGCTATGAGGCAGCAGCGCTACCCACTGTGTCACTATGCAACCCTGGGCTATTTATGTATTACATAATGCCAACTTGCCCATAATTGTTCCCATGTTCGCATCTTTTTGGGCTCATAATGAGGTAAAAAAAATCCTTACTTTTGCATTATATGTGTAATAACATACTGTCTATATGAAGTGAATAGCTGTGTCATTAGAGAAGCAGTGATAGATATTTGATATTTGCATCATTAATCACAATGAGAACACTACTAAATCATTAATCGCTAATCCAAGCAGACCCTGCCCAGGTGTATCGATTATATTAATATGACAGATTAGTCTGTGAGGTTAATCTTCCAGAGACATGCTGAAAAGGCCCAGACTATTTCTCTTTGCCCTTTAGAATAGACCATTAAACTGCCACTGGCATCCATCTCAGGATCCAGTCACAGCCACCTGCTCTGAGAATATAAAAAAGGGACAGAACAAAACATACACAACATGAAATGTTTTTGAGATCTTAAATATGGCTTTTGATTTTGAGGGTGATGTCTTTATCAGGTGGGTCTTGTCAACATTCGTCTTATCCAGGATCATCATGGAGACAGACATTTGGACTGTTCAAAGCAAATATGCAGCGACTGTAAACACTAGTCCATGTGTTCCTACACCCAGTTTTCCTAGGATAGACTACAGAGCCACCTAGACCCTTGACCAGGATACAGCAGTTTTCGAAGATTAATGAATGAAATTTCTAGAATAGATGTAGTTCACTTTGTAGAGTTGACTAGAAATGTTTGTAATAATTCGATAAGCAGAATTGAGACGCTGTGGGTGGAGCAGGAACACTATATAAGAGAAGCAGTGGAAAAGAGTTAGCTGGTTGTTAGTTGGATTGGATTGCAACTCTTAGAGAACAGAGTTTAAGGATGGAAAAACTCTGTTATGTGTGTACTAAATGACAAGATAAATAAAGGAAGACTTTGGGACAATTTTTTTTTTTTAAATCTACAAATGGAAAGAATCTACAAAATGACTGGGGCATGTTAGCATGCAAACGCTGACACTTGGTTTAATCCTAAACAGGACATGGCTTTTGGTTGGTGAACCCACCTGAAACATTTTATGACAGTTCCAAATGCTTATTTGTGGGTGATTAACATAACACATCTGTCAAATAACATGTTTTTTACATGCAGTAATTACACTATAATAATGTTCCTAAAAGATCAGGAAATCATCACTGTAATTTCTCCATATTTAACCACCACCACCAACACCCCAGATGTCAAATGCCTTTGTTTTTTAATTTGTTAAATTTGTTTAATCACATTTTACTGACTACCAGCTGCTATGGTTAAAAAAAAATAGAAAAAAAAGGATTAACCATTTTTCCCCATTTCTGTTTGGAAGTTGTTACTCAGTTAGCTACACTCAGAGCTCAGGGATATCGGCGTGACAGATGATGAAGTACTGAAGGTTGACTGCAGGAGGAGAAAAAGAAGAACTGGTCTGGTTTTATATCATTTTCAGTGGAGCTGTCAGTAACATCACTACCAATTCCACTACTGTTTGGCAAAATGCATGAGCATATCACACTTAGCAATTTAGTGGTACAGATCAGGCAGTGACTTTATTTAGCATATTTCCTCACCCACACTGAAATTAATTCTACTCTATGCAACAGGATACAGCTTATTATATTGACCAGGGTTGGATTCGTTATGTTTTTATGACTTTCTATCAAGTGAAACGATAATAAGACTTTTTTCTCCATGTCATTCTTGTGAAATAATATCTTCAGAATAATCTCATTTGATTATTTCAGGTTTTGGATTTGCATAATATGAGGATTAATTGAATTAAAGTAGCCATATTGATTAAAATGGCCGTCCATACAATACAGCTCAATGTCGCATTGGTATTCATGTGGATTTATCTTGGGCAATAATAGCTGCTGTGAGGTTTAGGAGCAGGCTGAAAACAAAGCTGGCTATCGTGTATACTCAGAGTCATCCTCCTCTCTGAAGCACATTTCCAAATCTGGGCATGAGACATAATGAATAATATTGTTCATACCACCTTATCTTTCTCTCTCTCTCTCTCTCTCTCTCTCTCTCTCTCTCTCTCTCTCTCTTTCCCACTCACTGAGGGAGGTGGTGTTAAAAACTATAGCCAATGTAGTAGGATGTTGTGAAGACTCTGGTCTTCAGTGTGTGTGTGTGTGTGTGTGTGTGTGTGTGTGTGTGTGTGTGTGTGTGTGTGTGTGTGTGTTTGTGTGTGTGAGGATGAGTGAGGATGAGTGAGCATTCATATGTGTGCATCGATTATTGCTTTCCAGAGAAAGAGAAATGTACATATGAAGCAAACGAGCTTAGATTAGTGTGGTAATAATGGAGCGATGAAGTCCTGCTCCAGATGTGAGCTCAGGCAGAACGGCTCTCCAGCTGTGCTGGACAAATGCTGGCTGCAGAACAATCACAGCAGGAATGGTCTGCCCTCACACTTTCATGCAAGACTACCTGACCACAGCATGACATGTTTACGTTCGAGCTGAATGAGTGTGTTTTCTTCACACACAGGATAATATGAGGTTAGAACTGGTGTGTGGATGCAACACTGAACAGTGAGACAGCAGACAGATTTACATCATCACATCACATCACACTTCTTTCGACTCTGCTGGATATATAGACAGCACAGTGGTACACGTACAGCAGTAGTGAAGTTTTAATGAGCTTTCAAGGGAGCTGGTGGGCTCAAATACAAAGGGGTTGAGGGATAACTAAATTCTTTTTTTTTTTTTTTTAGTTTAGCTCTCAAGGTTTTACCCAAATGTCATTAAAGTCATCTTGCTAGTGTAGTGAGATTAGCATAACAGTCTTGCTAGGGTAGTGAGTCTTGCTTGTATTATTTTCCACCTACTTCATTATTATGGGCTATTTTGTGTGGATTCATGACATGTAATCCCACTGAAGTCCATATCAGTTCCAGATTGTAACACTACAGAATGTGGAAAAGTTCATGGGGGGGCTTATAAGAGGTGCTATCTCTTACTCAGAAAAAGCATGCTGTTTTAATTTTGTTTGTTCATGTGTCTTCTTGCACAAAAATTATGTGTCTTCTTGCACAAAAATTGCAATTTGGAACTAAATAAATTTCATTTCCTGCCTGAGTGATTTAGGAAGCAGAACCGTTTTTATAGCTGCATAATATTAGCCTGTGTTTTTTTTTTTTTTTTTTTTTTTTTTTTTGATGCAGTCTGAAATAAAATATACCTATATTTCCATGTTGTTAGGTCACAGCAGGCAGCTGAATTAATGGCATAGTGAATCATTTCCACGCAGAGACATGGGCGCTAATATGTCTCATTAACTGTGTTTGCCAGAGATGCAAATGAAAACGCAATGGGCCACTGCTCAGCTGTTAATGAGGACAACTGAGACCAGCCATGTAAGACCAAAAAAGTAGGCCAATACCTGTGAGAGTGTGGAAAACTGAAACAGAGAACGACGTCAGAGCAACAGGGTGAGATTCTGTTACTGTCCCAGCATGCGCTTCCAGTGTGATATCACCTCTGCTCCATCACACCGGGAGACCCAGCAGCGACAGGATATACAGAGCCGACAGTAAGAGTCAGAGTAGATTCATATCAGCGGTGGGGAAGTGGGGAATAGTGTTTTTGAGGGCACCATCAACATGAGAACGTAACACATGGACCTGATTTTTTTTAGAGCTAACGTCCAAAAGACCCTGTCATGATAGTTGGCTAAATCATTTTCAAATATTATGTAACTGCTAGTGTCTAAATTCCCAGCTAATGTAAGTGATCACAATAAAGTGGAGTTTCTGTTACACATCATACAAATTAGGTTAAACAGTCCAATAAGTATTGGCACCTCTCAGAATAACGAGCAAAAATGATTGTATAAAATAACCATTGCACACAATTTTCCACTCAAACTGGCAAAACTACTTAACTTTTCTCTAACAAAACCCATTGCTATAAGACCTTTTTTTTTTTCTCGCAAAAACGTGTAACCAAATTATTGGCACTCCTAAGGAAAATCTGCACACAAGCCAATTGTAAAATGGCAGTTCACATACACTAACCTACGAAAAGAAAGGAGTTTGAAATGTTCTACATGGAGGACTGGTCCAAGATCCTCTACATGTGTTAGTCAGTATTTAAAGCGGATTAGTGCTGTTTTTCTCTACAGGGAAGGCTTTACCAAGTAGTACTTGTAGGGGTGCCAATAATTTTGAAAGCAGTGTTTTACAGAAAAAAGCAAGACTTAAAAAATATTATGTTAAATGAATATTACACATAGCCACTGCATGTTCAAGATATGACCCATGGAATGTTATACATTCTTGCTCATTTTCATAAAGGGTGCCATTAATTCTGGAGTTGACTCCAGGATGGGATATTGGATATGGATTTTGAAATGGTAAAAGTGAGAAGTTGGTGTGGAGTGATGTATTCTTATTTGCACATGAGGAAAACTCTGAAGGGAATCCATTATGGAAGAAGATATGTGCCCTTGCTCATAAGCGCCGACAACTGAAGGAAAAAAGTTCATGAATTCTTTTACTTTCTCAATTACAAGTCTGTTTAACTGGATGCCATGTTTGATCTGGGTCAAAAGACTCACTTGCTTTGGAGTCTCCTGCACCACTGACTTTGAAACGTGACTAAAACATTCATTCTGTAGGTTTCCAGTGGCTCACTGGGACAGTAAATAGGAGTAATTACACCACTAGGGATTATGGTTAAGACCCGACGTCCTGACGTCATCTCACAGATAAGCCCAGATCTGTCTTTTTGTGTTGCAGTCTTGGGAGATGACTCGTTTGAATGTCCGGTATCGTCACTCTAATGGATTCCTTTATGACCGCAGGAAATGGCGGTAGTTTGTGTGTCTGGACTGCTGTAGTATTGTCAACAGGGCTAAAGTGCTAAATGTTGAATGTAACAGGACCGTATCTAAAGCTATCAGGGTCTCCTCCTTTCCTGTGTGATATCCTCTAACGTCTGGGCCCTGTGTATGTACGTACTGTTCCACTTGAGTAAGAAGTATCACATTACACGTGTTTTTTCAATAGTATGCAGTATACATTACATTATAATGAGTTTATTGCATGCCAACATAGCTAAAGTTCCCGATCTTAAAGACGCTTAAATGGTGTTTAACTTCCATTTTACTAATCCACTGTAAAGCAAAAACTGTTCAAAAAGCATGTCTGAGTTTCACATCATAAAAGGATTTTGCATCACTGCTGTTCCTACTGAACAAAAAAAAACACAGAAGAGTCTCTGATCACAAACACGCAGACCACCTACAGGAGCTCTCCTAGGGAGGCGGGTCACCCGGTGTGTTTCAGAGCACCTTAATGAAACAGCAGAACCCGGCACCTGGCACTCTCACTGCCTCACTGACGGGAACCAGGCGCAGAGATAGAGCAGATAGCCTACTGCGTCTCAACTGGCGCGGAACATACTGGGAAAAGTGCAGGTATTTACGCTGAGATAAGGCACAGTGGCTCTCGCTCCGCTCCGGTTGGTTCCAGGGCAGCGACAGCTCACCGCTGCTATGCTCGGAATGTGCAAGGACAAGGAGGGTTAGGAATCTAAGACATTGGGATTAAGGGTGTGGAAAGTTTCCCATCTGTATTGTAATGCTGGAGGGTAGAGGGGCAGCGGCAGCCTGGTCAGGGGCATGTAGGACATGGCAGATGAAAGAAGAGGAAGAAAGTAGAGTCATTAGTGTGGGTTTCATCCACCTGTTGTAATGTCAAATTTGAATTTGTGCAAAAGAAAACCAGGACATAAACACAAAAAAATACTATACTATACCATACCATAATGTAGAACAGTATGTTTTGATCCAAACTATTGTGTAAGTAGGACCTTTATTAAAACACTAGAAACTTTCTACAATGCTTTCATTCATTCATCTTCAGTAACCATTTTATCTGGGTCAGGGTTGTGGTGGATCCGGAGCCTGTTCCAGGAGCCCTGGGAGTGAGATGGGAATACAACCTAGATGAGCAGACAGTCCCAGGGCACCATGCACACACACACACACACACACACACAGAGTGTGTCATTGGCACAGATTTCCGTGCTCTCCGCTGTTACACACGAACCTGACCTGGAGCA
>CM074933.1:17549689-17560096 GCA_037576815.1 Pangasius larnaudii
TATATATATATATATATATATATATATATATATATATATATATATATATATATATATATATATATATATATACTCATACACTGTCCCAAGACTCCCACTGTCCCAACTAGGGGCAATTTAGAGTCACCAGTTCACCTACTGATATGTTTTTAGACAGTGGGAGGAAACCTACATGGACATGGGGAGTAGATCAATTTAATAATTCAGCCAAAGTGAGAGGAAATCCCCAGATTTATTGCAGCGACCTTATTTCACCTGTTTTCATACACAGAGCTTTAGCCAGTGGCCTATTATGCCAAAAAGTTTACCTCCTAACCTAATTCTCCACTGTTATCCTAATTAGGATTCAGCTACAGTATCAAGGGAGATGATAGCAATAACTGGTCAGGCCAGGTTATATAAGTGTGCAAATACAGGTGTGTGTGTGTGTGTGTGTGTGTGTGTGTGTGTGTGTGTGTGTGTGTGTGTGTTGGAGCAGGCAAAGTGCTCATTGGGCTAAAGTGCTGTGCTATCCGATTCTGCCTGTCCTGCCAACTCTCCTCCAGGAGACAAAGTTTACTTTCAGGAGACGTTGTGGGGATCTATTCTTCATGGAGTGAAATGAAGGAGGGAGGGGGGGGGGGGGGGGGGCAAATAACACAGATTACAGCCATCAAGAAAATATTTGACCACCATTCCTGGATAAAATGAATAAGTAAACAACAACGGAGGGCAGAGAGCTTTGCCTGCCCAAAGAGACCACTGGATGAACGGTGGAGTTTGTGAAGAGTAGCTTCAAACAGTTTAAAAGGCAGTTGGTTCAAATAACTAAAGATGACACAACGCTTTAATGCCAGTCATGCCAGAGTATGAGTGACTGAACAAACAAATGAAGTGCTTGAGCAGGTGCAGTGTGTGCAGTTTTATAAGGAAGCTGAGCTGGAAGTGTTACTGAGCATCTTGCAGAAGCAGCCGCGGTTCTTCTGGAGACTTTGACTGTCGACTCGCTTCTTATTTCTGCAGCGAAACCCAGCGGCCTTCATTCTGTCTTTATCTGAAAAGTGTCTCTTATCTTACAGAATCTGCTGCTTTCTTTACTGACATGCAAACGTTTTTCTGTAGCATTTAAATTTGTGCTGGAAAACGAATGTTTGGAATCTAAAATGTTTTTGTACTGAATCAATAATGTAGAAGTCAGAAAATAAACATCTATAACAAGGTTTGTACTAATAAAATAGTGTGCCTAATTCTAGTATTATATATATGTAAAAGGAGTGTCTGTCCTTGCCAAAAACCTGCCCTTGCCCAAAAGCTGTTTGCCTGGCAGTGTGACTGTACAGTGAGTCAGTTACATAAACAAGATCCTGATGTCTATTGTGGAATACTGATTAAAGTCTGAAGGCACACCCAGAGGTTGCTCCTGGAGGTGCGGTACCTCTCAAAATGCAGTGTACAGAGCATGCAGTATGGAATCATACATTATAAGCCTTGTGTGAGTCTTGGCTTCCTCTGATGTAGTGTTACACAGAACCTTTAAGGGTTTACTAAACCAAAGAAAACTTTTCTTATTTGCATGGTTAACTTTTTGGATAAAAGCTGATGTAATTAATTAATTAATTAAAGTGGTAATGCCTGATTCAATTCAGTTCAATTCAATTTTATTTGTATAGCACTTTTAACAATGGACATTGTCACAAAGCAGCTTTATGGAAATAAATGCATTCAGGATATAAATTTTTAATTTATAAAATTATCCCTAATGAGCAAGCCAAAGGCAATGGTGGTGAGGAAAAACTCCCTGAGACGATATGAGGAAGAAACCTTGAGAGGAACCAGACTAAATCCCTTCTATAACTATACGGACAAATAGTGCAATTGTGCAACCAGTAAATTCATCACAGTTTTCACATGAAGTCTGGTTTGTGGAACCTATCCACTGTACACTGATGGAGACCTGAGTACAAACCTGCATCACAGCCAGTATTCCCAGGATAGGCCCCGGATTTACTGCAGGATAAAGTGGTTACTGAAGAATGAATGAATGAATGGATGGATGGACGGATGAATGAACATCAGCTCTTGAATCTTAAGTCAGTCTGTGTGATATTTTGTGCATGAAGTTGGAATAGAGTTAGAATTCTTCCACAAATTATCATAATATGTTTATCCGTAATTGGAAATGGCATATACATGGGGTGGTCCAAATAATGAAAACAAGAAAGTGACTACGAAGTGACTGAACCACAATTATAAACACAGCAGCACAGATGTGTTATATCAGGTTAACTGGCAACTAACCGCATGTATCAGCTATTAAAGTTCTGATACTTTGATGCGTGAGATTTCAAAGCTACATGATGCTACTAGCAGAGTTCCAAAGAGGCTGAACAGTGGATCAAACTGCAGGTGCATCAGTCAGAAAAACTGGAAAATTATTATTAATGTTTCAACGAGAACCTTCCAAAAAGTCATGGCAACATAGGACATGGACAAACAGTATCAAGAAGCTCACTGATGGAGATACATGGATACTATGCTGGATAGTTGCTAAATACCACAAAAATTTAGCCGCAAATTTGTTAGCCTCTATGAGCCAGTCTCAACAAAAACTGTATGTCTTTAGCTTTACAAAGCTGGAATCATGGCAAGGCTGCCTTTACGAATCATGACAAGGCTTTCATTCAAATGCCAATCCACAAAGACGCATAACTTGGTGTAAATTGAACAATGAGGGAAAAAAAGAACAATGAGAAATGTATTGTGGTCTGATCAATCAACTTTGTTCATATTTCCTACATATGGGCATGTGTTTGAAGGAAGCCAAAGGACGCTGTCAACCCACAATGGAAACTGTTAAATCCAGTGGGGGGATCCATAATGGTTTGGGCAGTCATCTTGTGGAAATCAATAGGTGCAATGAATGCTTTGCATGGTCCTATAACAGCCAAATATCAGGCGATTTCACAAGGACCCTTCGGGGCAAACACACTTCCCTGATGATGGTCCCATATTCCCAGAACCCATGTTTCTAATAGGCTACATACTGGTAAAAGTATTCAAGAGTCATGTAATGAACACAAAGATGAAGTCAGGCTTCTTCTATGGGCTCCACAATCAGCAGATTTAAACATCTCTATAAACCTTTTTGTGAAGTTTTGGAGGGCAAACTGTGAAGATATCCACCTCCTTCATCCCTCACAGAGTTTCATCTTGAATATCAGTGCAATGTTCCACCACAAGCCATTCAGGATTTGCATGACGGCATTCCATACAGGATTAAAGTTGTTCTGGAGATAAAGGGTGGTGGTACTCCTCATTATCCTTGATGTTAATATATTGTTATGTGTTTACGTGGTTTTATCCACCCCTGTGCACTGAAAAAAGGAATCAAACCAACATTGTTCATATATCTTATAAATTCATTAAGCTGTCTTATAGGATTTTGTTCGGGGCTTTGTGTTTCTCAGAACAATACCAGTGACTTACTCCCTTTGCCTCAGAGCAAAGAGCCTAAGTGCACATCTGGCAGTACTGAGAAGAGCTGGATTACTCCGCAGAACTCTCCCACCTGCTTGGGTTTAAGTGTTACTTCTCCACTATCGCTATATATATATATATATATATATATATATTCGCTGTGCTAAGCGTAAAATATATTGTAGCCATGGACCCCTTTAACTGTAAAATAAATTCCACAGACACCGTCAGTAATGATTTAATTCCTAAAAATGATTTAAATGTGTACATTAATGTTTTGTCTAATTATTTAGAGCCATAGAGCTTTCTGTTCCTGAAACTTCCACTAACAAAACACATTAGGTCCACACTGACATTATACATATACAGACATGTGAAAAAAATTAGGACACTCCATTAAATATTCAGTTCTTTCTTAAGAAATGTCAACATGTCCATTTCTTATCTTCTTTTAATTTGTACCTGTAGATGAAAGTGATGTAATTACATGTAAACAACAGAAAAATCACTTTTTTTTCACTTATTAAACAAAAAAAAATCAACAAAAATGAGTATTTCAACTGAGGAAGAAGTTAGGACACCCTGTGCCCTAATAGCTAGTGTTTCCCCCTTTGGCTGAAATAACCTCAGTGAGATGTTTCTTGTAGCCATCGACCAGTTTCTGACATCGACTGGAAGACAGTTTCCCCAACTCCTCAATGCAGCATTCTTTCAGCTGTGTGATGTTTATATTTATTTATATAATAACTTTGATGATGGTGAGTTGTGATTTTCACCACTGTAACAAAATTTCAAATAGAAGTCCTCCTGGTGATGCCTCACACACCCCACTTTGAGAACCACTGGTGTAGAGCAATTCCCTTCTGGTATCTCCAGTATGATCACAGTGACACACAATTGCTTTTTTCTTAGTAAGTCATTTATAAGCTAATTACCATGTTGTAAATATGTGTATTCATTAATGCAATGTCAGGAGTGTACTAGACATGCAGAATGATTCTTTTACAGGTTTTTATACTGATAGCTTTAGTCATCACAGGTGCAAGATTTGAACAGATGCTATTGACTGTAAGCTGTTCTCAAAATGAGACGTCAAACCAAGTGCCTCAGTACGTTCAGACGTAAGTAACGAGTCAGCAGCCCAGGCACCTATGACAAACTGATTTTGTGCCTGGGTTATTAGTTTTTTATTCACAGTTGCCTGGTAGACAAGAAGGTTCAACAACCTGAAAAAATGTGTTACACTAACAGCTGATTATCAGAGGTTTAGCTTGATGGTAGTCTTAGTCCCTGACCTATTTATACTAGCATGTTTTTTTAATGGAGACTACAAAGCACTTCTTTAAGTTGCTCTGGATAAGGGCATCTGCTAAATGCTGTAAATGTAAACGTAAAATGACAATAATTACGCCTTACTGACTTTCATACGACAAAAATTTGCATTTGGTATTAGGGCTGTGTTTAAACGTAATTGACTTGAATGCTTTAAGTATAACACATGCTTCCGAATCCCGTGACGATGACAGACTCGGCATGTGGAATCACTGACTAAATCCAGCAGAATAAAGTCTGTATTAATGCCGAAATTAGCTCACACTTTTTAGCCTAAACAGTTTCAGGGCAACCAAAACATGGGACTGGGCAAGCACTGTTGTTGTCCTGATTCAACTACAGACAAGTGATGGTTGGAAATGATGTGTTGAGTTAAAGCAAGGAAACATCTGCAGACATTAAACCACATCTCTGTGAAAAACGGACATTTTGAGAAGCAGGCGCAAATTGGGGAAAATGGCACTCTCCACCTGCCAGCACATGCCACCTCGCCTACACACACACACACACACACACACACACACACACACACACACACACACACACACACACACACATTCATAATTCCTCACTCTGTTCACAAAAAAGACTACCGAAACACATAATTCCTTGAAAAAAGTTGTTTAAAATTTTAAACCAATGGTCAGTGAATATTGTTAGTCCAGTCCAATCTCATTAGCTTGGTGGTTTTTTTTTAGTCAATACGCAAAGTAAAAAAAAAAAATCAGAAATCATACATTTCTATAAGTTACACTTCTTTACTGTGGCATATGGATCGGTTCACTCTCTAGAGCTTCTATCACCTTGACTTCAGGATCAATTCACACAGACATTCACTGATGCCTATCTTTATTCCAGGAACAAGATTGGAAAAAAAAAACATAAGTCACTATTACACACTACTTGAGTCATAAACTTTGATAAGATCTCAGCACAGCAGACCTCATCTGAAAGCCTTGCTACATAAACTCTATAAATTGGGTGTTTCCAAAAAAAAAAAAAAAACTTCGTTCATTCTGTCAAACTGAATATATTTTATATATGAGAAGAGAAATTCAGTACAAAGGCAGCTGCATGCTTTTAGGTTTCTTACTGAGAGGAAAAGAAACTACACAGCAGGGCTTTTTACATCCACACGCTTCCAGACTTAGCTACAAAATGTGTTACATATGTGCAAATAGCTGCAAAATTGATCCAGACAGATTTCCTACTATGTTTGGTCTTTTATCGAGGTACATTATGCTCATTATGGCAACATTCTTCTTTGCTATTTATTTTCCAACACTGCTTTAGCTAGCAGACTTCAGCCGTAGGTGAAATAACACGATCACTGACAAGATCCTTCGACAACCGGCTAAACAATAACATGAATGAAAAGAAATGCGTTGACTATAATATGTAATGCATATACAAACGTTGACTGCATGCTTCAGACATTATAAAGTATAAAGACTGATAATGAAGGTTATGTGTTTGACAGATAAAGTGATGTTAATTAACTTGTTCATTCATCTTCAGCAATTGTTTCATCCTGCTCGTGGTCACAGTGGATCTGGAACCTATATCCTGGGAACACTGGGTGTGAGGTGGGAATACACCCAGGATGGGACACCAGTCAATCACAGGGCGCCATGTACACACACACACACACACACACACACACACACACACACACACACACACACACACACATTCCATACTCATTTACACTTGGGGGCAATGTAGAGTTGCTAATCCATCTACTAGCATGTTTTGGGAGGTGGGAGGAAACCAGAGAACTCAGAGGGAATCCACACAGGCACAGGGAGAACATGCAGAGAAACTCCACACAGGCAATAACCCGAGCTAAAGATCGAGTCCTGGAGCAGTGAGGTGGCAAAACACTAACCAGCTAACCTGTTGTTAATGTTAAATAGTCAGCTAGACAGCATGTTTTTGATCAGGCTAATATTTAACTGACAATCCGGCTTGATTTAGTTAATACAGTTGTTCGAACACTGTCACAACAAGTGGCATGAAGATCACTAGAACATGGAGCTGTTTCAGCTGGATTTGACAGATCTGAGCTCTGAGTAGTTCTTTGATTTTTATCATTTAAACTATCTTCATCTATCTTTCCACACCCTGTCCGAATAGCGTCCAAACAATTCACTTTAAACCGAGGATGCAATATTTCAGAGCCTCATTCCCTCTATTGTGTATAAAAACATGAGAGTGAACATGAGAGTGAACACCTGTGCTAGGTGTGGGTAGCCCTGATCCTGATCACACGGCTAATCTCGGGGTTTTGATATCACGCCTCTGTGGTGGTTTTGCCCTCATAGACTTGGGTTTGATGTCAGTGTGCTGTACATAAGTGACCCACGACCATTACTGTTCTCAAACATGCTTGAGTGCTCCGTGCTGTTTCAGTTCATTAGTGTCTCTTTCATAATCCATGTGCAGATGTACAGAGAGTGAGACAGTTCTGCACAAAATATTTAGCACCTTGTACACGAAATATGCCATTAATCCTGTGCGTGACTCCCGAATGAAATGCGATTTGATGGTTTTACGTTTCTGATCCATCTGCGGCCATGTAGACTGGCAATGAGGATCCCCATGGTGGAGGGACAAGCCCCTGCTTGGGCAGAATGGGTTAGAATTACAGTGTAGTCCTTTCTGGGAAGTAAGAAAACACATTTACTTTATACTTTACTTGAGAGTTTCATTCATTTAAACACATTAAATATGTTTATATTGAAATATTTGTGATGTGTTTTGTGATTCAGGCACTAATTTGTTGGTGGGTGTTGTATTTTCATTATAGAGCTAGTGCTCGTCTCCCATGCTGCTCGGAGTGTTAACACAAGTGTTAACAGACAGGTTTTGCTGTTAGCTCCTAAAAACAAAAGAGCAAAACTAAAGCGCTTTGCATCGCTCTCTTTAGGCAGAGATGAAGCAAGAGCTAAATCCCACCACACCACTGCCAACAGGTCGTCAAACAGCATCGTGGGTAATGAAAGAAGTTCAGATTTTAATTACAAAACAAATTTTCGATCAAATGTAATTTAATAAAGATTAATATTCAAGTCATTCAGGGATTTTACCTTTAAGATGCTTTACTTTTACTCACTACATTTCAAAAACAAATCCCTGTATAATATCTGGAATATTTTTGGAAATCGTAACTGAAATTTTTGCAAGACAGCATTGAGCTGTTGATATAAACAAGTGTGAACTAAAATGATTTCTTGATGTACTTATTTGTAAATTTACATTTTACATATGATTCGGTGTTTATACATACAGCCTAGCTTGCGTTATGCTGCGTCTGACTAAAGTTCATAACTCAGAATGTCCAATCCCCGAAGAGAGACATAAATCAAATAAATCCAAGAATGAAAATCGAAGAAAACATTCAATAAATTTGGTCTCCTCAACCGCAGCTTCAGCACATGACGACTCGGCAACATGGCTCCTCAGATCGTCAACAGCAAATAAAATATCACTTCACTGCTTTGTTTATAGTAGTTTTTACTTTACATCAATCTATGACACTAACCCTTTTGTTTTGAGAAAGTAAAATCAACGTTAGCTGGCTAGCTTGTTGCTAAAAGAAACATGCTTTCATCAAAACAAAGCTAAGAAAATATGCGTTTAAACGTTTCGTTAAACCTATCTCAGGCAACATTCCGTCATTTTACAAGGTTTCTTTGCATTTTTCTCATAAATGAGTTAAAGTAACAGACTTGAGGTTTTAGCATGGAATTAGCAAATACACAAAATGTGGTTAATTAGCATCCGTGCTAATTGCATGAGGACATTATGACATTTGAATGATTTATTTAAAATGTATTTAGTTTGTAATGTCATATAGGCCCTCCTTTTTTAAGCATTATTTAATAAAATGATGGTGATTTTAAAACTAGGATCATATTTTATAGTTTAAATAGTGTTTCGAAAAGCGAAGTTTTGTAGGGAAATGCTGCCATCTTGTGGACGTTTTAAGAATTGAACAAAGCGACGAATGAAGCGCTTTTCTAAACGGCCCCGTGTTGACTGTGTAGTGCACTCTGTGGCTTTGTAGTGCACCTCTATAGGGAGCAGGGAGTGATTTGGAAATCATCCAGTGACGACTGTGAACTGTTTGTTTCACTCTGAAAGGCACAATAACACTCACACTTGCACTTTCTTATTAAGAAAAATAAGAAATGTTTCTTTTAGTAAGTTACACAGTAGCCTGTGAGAGGAGTGAAAGACAGAAAATACCAGGGGAGGTAAAAAAAAAAAAAAAAAAAAAAAAAAACAGCTTACTTCCGGTTCAGCTCTTCTGAGAAAGTGTAGGCAGGTCTTTCCAGTAAAGGCCAGGTGTAAGCAGCACATTTTCATAAAGTCCAGGAAGTCCCCGCCTCCTTTCACACCACACCTTATTCCCCTGCACTCCACTGAAAGCAGTCAGAAACAATTATTCAGGCATTTTTGTTCCACCATGAAAGCAACATGGCTTGGAAGATCTTAACAGCTGCTTTATTCCTCCTCTCTGTCTCTCAGGTGTCATGTCTCCACATCACAAACATCTCCTCTCTGACCTGCAGCCACTTGGTGAGTCGAGAACATATTCCATTTATTATTATTTGTATGATTTGTTTTACTAAATACGTACTGTGTGTGTTCCTGTGGCCTCATTTAACTTCCTGTGGTTTTTAGACTTGATCGTAACGTCTCTCTGACATTCCACAGGGTTTTTTTTAAATCATATTTAACAGCAAAACACCTTAAAATGCACAAAACTGGAAAGTACATGTTAGTCATCTTCATACTGTTTATTCTATATCAAATGTCCTCCAGTACAGAAAGTACACTTCACTATTCACTTAAAATGATTGTGCTTCCTTTTGTTCTTTTCTTTAAAGGTGCCATGTGACATTAAAATAAGTGAGTGTTTTACACACACACACACACACACACACACACAATTGTCTTACTATCCTTTTGACTGATTGTTGTTGTTGTTGTTGTTGTTGTTGTTGTTGTCTTATTAATTTAATAATGTCAAAATGTCCCTACAAGTTCAAAACTGTCAGTATGAAATTCATTAAAAGTATTAATAATCCTATAGCACTTTTCCTTTTGAATTCAAAATCTGAGTTTATTCCTGTTTCCCCAGATAACTGTATATATAAAGAATGGCTGAAACCGCAGGCGTACACTCCGACCAGTCCAGTGGATCTGAAGATTCATGAAGACGTCACAACGGATGAGAACGGAGACTTGGTGCCTGTGATTGTGGCAGAATGGAAAGCAAGGGATGATGGTTAGTGTGTGAAGTCACCACGCCATGCTGATGTAGGCGACGTGGGAATTCGATTGTGGTCCCTGCTGAAATATATGGACTCTTGCCTTTCTTTAGCACTAAGCCAGTGTTGTACAGACATGATCTGTGATTTATGTCAAAATGCTATCTACATATCCTGTTAATTATAGACAATATCATTTTCTAGGAAGAGAATAGATGTGTATGTATATGTTAATATATTAAAAACAAAATTCAGGAAATGTATGGAAGCCCAAAATGGCAAATATTAAGCTTTTAATGGTCTTAACAACAAATCACTGGTCAGTAAATGAGCATAGAAT
>CM074933.1:17569180-17586897 GCA_037576815.1 Pangasius larnaudii
TATATATATATATATATATATATATATATATATACACACTCACCACTTTAACCTCGTTGATGAGAGAGATCAGAGGAGAATGACCAGACTGGTCTGAGCTGCCAGGAAGTCTATAGTAACCCAAATAATCACTCTTTATAACTGTGGCGAGCAGAAAAGCATCTCAGCATGCATAGAACATCGACCTTGAGGTGGATGAGCTACAACAGCAGAAGACCAGGTTCCCCTCCTGTCAGCCATGACCAGGAGTCTGAGGCTATCACGGGCACAGACTCACCCAAACTGGACAGCTGAAGACTAGAAAAAGAGCAGGTGATTTTATTATTTTTTTTGTAATCTTCAACTATCCGGTTTCGATGAGCCCGTGCCCATGACTGAGCTATATCTGCATTTTATGCATTGTGTTGCTGCTACATGATTGGCTGATTAGATAAATGTATAAATGAGCAGGTGTACAGATGTTCCTATTAAAGTGGACAGTATATAGTATGTCCGAAATATCCTGGACACCCTTTACAGTTGGTTTTAGTTGTTTAGTTTGTATGTCATAAGGTTCAAAAGATATTGGAATTCAAGTAAGTAAAAAAAAAAACAAAACTGAGAAGCGTGGACTGAGGCTGTATATCTACCTCACAGACTGCAAGAGTTAGGAGTATTCATGATTTCGTCAATCAGATACCCGGTAAAGTAAGCGTGTTAGCCATAGCTAGCTAGCATTGGCAGTGAAGAGTATGAATACTACACTTGTGAATATTAGTGAATCCCTTCAAAAATCCTGTCAGTGCAGAGCAGGTTAGCTAGCTACTTAGTGTTTACAGTGCAGATTATGAACAGAAGGTCCCCTTAAGAAATCCTGTCATGTTAGCTATTTGGTAAGTGTCAGCAATTACAGGAAAAATCCACCCTGAATGACATTGTGGTTTTCAATGATGCAAAAGATTTATTTTACGCTTCAATTCGGAGTTGACGTTTTGGTTTAAACTTTTTTTCATCGACATGGCAAACAAATAATACACCAATCTTCAACTTTCATGCTAATACTGCTGACACCATCACACTCGTCATCTCCTAGACTGCTAACTAGCCGAGTTCTGGCGTAACCCAGCGTGCAGCTGCATTGCATTCTGGACTTCTGAGTCCAGCGTTTGCTGCCTGGGCCACACATTAATATGACACGGAACGTTCTGGGGAAAATGCTGAGTGAGAAAAGAAGCTTTTGCTCTTTTGTTATTAAGAGCAAAATCGGACTGTTATCACTTACGTTTGAGATTGTTGAAAACGTTTGGTCTATTAAACGCCATTTTAACTGCCATAGAAACGTCGCCCTGTGACTCCAGAGTGGCACAACTACTAAATTCTCACAAAAATAAGGAAAATACAGCACCAAACAACAAATTAGCAGCACTAAACATGTCACAAATAGTTCAGTATAAACATATTTATAGTGTTTCAGGGTGGAGTTTTCCTTGAACATGATGTAAAGATTTAGAAATCCGGGCAGGTTAGGTTACTGGCTAACAACGTCAATGCCAAGAAGCCTAGCTATAGACTTAAAGCCACGCCCACTTCCAGCTGCTCACTTTTCAGTAATGGGCTCCAGTGCACGCCCTCTGTGACCTGCGCATTAGGATGTGTAAAAGCCATTATGTCGCACCCTAGGTAAACACTTGTAGCACACAGGGAGTAGCGCGTGAGAGTCTGCCTTTTCCACGTCGATTTGTTTGGTTGTAGCACCTGTTGAGATGTTGGTCTTGCGACGGCGTTTCATAAGGCTGGTTATATGGTGAGTTCTTGGGAAAATCCTGTCAGTGCGCGTCCCAGTTTATTTTCCGCAGCAGCATCTAGGGCTGGGTGTTAACAGCCAGCGTGTTAACGTAGCCGCGCGGGCACATGTCGTTCTCCGAGACGCAGTGGGAGAACTGGGCCGGGTCTCCTCCGCGTGCCAGCCTGCGCGCACTCCTCACGCTGGCGCACTGCTCCACTAACTCCAGGCACTTGCACGCCAAGAAAAAGACGTTCTTGAACATAAAAAGTGACACGGGCATGTCGTAGAGGAACACGAGCAAGCATCTGACGGCGAGCAGAGGCGCGTCCAGCAGCACGCCGCTAAGGAACCGCGCGCACATCCAGCGGCAGCGCATCCGCGAGGCAGCGGAAAGCTCGTAGAGCCAGAGCACCGGCACGGCCAGCGCCACGAAGTACGCCGCCATCACGCCGTACTTCAAGTATGCGTTGTTGGGGACCTCGTTTTGCACGAGCAGCAAATCTACGAGCGTGAAGCTGTCCAGCACGTCCACGCACGTGCTCACGAAGCAGCTCTGCGAGTGGTAGCGCGGCGCGCCGTGCGGATCCTCCACCAGCGAGTTAATGAGGCAGAAGAGCAGCGGCGCGGCGAGCAGCGCGGTGGCCTCGAAGCCGGCGGCGCCCAGCGGCACCTCGCGCGCCACCAGCCCCAGGATGGATGTCTGCAGCACGAGCGCCACCTTCGGCGCGCACGCGATCACGTAGACGAGCCACGCGAGGTGCGCGAACGCGAACTCGCCCAGGTGACAGCCGAAGAGCGAGCTCTTTTGGCGGAAGCCGCACGCTCGCTCGCGCTTGCTCCTAGCGTTGCGGACGAAGAAGATGGCCCAACCGGAGACCACCACAAGGTCCGTGGCTATCCAGGAGCACCAGTACAGGTCGGTGAACGCTATGAGGTAGAAGTCCAGGATACCGCCCTGCAGCACGAGCAAGGCGAAGCACAACAGCTTGTAGAAGAGGTTCTTGGCGGAACGCGGGACGAAAGGCGGCGCAGACGGCGGGAATTCGCACCCAGAGGTCATGGCGCGAGCCGCCGCGGAGGCGCTGTCCGTGCTGCCTCGGTCCGCGTTGGCGCTGGACGCGCTCGTGCTCGTGCCCCTCGTGCACGCGCCGCTGCGGAGGAGAAGCTGGCCGTTCTCCGGTGCCGAGGACACGGGGGAGTCTGGGTAGATCGCCGCTTCGGCTCGAACACAGCTGGCCACGGAGTTCGCTTTACGAATGTCCGCGATCATCGTATTCCTGCCCGCTCTGCGTCCTCGCCCGCGTTTCGGCTCCGGCCCTGCGCAGTGACAGACGCTCGGAATGGCGCAGAAATCCCGTTATGGAGCGCGTTGGAATGGACTGTGTGCGCGTCGGAAGACGTGTCAGTGCTTTCTAGTCCTGTGCTCTTTCTTTCCCTGCTCACACCAGACTCAGACTCTCACCTAATTACCAACAGCTGTAATATCAGGCGCGAACATTTCTGTCAAAGGCACAGTCCTGACCACAGGGTTTGAGACACACTGATGTACAACATGTACACATATGAAAATACACACCGCCCCAATGCAAAGTTGTCCCCTAGGATACCCTTGTACACACCTAGTGACCCCAGCTGTTTCAAATCGTGTTACAATGCAAACGTTTGCTACGTATTTCATATATTGATGATGATGATGATGAGAGAACAATCATAAGACGACAATCCAAATCATACAGAAAAATAAATAGAAAATAGTTTGACTATGGCCTTTGGAGTGAATATCAGAGAACTAAGATCCAAAAGCTGTTCAGAAGATATGAAGGAAGTTGTAGGCAGTTGTAAATGAAAGGGGATGCCACATAAATTACTACAGAATATTTATATTACATCCATAAAGTAACCATTTCTAAAGTAAGTTACTTCACTCGTAACTATTAATATTCTAAAATACACTATTTGCTCATTGTGAAACTTGTGATAGTGAAGGAGGGGAGCACGGTGGCCTCGTACATCCAGGGTTGGGGGTTCACCTCCTGCCTCTGCCCTGTGTGCACAGAGCCTGCATGTTCTCCCTGCGCTTTTTGGGGGTTTCCTCCAGGTACTCTGGTTTCCTCCCCCAGTCCAAAGACATGCGTAGGCTGATTGGCATCTGTATTGCATGAATGAGTGTGAGATTGTGCCCTGCGATGGGTTGACACCCCGTCCATGGTGTCCCCTGCCTTGTGCCCCGAGTCCCCCTGGGATAGAGTCCAGGCTCCCCTGCCAACACAACTATAATTAACTATAAATGGATAAAAAGTAGGATGTGTCATTCATTAATACATGGTTAATGTGGGCAATTTACTGTGGTACAAGTCAAATAAAAACACTTTAGGGATAATGAACAATAACAATAACTCTTCATTACCCCAGAAACTCTTATCGAGAAACAAACAGCACGGCTGAAGCATTACAGTGTTTTGTTGTGTGTGTAATCATGAAACTGCAGCCTTAAATCCGTGAACGTACATCATTCTATACATCCAAACAATACAACAGGAAGACAAAAAAAAAAAAAAAAAAAGAGACAAGACTGACAACACTACTGTGATAATAAACTTTAATTTTCAAGTTATGTTGGATGGTTCTGGACCATAGAAAACAAGCACATATCAGTATAAACATATGCAATTTTAATTTAGTTCAACAAGAACCGAATAACAACTGGGTGTTTGTGGATTGGCTACTGACAGCCGAGCTTAATATGCAATACTGAAGCAAAACATAAACCTACAATTACTAGACAGTTAAAGTGATGAAACACTCAGCTTCATATGTGAATGCATTTAAGTCTGCTTTCGGGAGTCCAATTTCACAAAAGTATCGCTACACTCAGTTCTTAGGAGAGACTGTATTTGATACCACAGGTGGTTATAACCTGTACACTTCAGGTAGGTTAAAAACTGACCTGACTAGGCCAATTAGAGAGAATTGGAGAAGGAGAAGTAATAAGGGAGTGAGTGAGAGAGTGGGAGAGAGAGAGAGAGAGAAAGATAGTGAGAGAGAGATAGAGAGAGAAAAGAGAGAGAGAGAGAGAGAGAGCGCGAGAGAGAGAGAGAACAACGTTCAGTGACATGAATTGTTTTTTATAAACGTTAAGAGTGCATGTGTGCATTTGACATCAAGGAAGCTCACCACCACCACCACCACCACCACCACCACCCCAGAATCAGTGCATGAGAGGAGAGAATATACCAGAAAAGCATCACAGCCACCACCAGTTACAGTAAAGTCTTATAAAGCTGCTGTATGCTCTGAGTCCCGAGTAATCAGGACTATACCTGGGTAGATAAGTCAAACCTAGACTTCAGAATAAAACCATTAAGATTTATTAGCAATATCATTCCAATTTTTTTTTACATGTATAACTTAGTGTCTTTTTGTCATTTTTTTTAAGCTTTGTCATTTTTTTTTTCTATTTTTTATGTTTTTCCTTTAGTACATAATGTACATACAAACACTCACAGAACTGAAAAGGTTTTCTAGGAAGGCTTTAGCACGGGTGCACAGACCTGTTCTTCCTTTTTTTTTTTTTTTTTTTTTTTTTTTTAAATCTGATCTTTATATAGATAGATATATGTATAGAATAATTCATTTTACTTTGAACTGAATTCATAAGTTTAACGGCCTGCTGAAAGGCACTGCCACAACACGGAGGAATATAAGCTACTGCCCATCACTCACACGGTCTAGCTTCTAGTAAGGGGAAGGGGGTGAGGAAGTAATCGATGGTGGCAGGAAAGATTAGAGAGGGACAGAGGGGAAGGAGGGAGTGACGACGGGGTGCTATAGGTAGAGCTCATAGTAATCGTCCAGCTCTTCGTGAAATAAGTCCCACTCATCTTCAGAGTCGGTGACGTCTTCGTCGGTTCCTGCCGCCAGAAGCATAAGCAGCATCTCGCTCAGCTCAAACGTTACCATCTCCTCGTCGTCGTTGTCCAAGGAGTCGCTGCTTTCCCGCTCATCGAGCAGGTCCCAGAGCGGCGTGCGCCTCGAGCCCTGTGAAACAGTGACATGTTTTAAAACAGATGGACTATTTTTTCCCTTTATGAAGCTGTTCGCCATTTCACGACAGGTTCCCGTTCCCTGGCAGCTACTCTATTCTTATCAGCGTATCTTGTGGGAATAGAGAAGAGCAGGAAATAACAGTGCTCCAGTACGGTGCTTCATGAAATCTTATGAAAGTGAATCCATACGTAGCTTTATTATATAGACAGACATCAGCTATTAAAATATCCCCAGTGCACCTGCGCTGTCCCACCGCCAAAGCACAGAGGAGTGCTCACACACCCTGTACAGATAACAGTGGAGACTCGATGAATCCATCGGGGATTATTTACTCGCTGATGTAAAAGCAGACAGAAGACAAGTCGGGTAAAGAGCAACGATGATGCTTGTTCCGACGCTGATATGGATGGAAAAGCGATAACTCGTTTCCCATTCTAAGGCTGTAACCCTTTAGAACTGGCAGAATGATTATCCATAAATAGATTAGCTTAGAAATAAAGATGAAGGCGGGGTATTCGCATGCTCTCACTTGTCAGTTCAGGATAACTTAAATCAGTTATAATATAAGATAATACAGAGATGACAGAATTATTCAGGACGCTTACAATATTTGCCCTTTGGTACTGGATGGACGGTACATTTGAAACTTTGAACAGCCCATTAGTCTGTAGGCTATAAAGAGAGGCTGCTAGAGACAGTTTCCATGGTCATATCTCAAATGTGTGTGTGTGTCTTTTACTACTTTTTTTACTACTACTACTACTACTACTTTCCTTTAAATTAAGTGCAAAAGCAGAATTTAAAACGCTTTAAATGCTAATTTAGAATTTAGAAGAAAGATGCTAATTTCAGTTCGGCAAATTCTCTAGTTTTCAGAACTATATGTAGCAGGAAATGTCAGAATTTCCCATCAGTGTGTTTTCTCAACGTTGCATGGTTTGTTCTGCTAGAGGAACCCCATCAGAAGCGAAGAACCCTTGAAGAACTCCACTTAAAAGTCTTACCCTGTTCCTTGCATTGGAGCCATTCTGCCTTCGCTGGTTTTGGGACTGAGGCTGAGGTTCCTCGAGGCGTCCGTCAGGGAAGGCATGCTTGTAGAAGCAATTAGCTCCAAATGGACAAGTTCCACGGCCCTCGTCAAAATATCGACAGGGCTTACTCCTGAGGATGGACAGAAATCCAGCTTTAACATCCCCAAAAAATAATAATGACTAACATTATTTTTTAAAAATAAAAATCACCACTAATGCAATCAGAGTGTTGCTGCATTTGGTTACAACTTTTGCTGTCATTTGGCTCTGATCAAGAAGCTTGATAAACTCTACCCCATGCCATCCTTGTACTTCTGAATGAGATTCTGCTTTTCCTCCTTGTCCTCCACCCAGTACTCGCTTGGGATGACAAAGTTGGACGTGATCCGACACTCTGGGCAGGACCTGAAACAGGAAGAGTGTCGAGAACAAATGAGCAAGCGCAGAGCAATGGGATATCAATTATACAGCAGTAAGATGCATAAGCGCCAAACCGTACTCGTCATCTGAAAACGTACTTTATGATCTTGCTCTCAAACTGCTTGGCACTCCTCCACTTGCGGATGCATTTGAGGCAGTAGCAGTGGTTGCAGTTGGAGAGGATGCCGAAGCGACGCTCGCTGGGATTGGCCTTCTCGAACACCACCTCCATGCACACGCCGCACATCATGTCTTTACTGCGCTGGATAGCGAACGAGATCTCCATGTCCTTCTCGTGGGCCTCGATGCACGCCTGTCGCACACAACAGCACAGCACGCTCTTCAGAACTGAACGGCGTTAATTAGTGGCAGTGCTTACAAATCATATTTATTAGCTAGCTCTCCAGGCAAGTACAAGCTCCAGTGTGTTGCCCAGTCCTAGGCTGCCTAACTGACTAGCCTAAGAGAGGTAGCTAATGTAACGTAATAACATACTGTGAGCTAGCTTCTTAGGTGCATTAATATAGATTAAGAATAACAAACAAGTATACGATCATGTGGCACATTGGGTTCGCACCCCTGACAAGACGTCACCAAGTCGTTGGCGAATATTTGGGTTATAAACTGTGACGTTCTGTCCTAACATTGCATGTGAAAGATTCAAGTCTTGCTAACGTCCTTATTTTCTTTCAGCGTGTTTAACTGCAAGGTGACTGCGTGTCGTGCTAGCAGGGGTGTTCCATGACAGCTTAGTGCCAAATTTTATTTTTCTCGCTTTCCTCATACTGATGTTCTTGATTGTGAAAAGACCATCTGTCAGACGTACACACTAATGAATCCACCTAGTAAAATATCATTCTACCATCCAGCCAGGATCGTGCCTCAGCTGATGTGTGTAGTGCAGCAGGCGGTGGGATTTGGAACAAGTAGCATTACATTTAAAACATACATAGCTAATGTTTATCAAATGTCAAGTCGAGGATGTTGTTGCTTTCTCTGGTTGTTGACAGGGCAAGAAGGAAAAAAAAAAAAAAAAAAAAAACTACCAGCCCGGACACAAGATCTGCTTGTCTCGGGGTTTCATGCTACTAATTTGTCCAGCCTTGCTATCTCTCCTAAAACAAAATATTCTCGGGCCAGTGTTGCTCGTCACAAAGGTATAAACAGGGTTGTAGATAAGATTGATTAAACATCCCAGTCATTTTAAAAGCACACTCACTCTGATGTGCTGAGAGCGCTGAGCAGTGTCGGACGGATGGAGCGCCTGCAGGCCGCACATGTCGCACACGTCACCGTGCAGATAGGCGCAGTTGAGGCCATAGCGGCACTCGCCAACAGCTGCGTACGGGCACAGCTGCTTCTTCAGCTCCTTGTTGGTTTGTTCCTTTTCATACTCGTCCTCGATGAGAGGCCCAGGACAATCCGCAATCACAGGATCTGCTGAGAGTGCAGGGGAAGGAGGACAAAGTCCGGTTGGAAAAAGGGGGAAAAAAAAAAATAAATTTAAAATGAAGGACAATTTCTTTTGCAAGTATCTGGAATATAAAGTGTTATGCTATGATGATATGATTCAAACAATCACAGTGGCCTTTGTGACAGTTATTTAACCGTTTAGCTCCAACAACTCAAAATTTCGCTCGTCACAGACATAGACTGGGTCTGTTGCAGTCAAATATCTCAAATTCTGTAATTAAGCAATAAAACAAGACGGGGTTTGGTGTAAATCAACAAGGGGGTGGAGCCATGCAGCCCGACACCTAACAGAGTTACTGCTCCCACACTGTAGTTGATTATTTTCCAATAACAGCACATCTCAAAGACTTACTCTTCTTCTACCACGACAAATTTCTGATGCATCATACTTTTTTAATCACCTTATAGTTGTGTTGTGGAACTCCCACAAAGCACGTTAATTCCTGTTATCACTCCTGTTTGAACAACTCGCCAGTTCCCACCAACACGTGGCAGCTGTATTTGTTACCAGGAAACTGCAATGCGCAAAAAGATCTCCATCCTGAAAACTTTCCTGTGTATGAAAACTTTGTTATAATCCATTAGTGTGTAAGATGAAACTACAGACGCGATGGCGCGTTAGAACGAGCACGTTAATGTAAACCGGTGATTTGTCTTGCAGACAGAACTGCTGTCAGAGCTGCTGTTACAGAGGTTCCACCGACACCTTCTGACCGATCAGAATTGGAGAATTCGACAGAGCTGTGGTACAAGTGTAAAATAACACCTGATGCAAAACAAGATTATTCGATCACGAGATCAGTCTTAAGAGAGGCAGCGTTTTAATCTAGACTAGGATGGATGCCAAAAGATCACAACCTATTCAATCCAATCTGCTGACTAATCAATCAAAGAGAAAATTTTAATGTGTGACTGAGCCAAAAGCACACACTGAGAGGTCAAAGCCATTTCAATAAGAGGCCAGTGAATGCATGATGACAACAAACGTAAGCAAATCATGCAGTGTGTGAAAAGAAACTACTGAGTCGTATATGGGACAAGACATGAGTGAATGCTTCAGAAACTGAAATGTTTAGGCAAATTTCAGTGCCTCCTGAACACAGACTATCAGCTTCCACGTTGCAGCTGCGGAGGGCAGTAAGAAAGCTTGCAGCAACCGACACAGCCGAGTGTGTGATGTATTCGAGTCACTAGCTTATACACCCTGGTGACCCGATTAGTGAAAAGAAGCAGATGTAGTAAAAAGTGGAGACACTTTATGACAACTGCTACAGCGCTTTTGGTATTCCTAGCAATTGTTCTGCAGAGAACCACATAGAAATGATGGAGAAAAAAAAAAAAAAATTAAAGGTATATTTGATCCTCATACAATAATGGACATGATAACTAGACGATATTTAATTTAGTCTATTTAATTTAATAACTAGTCATGTCTAATTTACAGAATTACCTGGAAACAGAGCTCGGCAGAACGTGAACAGCTGTGAAACACACAGTTACGTGGAAATGCTTTATTGTTATCTCCAGGTGAGCTCTTACCAGAGCACAGTGCTCTGCAGCTTCACCGGTATAATCATAATTCTCAAAGCACTAGGAGTACAAGCGGAAATTATGTATGCAAAGTAAAGATCTCGGTATACTTTTATAAAAAAAAAAAAAAAAGAAAGTCCACCAGGGTTATGAGAAACCGAAACCACCTCCATAAGCCTTCGTCTATTCTTTGCAGTTTCGTTTTGGCTGTAGTTTCTGAAAGCCCCAGGGTTGATGATGCTGATCTGGAGTTCGCCCTGCCGCCGTTGTGTGCGACACGAAACCCCGAAGCCTCTGCACAATGTTTCCATTTGTTTGTTGTCTCAACAGTTACATCATTTTCTTAGTCCAGACCACGCAGCTGTTGTCTCTGCAAGAATTATGTATATGCCACTCACCTTTCCTCAAATTCCACTAACTGACTAGCCAACAAATGAAAGATCACCAGAAAGTATCCGCTCACCCCTTCCGCAGTAGGGCTGGCCTGGCACAAACTCTGCGGCATTGACCCAGTCCACTCCCCCGGAGCTGTGGGGCCTTTCCTGGGCTTTGGACATGCCAGCGGGCCCACTAGGCATGGACCCAGAGTCACCAGCAAGGGTGAGGGGGGCAGCGGGAAGCAGCACCGAGGACATGGGGCTGGGGAGCTCCTCTTGCTTGGCTGGTTTGGTGTGTTCATACCTATAACAAAATGTTAAGTAAACGTCAGGCTACAGTTTGCTACATGCTTAAAAACAAACATGAAATACGACACAGGAAACAAGGTCACGATCATGTGACAGGAGAAAAAAAAAAAAAAAAAGTGTCTCCCAGGGATTTACATTAAACAATCAGGAGAACACATGACACATATGGTACTGTATGTATGTGCTGGTCATGTAATTGAGCTGAAGAACAATAGGAAGCCATTTCGAGGGTGTTCACTGGCCATTTCCACCATATTCAAGTGAGCTTTGTGCGTCGCTAAAAATTTTTGGAAATGGGGAAGGATAATGTGTAAAAAAATAAAGCTATTGACATTGTACAACTATCTAGGAAGAAAAGTTACTCATTCATTCCTCTTCAGTAATGGCTTTAACCTGGTCAGGGTTGTGGTGGATTCGGAGCCTATCCCGGGAACACTGGGCATCCTGCACACCATTCACATCTAGTGCCACCTCCACCTACCGCGCTTGCTGTATGTAGATCAGGAGTGTGGACTAAATGTTACTCACGTGCCACTGAAGGAAAAAGAACAACCTTTTTTTTTTTTTCTTTTTCTACACAGCTGCTGCTACCACAACTACTAACTACTGACAAGTAATGGTTAAGACTATAATAACATGGCTGTTTAAGAACGACAGCCGAGCACACAGTAGTTACAGCAGCTCCCTCTCTGCACATTCACACAATGCGGATTACATGAAATAGACACGTACGGGAAGCCGGTCGGGTTCAAGCGTACATTTAAACAGCTCAGTCGGGAGTCTACATTTAAAAGAGTAAACGGGTCCAATAGTGGTGGAAAATGCAAAACTGAATAAAAGTCGAAGCCAAGCATGGAGATTGCATATTAAAAGAGAACGTTAGGAGCTTCAATCCACTTACTAGCAACACAAATGATTACTATTTGCAAATCTATTTCAGCTGTAGTCTGAGACACCAGAACCTCAGCTTGGCCAGTTTACCCAGTGTGGAGTGGTTTTAGCTGTGCAGTCGCAGGTGTTGTATAAAATATACGCAGCCAGACCCTTCTCGCTGCATGAGCTCGACGGTTTTTTCATTCTTCAGCAGCACTTTCTCGATGTTCTGTGCTTATTATAGCACCACATGCCAGGCGACTCAACCTAAAGCACAACCAAGACACGGAATGCCCCAGTGTACCTCGCTTACCCATAAACCCCTGCACTGCATCAGACACACAAACGCTTCCACACACAAGCACAAATAAGCCTTCGGTGAGTTTTACCTCCCCACAGACTGATTCAATAATGCAACTTTCTCATTAAACAAAGTTGCAGCTTTAGCAACAACTCGGTGCACGTGGAGGAGAGACGGACAGGAGGGAATTGATTTTTTACGTTGGAAAAAGAAAGCGCCAAGTGAATGAAATGACGCAAGTTGGTGAATTCACAAATAGCCATAATAAAGGCACTGGCAGTCTGATGGTTTATCGGGTAACTATTACTTCCTTTATATTTATTTTTAAGCTAAACATTTAAATACACAGAACCAACAAGTTAACACCAAAAACTTCACAAGGGATGAGAAACAGGAAGCTGCAAAAAATAAATACATAAAAAAAAAAAATGTTTAAAAATGGCGAACTGGATTTATTGGGCATGAAGTGCTGCAGTCGATGCTGCAATAATTTGATCCTAAACCCAACATCGCAATATTTGGAGTCATATTGTTGATTTTAAAGCTGAGAGAGAGAGAGAGAGAGAGAGAGAGAGAGAGAGAGAGAGAGAGAGAGAGAGAGAGAGAATCTTTGGATTTGAGATCATGTTTCAGAGATATCAGAGTGTTATAACCCTTAGTCTACAGCGTTAACCACAGGCTAAGAGTGGCACTGTTTGCTCAAGGATAAGACCAAAGCCTGTTTTACACTGTAGGGAATGAGTTTATTTATTTATATACACATATATCGCCTCTGGCTTGCTCATTATGCATAAATTTTTAAATGTATACATTTAAAATGTATATCCTTGAATTTATATTCTTCTGTAAAGCTGCTTTGTGACAATGTCCATTGTTAAAAGCGCTACATAAATAAAACTGAACTGAATTGAGTTATTTAAACAGTCAGCTAATCATACGGACAGGGTTCATTTTATGTTTACATCAAGCCGGTCTTGCGACACTTCCTCGTAATGTCATAGTAAGTGTAACATGTGACATTCTGAAGAAAACAGTTCCGCTTCACTGTGAATCAGGACTATTAGATTAGACGAGATTAGACTCAGATACATTCCAAGCTGCATGCTGCCAGTGAACTGTGATGGTCATGCATGAACAGGCTTCTGAACCATGGCCATCGGGTGAACAACAACTGCTGCAGGGTTTGCCACTGCATCTTATAGCGCTTTTCCACCAGACGGTCTCGGGAAACTGCCCGGAGTTCTCCGTGTTAACACGCCAGCCATGCGTACTGAACTTTCCCACCGTTCTTTCCCAGGTACTACGAGAGCCAAGCCGGGACGTGCGGCTGGCGCTAAGTGCAGACGACTGACTGGTCCTGTCATGTCTCAACCGGATTTAGTATCAACTTCATCAAAGATCATCACGGTTTTAAATTTTGTTTTTCCACCCACAAAGAGAATGTCCTTATTGCCATGTAGCTTCATCTTACATCCCTTCCATGTGATCCAGGTGAAACCTGCCATTCTCATTTGGTAAATCCCACGTGGCTTCCTACACACTTTCTTTGTGCCCCAAGACCTAGTGACCTCATCCATAATGTAAAGACTTTTGAGATTCAGCCGCAGATGCAAATCTTCTTGTGGTCTTTTTTTTTTTTGTCGGCTGGTAAGATCTTCATATAAGATAACAGCTTCATATTTTCACTCAAGATGAAACATTTAGCACATCTGGCTTTGTTGGGTGTGTGGATAGCGGTTAAGTGAAAGCTTGCTCGTTTATTTACTAAAGATTAAAGAATTATCATGCTTGTGTCGGGCCGTACACTTCCATTAAAACACGTCTGCTGTTACTCCGTGCTTACTGGTTAACATGAGCGACGCTGGGATTCATCAAGTCACCACACATTAACCTCCAGAGAAACTGCTCCTGCTTGCACGTGTAGTGTCATATGATACGGATAGCCTTGAGTTCGGATTTGTTGTGGAGCTGTGCTGAGCAGAAGTGCTATTAGAGAAGTTCGAATTTAGCAGCACAACAGCTGGGGGAAGAAATGTTCTCACACGCTCGCAGTGGCATGGAATATCACGGTGCTACTGCGCTAACTGGTCAACACTATAGGTGGGGGGCTACGATAACAAATTTACTGGATATGAAACTCTGACAACGCAGGGTGCAAATGGATCATCTCTTTAATAATAGATTAATAATGGCTTACTTTAACAATAGCTTTTAATGCTAATTCAGTGTTAGCTCTTCCTGTCAGGATGGACTGATAGCGATACTGGGCGTCATGTATCGGTCCGATAGCTTTCTCATTTACCTACGTATATGATCCAACATGACCGTATGCGACACGAGCCTAGTGACAGACCTGGATGCATTTCACGACTAATGATGGCAATCGAGTATCAAGAGGAGGTACTACATAAGCATCTTCCTACAATAAAACATCTTAAACATCATCACCTCAAAACTCATCATGAGGAGTTCACTGCTAGCAGCAAACTCAGGTGAGGTAAGGGGAAAAATGTCTACGGACAACGCAGGGTGCGGGAAAACAACAGCATTGTGTTGTTCCAGACGAACAGCCATTATTGCTCACTGACACATGAAGAGAGCTTCTGAGACAATGAAGACAATAAGATATAAAATCCTAGTAGCCTATCGGTACTGACGAGTACCAATAATAACGTAATAATAATAATAATAATAATAATAACGTACTCAGTCAGTGTGGGGAAAAAAAATGGGTAAAGGCATCACTAGAAAGCTGCGGTCACATATCCATCTAGAGAAAGACAAAATGCTTTCTCACACAACAATAAAGGGAATGTAGGCTAAGAGGAACCGACATTATGAAACGTTCAAGCTGACAACACCAACACCACTGGCCTAACCAGCAAAACACAGGCACACGATGCTTCCTCTCAGAGCGAAATATTTCCCTTGAATTTTTTATGAAACGCTAGCGGATGTAGAGAGAGCAGTGTAAAAATAAATGACACGCTGGTAATAAAAGCTACTGCGTCGGGGTGGTGTTGAACTGTGCAGCAGCAGCAGCAGTGCTGAAGAGAGGGGAGGGGAGGGGAACGCGAACACACAGACACAGAGAATGGATGCGTTAACACGTCGGGGGGTTATGTAATTGTGATGCAGACTGCAGCATGCTCTGCTCTGTCTGGCCCCCAGGGTTTAAAGAGGGTAGAGGAATGGGGAGTGGGGGGTGGTGGTTGAGACAGACACAGGAAAAAAGAAAAAAAAAAAAAAAAAAACGAGACAAGAGACAATATAAAAGCATCCATAATGAAGTAATGCATGCAAGGTTTCTATGGGCCTTTAATGAAAGCTAGAGGAGTCCCTCCCACTGCATGTGCATCTCAAAAAAAAAAAAGCCTGGTGGAGAAATGCCTGCCTTCCTACCATGACAACAAAGCCCTGTCACATACATCCAGACGCTGCTATCTGCACAGAGCCCAAACACAAACTCCACGACCTCGAGCAGGAGGAGGAGGAGGAGGAGCGAGCGTGTAAGAGAGAAAGAGAATGGGCTGACGTCGCATGACGCTGTCACCGAGCAGGCCGCCGCACACAAAGGCATTCCCATGCTGCAGCAGTTACTATGGGGATGCACTTGACCGCAGACAGATACGACACAAACACAGCCGACGCCGTCTGGCTAGCAGCTTCACTCACACTCCAGCTATCAGTTCGGGTTCAACGCAGTCACGTGACAAGATCCGGTTAGTCACGAAATGAATTTCCGGTACACGTACAGTCGGCAGGTATGATCCGCCCAGCGGACACATCTCCAGCCAAACCCCCGTGTCATTGAGAATTAGTTAAACATCCATCCACTTCACCACGGTCGAGCTGCTCTTTAATGATAAACAGTCTGTGTACGATGTACCCAAGCAACACAGTGTTGACAACCAAGCCCCGAATCTCTGAACATTCCAAGATATAAGCTATCATCCGGATTAAAGAGTCATCCAAAACAGATAACACACACACACACACACACACACACACACACACACGTAGCAGAGAAAAGCAGAAGCTTCATTTAGAGTAAGCTACAGAGCAAAGGATCTCCGAGCTTTTTCGTCCAGAGACCTGTTTATCTGTAAAATAAATTTCCCAGATCCACTCATACTAATATTAGACTAATTCGAATATTAGGCGTAGTATTTAAACGTGCACAATAATGTTTTATTGATTTAATCGACAGAACACACCAGGTCCAAGCTGACATTACAGACATAACAGCCATTACAACCGGCCATTCTGAATTACTACAGTTTGGGTTAAACCCTTTGAAGGGAGCAGACAAACTGGCTAATAACTCTAAAAATCAATATTTAGATATAGTAACTTCGATAATAATGGGTTGTGATTTCCACCATTTAAAATAAATGAAAAAAAAAAAAAAAAAAAAAAATCATCACCACCCCTGAGCTATGCTTCATGAACCTCACCGCTAAAACTGTCTCCCAGGACACGGCGCTTATCCTCGAAATACACGCCGAGAATAAAAACAGGTGAGAGAAGTATACACCTCACCTTCCCGGGGAAGCAACAGGAAACGAAAAACACACTCGTGCTTGTTCCTGTGACGTGCGTTTGTCATTTGTACAGAATAACAATACGATTCTGTATTAAAAAGCACATGTTAAAAACGCATTAAGAACGTCTTGATCTAGCACTACTACACTATACACCTGACGTGTGTGATCTAAAGAAGCTCTCACCTGCAGCGGTCTCCAAACGCGCAGCATCCTTTCTGAAAGAACTTGCAGATCATGGCTGGCTTGCTGCTGCTTTGGTCATGCGAGTATCGACAGTTGTCCCCCTCTTTGCAAAGACCGTGCATGAAATACCTTGAGAGGAAACAGGAGACACCGTGTTTGAGATACTGTTTAATGCACCAAAACATACTTATCACTTTGCCTCAAACTGGTTTTACACTGTGCGATTACTGCTGTCTTGAGTTTATTACTGGTCACACTGTGCGAGATGAAACCAACAAAATCTGTAACAGGTGACGCCATGACGCACGTTCTCCATGTCAGAGTATACAGCGAGGAAAATCACTGCTCTGCTTCTGTCATCCATCAGCATGATCCTGGCTCCTTCAGAAAATGTGTTTGTGTAAAAAGAAATATGTACAAGGTGAGCTTCAGGTCATTTTTCTTTACGCTTTGTCATGGCCCCTGTATCTGTGGCCGTCCTGCGAGTTTAACGTAACCCTACGATGCGTGTCACAGAGCACACACACTGCCAGAACTTTGTTGTTGGCTGTTAATGATGCGAGATCAGACAAGAAATCAGTTACTCAAGTTAAATCAGTAAGAATGTCACATTTTGCGATCCAACACCATCGATCTCAACTCAGAGCTAAAGAATTATATTATGATCATAAATCATACGATGTAAGCCTGGCTTTTTAATACGAGAGTCCCGGTATGGTCTTCCTGCACCATTGTGAATTTTGTCTCCATTATATGTGTGGAACGACAAATCTACATAATCCAATATATAAACCAGTATATAAACCAATATATAACCCAGGACATAACCCAGGACATAACCCAGGACATAACCCAGGACAT
>CM074933.1:17641042-17656384 GCA_037576815.1 Pangasius larnaudii
TATATCTATATCTATCTATATATATATATATATATATATATATATATATATATATATATATATATATATATATATATATGTAAAGAAAGAAAGATTGAAGTGAGTTTTGGTTTTTGCATAAATTTTTGACTCAAAAAAAAAAAAAAGAAGATTAATTAGACCTACAACAAAATGTCAAATCTACCACTTTACAAGTACTTCTAATAGTAATCTTAATTAGAAAGTGATTTAAAAATGCTGTTTGCTCTCCTATTGAGCAGCAGATAAACAGTGACAAATGATGGATGTGTGGAAATATTTCAAGGGAGATTATACAAGAGATTTGTAAAAGTAATATATTGAAAATAAAATGATAGTTTTGTAGTGTTTCCATCATTTTTGCTCCCCCTCTCAGTGGGACTACACATTATTCTTCTTCAGGGTTGGCGGGTCTGCATTAGTCCTATACTTGTTGACTGAGAGAACATGGCCTAGCGTTTCAGATTGATTGTAGACATGAGAGACTCCACAGCACAGCCTTCCACAATACAATTAGGCCATGCTGAGACTGAGGACACTTTCTCTGAGATGGGAGTGAGCTTTTTAGATACACTTCACCATTTTCTCAGGACATGAATAATTGATATTGAGGGAAATGAAATTGAATGCAAAGCAAGCGGATGAGGGTGAGCATCACGGTTTGATCTGGGATTGACAGGGCCCAACAGTGTTCAGGCTTTGTAGGTCGCGTTAAGCTTGTGCTTTGTTTAATGGCTGCTCTCGTCCTCTATTCTGAAGCTCTTTTGGCAAAGGTGCCACAATTTCTCTGTCTCTAATGTCTCTTGTAATTAAGAAGCATGCAAACACTGTGTCCTTTTAACGAGCCCATTAAAATGGAACGTCACAGTAACTGGAAGCTTGCTTTAAAGAGGGCTTCTTCCAATCAAACGGAATAAGTTCCAGCTCACGGACAGTTACTGTGATGCTGAGTCGTCTCTGTCTCTACGAAAACTGTGCTTCCTTCTTTTCCAAACGAGATATGGCATCTTTCCTTTTTAATTCTTTTTTTTTTTTTTTTCCTGTTTATCAAAGAACTAACCTATTGTGTTTAAAATTTCTGGCATTTTCATTTTTTCCATTCTGACACTGTTGCTTCTCCCCTCCATTTCTCTACAGAAACTAAACACTCACCCTCCCACACAAACATTTATCGGTAAGAGCAAAATGGAGGACAGACACACACACATACGCAGTCCCACCCATTCACGGTACATGTCAATTAAAGAAAAAAAATCAAGCAGACAAAAAAAAAAAAAAAAAAAAAAAAAAAAAAAGAAGGGTGGAGTACCATGTTAAAAACGTTTAAATGATCCTGTTGGAGGATGGAAGAAATGAAACTCTCCCAAATCTCTCCTCATGGTAATGATTTGTTCTGGAATATTCTTTACAATTTGCAGTATAGCAGTAGAGAGATACTGGCACCAGCAGATGTGTCCCATTCCTCCAGATGTTCTCTTACAGTACCGATTTCTTGTCTGCAGACTAAAGGGCTTGTGGTTGTGTCCAGTATCCAGTGCTGCTCCAAGTTCACTATAACTATATTGGTCTATTTGTATCACAGAATCCATTGCTCCAAAATGTTTCTACCGTCATTTGCACTGTTACCCTCCTTAGATATAGATTGGCACTGTCTCCAGTTCAGTAGCTCTTCAAACACAAAACACATATACTATATTGGGATTTTTTTTTTTCAACCCCAAAGCACCAATTTAGCAATAAAGAGACAACTAAGAACAGCTAGAAACTCTTACACACCTTTCAGGTTTCATGCTGCTGTATTTTCACATACTGATGTACAAGTCTCCATTAGTCGCCGTTTCCTGCTGCCCTTCCCAGTGTTGTTATGGGAAAGAGATATAATCCTGAAAGTAAAGTGTTCCTGTGTAGTATCTCCATTTCTGTATCTCAGTATCATACTGGCTTTCATCTTTTTTTTTTTTTTTTTGTCATGGAACGATCAGGATACTTATTTCGCAAGGTCACAAGAAAATGGCGTCTGATTGGTGAGATCAGAAAATGACTTGGGAACAAACGTATGGTTTTTGATAATCAGTCGTCTTATTGTTTATATGTTTTCCACTCAGCACGTGGCTGCACGGTGGCTTTGTTGGAAGCCTCCGCTTAACACACTGTGCCATTTTCTTGCCGGGATTTGGGGCAGGTGGAGCGTGGGATCGGCTGAACGGAGGGAGCCAGCGTGCAGAAGAAGCCGGCGATGAGCGACAGGCCCAGGCCACCCCAGGCGCAGAACATGGACCAGCCGTAACCGTGGCTGATGTCGTCTGGGAGGCCGTACAGGTAGCGCGGATAGCGGGAAAGCTCAAAATTAATTCCCGCTACGCAGGTGCACAACGAGATGATGCAGAAGGTACCTGAAGAAAAAAAAAAAAAAAACGAAAAGAGCAAGTCAACATAAATTAAAATTGATGCCATTCACAATGCAAAGCTCTTGGAAGTGCACTGAAGTCACACACATTTTAATTGCTTTCATCTGAATGATTCAGGACACCAAAATGTGACCCAGAGAGATAGGAAATGACTCAAAATGGAAGCATGGCTTCGATCATCAAAATAGTCTCATTAATTATATGATACTTGCTCTCTATATGTGGAAATCACTCTAACTCCTTACTTGGAACGCGTTTTGTGTAGGCTGTGACCAAGCGAGTGCTCAGCCCCCTGTAATCTGACCCTCAGTGCAACCTTCTGTTTTTATGACTTAGCATCTTAATTGGCTTTTTAATTGCCTCCTTATTATTCAAGAGCGGGCCACTACATTAATGCCACCCATTTTAATTGCTTCTTCGCTTTGCTCCCCACAGCTCTGGTGCTGCTGCACGTTGCATACAGAAGAGGCAGTGTGACGTGAGGGGAGGCCTCCGTGTTTACCAAAATCAACATCTACATTAAAGCCTTCAGCATACTTCCTGCAGGGAAGATGTCTGGCTGGCTGTGCCAAACAATATGATGTAACAGGGTGAAAAAAAATAAAAAATCCCCGAAGGCTTTGATATGCCAGGTACGTTCGTTTATCAGACTGGACTGCACAAAAACAACGACACCGAGCAATGCATTGACAGCAAGTTTTCAATGCAAATGAAGTGGGATGAATAAACATTTTTTTTTAAATGATGGAAAGCTAGCAGGTTTTTTTTACGTTTTCTGTTGACGTAAATATGTAACCTTTTTTTTTTTTTTTTTTAAAAACTACTATATTTTGTAAAGGCGGTGTAGTTTTGTTTTAAGCCCTGAGACCAACATCACTGAAAGGTCACTGTGTGCACTTTTACCTAATGAGGTCCACATGAAACAAGGCCTTTAAACAGTCTTTAATCTGAAGCATGGGTGAAGAAAATAGTCCCACCAGCTAAATTCAATATACAGACGTATAATTTATAAGCTGCTGATTTTAATTATGCGACAGGCAAAACAACTGTCCTATCTTCAGTCATTGCAGCAAAATGGGTCCTACTATCAACACCCTTTATGTCCTTGAATCAGAACAGCGTTTCAGTGTCTAAATGACTGACGCTGTATACCTCTGCAGCAGTAATAACTAACTCTCTGCAGCACACTACTGCTGTACAAAAGTGTGAGACATGCTTCAACACCGTGAACTTGAAAGTGAAGTGAAATCGTATGAAATTAAACGCGCCCACACCTGTCACCAGTCTCTAATCTGTAATTAAAGCTCTTCAATGGGCAGCGAGCGAAAAAGAGTCCGAGGAGTTTAAGTGCTTTTAACAACTTTACTTAGGTGAGACTTTTACAGTGTTTTGTGCACAAAGGTTGTATTTTAATATGTTGAGATTTTTGCCACTACAAATGATTTTCAGTGGAAAAAAAACGTTTCTGTACATTTTATACATAACATGATTGTCTCATATATACAGTGACACGTCACAGGTATCCTTTCTCAACTTCTGATGCTGATTGTGTGTGTGTGTGTGTGTGTGTGCGTATGTGTGTGTGTGTGTGTGTGTGTGTGTGTGTGTGTGTGTGTTATTTGACTCACCGCCCATGAGGAAGAGCAGACCCGCCACATACTGCATGAGGCCTCGGTCCCAGCAGCAGCCGAGCATGCCAATGATCCAGCCGAAAAGGATGATGGCCACGGCCATGCCCATGAAGCCCGCTGTCATCCTGCGCAGGTCTGTGTGAGCACACACACACACACACACACACACACACACACACACACACACAGACACATAACACTAGGTCAGGTCCACAGCAATTCATAGCACAAGAGCTCATGACGCTGAAGTAAGGATGAGAGTCTGAAAAAACTGCTAGTGCTGGATTACTGCTGATCTTATAGTATTTATTTATGGAACAGTTGTCTTTCATCGTGGCGTGAACACAATCATGTGTTCAAATCATTTAGACTAAAAGCACTACATTCTGAAACCAAGAAAGCTTCAGTCCAAACAGTAATCTGTAAACACAGATAAGAATGAAAGCAGCAATTACGCCTCAACTTGTCTTGTGTAGATCAAAGAATATTTCTTTTCAGCAGGATGAAACCCATGCTGATTTTCCTGTGAGTGTGTGTGTGTGTGTGTGTGTGTATATACTGTGAATATATGTGTGTATGCATGCTATGTGCATGCGTGTGTATGTGCATACATGTGCGTGTGTCCATGTGTGTCTGTGAGTGTGTATCTCTAATGTGTGTGTGTGTGTATATATATATATATGTGTGTGTGTGTGTGTGTGTGTGACGCGTGTGTGACACGTGTGTGTGTGTTTGCATGTGTGTATGTGTGATGCGTGTGTTTGTGTGCTTGTGCCTGTGTGATGTGTGTATGTGTGTCTGTGATGCGTATGTGTGTGTGATGCGTGTGTGTGTGACGCGTGTGTGTGTTTGCATGTGCCTGTGTGATGTGTGCGTGTGTGTCTGTGATGTGTGCGTGTGTGTGTGAGATGCGTGTGCATGTGTGATGTGTGTACGTGTGTGCGTGCGTGTGCACGTGTGTGTGCATGCGTGTGTGATGTGTGCGTGTGCTTGTGCATGTGTGATGCGTGTGCTTGTGCATGTGTGATGCGTGTGCTTGTGCATGTGTGTGCGTGTGTGATGTGTGTGTGATGTGTGTGTGTGTGTGTGTGTGTGTGTGTGTGAGGGTGTGTAGAGGAGAATAAAAGCACGTGCTGTGTATTTATTAGGATCTTCTGTGTGAGCTCGAGGCCAGGTCACACAGCTTCAGTGAGTTTGTGCTGTTTTTAATCTCACAGTTGAGTTCTCTCAGTGTGCGTCTCTCAGTGTGCGTCTCTCAGTGTGCGTCTCTCAGTGTGAGTGGCCCAGAAGCCCTGAGACAGCAGCCGGATGTGAAAAGGTTACAAGGTTCTCCTCAGAGAAGGACTCGCGATAGTGGATGAAACCAAGCTGGAGACAGAAAGCTGTCTGAACTTTGCAAGACGCCTGTGTTTTGAGATCACAGGCTGCCAAGTGATTGAAACAGAAATAGCTAAACTTGTTCATATTTCCATGTTATCAGTGTTGCTCCATCACCTCCTAAATCCCAGTTTAACCTCTGGTATTAGAACTCTTTACTAAATGTGTTGTGGATTTTCTGGGCTGGAGCCTCAAATACAAGGGCGAGCAATAGCTTTCAGATAAACCCCTATACACTGATAATGACACAAGAAGCAAGGAATCCAGAGTTTTCCGACATGCCGTAAAGCAGTGTTCAGGGTGGATGTGATTAAAAAGTCTTTCTTGGGGTCTCCAGAGTGGAACAACAGAAAAGCATTCGTCCTCTCGGGTGTAAGTTCGTACCCTGACGATGCCACAGCCGCTCACGGCCGGGAGTCATTCTCTGTGGGTGGGAGCGATGGCTTCCTCTTTCTGCCCTGTCAATCAGAGCATCACTAGCAAACTGGGTGTGTCTGTGAGCTCATGTATGCAGAAGAGGGGAGAGAGCGTTTTCCTCAGAGTGTGTTACGCTGCCCTGTGATGAGCGTTTTGAAACGTTGACTGGCTTCATGCGTCTTAGAGGAAGCACATGTTAGCCTTTATCCTCCCCGGTTGGTAGCTGTCATATGATAGGGGAGTGTTAGCTAGTGGGTGGCAATTGGCAGGTGACCAAAATTGGAGTGGAAAATTGGGAAAAATCCAAGAAAGAAAGAGTTGTTGTGTTGCACATGAAGTTTCATGGACAGCCCCTGCTGCTTAGGGCACTTAACCTTAATAAAGAAATATTTCTCATGTGAAGGTAAAAAAAAAAAGCCTTGTGTGACTGCTTTGTTTAGATTAAGTGATGGATTATGTCCTGGCAGTTTTGACCTGTTCAGGGAGATTTAATGGTGTTCTCTGACTGGGCACAAACCGGACAGCCAGAACTCTCTAAGAAATTAAACATCAGCCAAGACCACACAGAGAAAGGCGAGCATGTGTCGAGGTTAGAGGATTGTTACAGACAGATTTTAACGTAAGGTGCAATGGAAGGTTCTGGAGCCAAAGCAAAGCATCGTGCAATAGGAGGTGCCACAGTCAGTAACCAATTTCGACGCGAGTCAAACAGCCAGTCTTCTTCCTCCACATCTCAGCGTTGCTAAAACCAGCAGGCACCTGTCTGTCTGTGAGTCTGCACAGCGTTTTTTTCTTGCCTTTCGTGAAAGGGTGAATTTGAGCATTGACAATAGGTACTCTCCAGCGCATGAATGTGCTGTGCTGCTCTCTTGTGCATGAAAGCAGAGGTGTGTAATTATGTATGCAGAAAGATCCGGCAATTAGGTCTCGTCTGAATATAGAGTGAGTGACAGTGAGGATGGGCTGTCATTACGTGATGCAGGAGCTTGCTTTATCCCGGTTGTGATGTTGTTGAAGGTGGTATTTAACATGAAAGTCGAAGTTAATGTGAAAATACACCAACATGTAGATGAAAGACATGGAAAAAAAAGTCAACTCAAAATTATTATAAAATAAATCTGGGATGCTACTGAAGATGGATTGATCGACACACACCGTGCTCAGGTTATTTTGAACTCTTTCTTTGTATTCACATTTATCTCATACTTTGATCATTATTAGTTCGTTCTCTTGGGCTGTTTTTTTAGTCGTTTCTTTTCGTTGGTTTCCCATTACAGCAGTTTTCCAGCACATTTAACTGCACACACAGGAGTCCTCTGATTGGACAGGAATTTAGCAGCTAGTGCTTCATTGGACACTCGTTCTCATGGAGGTCGTTGTACCTCTGTAGGTCATGCAAATATATTTTAATTGAGAAAATAACTATGATAATTGGAAATGAATGAATATTCATTTTGGGAATAGAACAAAAATACCAATACTTGTAAACTGTTTATTAGTTAATTTGGTTTATGATCATTTTTGTCCAAACTTACATCCAGTTTGCAGCAGAGAGACTATCAGCAGTGCAGGTATATTTCACCAGCCAGAAGCAAAAAAGTTATGATGACTGTAACAAAACACTGTATGTGAAAATCGATCATGAATTCATCTTCATTAACCACCGTCCTGCGCAGGGTTGCGGTGGATCTGAAGCCTGTCCGGAGAACACTGGGTGTGAGGCGATAATATCCCCTGGGTGAGATGCCAAGTCCGTACATATGTAACATGTATGAAAGGTATATTTAGTACGCAGAGTTTAATTATGTAGGATTACACAAAATATTAACCTGATGTTTCTGTCTATGTGTGTTTCCCTTTTATTCTGTGGTCAATATGCTTCCTGCTTCGCCCCCTTCCCTTCCTGATATGTATCTGTATGGTATGTTCTTGCTAAGCTGTGATTAATCTAATTTCATCTTTGCTTTAAAAATCATTTTTATATGTATTTTCCTTTAAATCATGTTTATATCATATTATTATTCCCATCTATTTGTTTATTCTCTCATTCTTGATTTAAAGTGTATTGTGTTTTCTGTCTGTTGGATGAACTCGAATCACGTGTTTATCTCATTCCGCTCTCATTATTATATCTCCTTATCTTTACAGGCATCATGAGGGTGAACTCGTGCAGTTTTAAAGACTGGTTTTCTTGTCTTCGTTTCATCAGAATAAATGGTTCCCAACTACAGATGTCGAGAGTCTCACTATTTATCAGAAATTTAAAAAAAAATAATAATAATACAATGCAGAGATGAAACCGGTTTCACATTCACACACATATTCACACCTGGGAGCAATTTATTTTAGGATCGAACGATTAATATAAAGTAAGTTACAGCTGATTTTATGAAGGTAGAGCTGCATCTGTTGTTATGAGTGAAACTCGCCCCTTTTTTTAAAGTTGACATATCAGAGTAGTTAGCAACAGAAGCTAAAGCAGCACCCAGTGCAGCAGGTTGGTAATATCAGTGGCTTCGCCTCACAGTGAGACCAAACTGATAATGCTCCTGCATGCCGAGAATGCAGAGGCGGTATGAATAAGTAGAGCTTTACTCCTGATCTTAAATCTGCATGGCACTTTTCTGAAAGAGAAAAGAAACAACCTCTGTGGAAAAGCAAGCACTAGCAACTATGGCTAGATCTCCGGATCACCCAGCAGCTAACAGGCGCTAAAATAAGAAGTAAAACATGCAATATGACAGCACAGCTAGCGTGTGATGTGAAAATCCATTTGACTAAATCTTTTGTTTCTTTCCCTTTTCTCATGGCAGGAAGAACACTAACAGGTTATACGCAGCCACAGAGACCCACGTTCCTGTTGTCAGAAGCCAATTCAGACAGCAGTGTACGTGTGTTTTTGCATGCATGTAGGTGTGTTTACACACTATAGAGGAAAAGTGGAAAAAAAATAAATAAATACCAGCCGGTTTCCAGTTCTTTTTTTCACATTTCTAACGTGTACAGTATAGATTCCTGTCACCGGGGGTCTTTTTATAGCAATAGTAATGTGCTATTGGGAGAAAATTGGGCTGCACAATGATATTTTGAGAACACCATTCAGACTGCTTCTGTAATATTATTTAGTTTTTGTCTGACGTAGTTTGACAGTTCTGCCAAGTTTTCCTGCATTAGACCAGTAACTTTTAGCTCCGTGTGGATAACAACCATGTTTCTTTTATTTACGCATCATCTCCTGACAGGCTGAAAGCTGTTGCTCGGTCCTATCTGGCTCGTTAGCCTGCATTGTTCAAGCTCGTGCCACTGTTTTCTTTTAATTATATGCTCTCGAATTTGGCTCTGTAAATGCAAGGCTCTTGGGGAGAAAATGAAAATTTCAGATGTTCAGATAAAATGACTTAGCCTATATTTTTCTCTTGCTACTACAGACAATAGATGCATAATGACATGCATATCAGTTCACATTTCCTAGCTAATTGGAGACTTCCTATAACACTCCATATTTATACTCAACTCCAGAATTATTGGCACCCCCTCAACAGAATCGGAGAACATAATTGTAACATCCAGCCCTGGAATGCTTTTGACCTTGCTCTTTGCCTGAATAAACTTTGCATAAGGATCCCTACAACCTGTCCAAGAGCGCTCCCTCACAGTATTCACAAGAAAGAAAAATACACAAATATTATTCAAATTTCCCACTTAAACAATGATAAAAAACTACCTGTCTTTCCTCTAATAAAATCATTTTGTTGAACTTTTTCCTTTAAATAACAGCGTTTTCTCTCAAAAACAAAAAGTCATCCTTGAAAACAAAATTCCTTTGCACATCTCTCACGTCTATCTTCTGTTTGTCACTTCATCATCCAACAGCATGGGGAAAACAGCTGACATACACAAGACAGTTAATGGATATAAACAACTATCATTCTCTCTCTAGGCTTCACCGATTAGTAAGTTGTAGAGGTGCCAATAATTTTGAAATCAGTGTTTTGCAGACAATTATTAAGGAACCTCAGGAAACATTTAATGTTGGAAAATACTCATAAAGGAATCATTTATTTTACATATTCATGTTTTTGTAAAGGGCGCCAATAATTCTAGAGTTGACGGTATGTAAGGCATGCGTCACTTCCGTGCTCCTTGCTCTCCTTGTGTTGAGAACTGCTGACCATCTTTACGGTGGTGTTTGTTTCTCTTTGCTCCGGTTGCCAGCTCCACCTCCACTGGCTGGGAGGATAATAGAGATTAATTTCATTACCACATGTCAAGCGCCGCTAGTGAGAGAACAGTCACAGCTCCGAATCAAATTACACCCAGCAGGGGAGAAGGTAGTGAAGGGAGCAGTGTTCCTCATGCTGCATGTCCTGATGGAGCGTTGGAACTCTGTGACAGTTTAAAAGTGAAAGGCCATGATGTCGCCCTGAGTCAGGCCTTCTTACAAATTGAAAAAGCAGGATAGAAAAGCACTGCAAAACCCAGAAACCTTCTTTAAGGCAAGACAGCACTTGGGACTTTCAGTCCTGAGGGACATATCACTCAGAGTACAGTGAGGTAGTATTCATTAGGGTGGAGACAGAGTTAACATTAGGTCTGACGGCTGGATGAGAAATGTGGCTGTCAATCAAATGCTTGAGTCCAGCTCTTAAGGTTTGCTCCTCGAGTTTTACTTTACCACTGTCACCTTTGGCTTGTGCATTAGATATTGATAAAGATCTATATTTCTGTAAAGATGTAGAGCTGTGTTCAGAGTTGGTGACTTACATCAATGACACAAGTTATGTCAATATTTACACGCTGACATAACATATTTACTTCACACATATTTACGTGTATTCAGAGTCGGGTTATGCACTCAGAGTACGCAAACCACCTGCATGTAGTTCACAAATCCAAGACTGCCAGATTTTTTTTCTAAGTAGACGTGTCCAAGATGGAGTTTTACAATAGCATCTAAACCAGCACCTTTTTTGCCTTTAAGCCTGAAAAGTCAGGGGATAAAAAAAAAAAAAAATGCAGACTGAAGAAGGAAATATTTTTTTTTCTTTAAAGCAAGAGACATTTCAAAAGTGAAAAAATAAAAAAGAAGAATACAATGATATATGAATGAGAAGATGGCGAGCATCGAAAAACATCTCATGAATGAAAAGCTTGGTGACAAACCCCCTGATTGGAGTGCTAGCTGGTGTTTTGACAGTTGCTATGGTGACATTCTGTCCATCACCAGCGTCGGGATGGTGAGCAGGAGTGACAGGCTTACTCCTGAGGCTGGTGACTGGTGTGTGCTTTGTCAGATACTGAGGTCACTGAGGTTAACAATACAGCTGAGTGGAGTCTTGTCATGCTTTTGTCTCACAGTCAGATTGGAGGGAAGGCAATTAGCCAGCAACACAAATATTTCCGCCACCCATTTAATTAGTCTAAATTGTGATGATTGCAGCTGTGGAGCGCAGTGATTGCATTTGCTGCTAAGTGCTGTGAGTTATTGTTCACTCTTGTGGAGCCGGATACAGCTTTTTCTAAAGTGATAACACTCTCGTTAGGGAAGAGGTACCAGTATAACCACACTGACGACTGCTGATCTCATACCCTTCCTGCGTGTCACATACCACACTCTTTATGAGAGACCCAGTGGATTGGGAGCACAGACAAATGAGCTGCTCTGTGCATCAGGCTTTGAGGAATTTTACAAACCCAAAGGTCATACTGACCTGCCACAGAGGACCTGAGAAACAATCCATATCATCCTGATCCATATCTGTTTTTCACTTACAGTTCCTACAGTTGAGCTTATTTTGGGTCAAAATTTGGTGCCTCAATATCTTATAAACTATCAAGGAGAACATTATAATTTCCAAGGTCTTGATAAGATGCTTAATGAAATGATCAAAATTCCACTACTCAGTGTTACCCAGAAGAGGATAGGTTCCCTTTTGAGTCTGGAAACTCTGAAGGTTTCTTCTTTATTTTCCCTCAGAGAGTTTTTCCTTGGCACTGTCACCTCTGGCTTGCTCACTATGGACTTGAATCTACATCTGTGTTTCTATAAAGCTGCTTTGGAACAATGTCTACAGGTAAAAGTGCTACATAATTCAAATCAAAATGAATTGAATATTGTGGAGAATATAGAGAAGAACCGCACCACTAAATGACTAAAAAATATCTGCTATGGATATTTCTAGATATTTTCAGCACTCCTGCCCTCTGTGCACTATTCCATCATCTTCATTCTCCACATAATAGAGCAGAAATTGGATGGGGCGGATTAATAGCCATTTTTAATCAAGTGTCATGGTCGAGCAGTTTAATGGAGTCGTGCCTGGCTGGGTAAGTGCTGATAGGAATAGTATGAGTGGAGAAAGGTGCTGGTGCTGAGACTCTATCACTCAAACTGGGCTGCAGCCTCTACACATTACGTCATCAGCGTGTCAATTTGAATGACCTGGCAGCCAAACTGTTAGAAAAAGCAATCCACCTTTTTCAATCGGTCAAGAGAGTGGATGTATTATTTCAGCAAGTGCTTTTTAACTTATATTCTGCGAATTTGTAATAATAAAGTTTTTTACTTTACTTTGCAATCTGGCCAGGCATACAACAAAAAATATAGCCCTGTTGCCCTGTTTCCATCTTATCAGGATGAGCCTCTCAGATAAATTTCTAGGCAGTGGACTGGCACTCAGCAGTGTCAAGGCACTGACTGAAACACAGCAATAGCTGCCAGAAGTTAATCACGTCATCTGCCAACGCGACAAGCACCATGGCTGGGGACAGATCGGCCGAGGTGGTCACTGTTGGCCGTGACAGCTGCGTGACTTTGTTTATTCTGATCTCTTAGACTGGGTCTCGGAGTGAGGTAGTAGGCCACCCGGAGTAAAACCCTCGCAATGTGAGAACGATTTTCTGTCGCTGTGCTTTAAGGCAAGGCAATCGTGATCAACGTCAATCACTCTGTCATTCTCCAATAGCACTGGGCAGTTGAGGTTGCTGCCGTGGCATCCTGACACGTGTGGGATTACGGGAGCTGCGAGTTTATGCGCTGCTTGTCAGCTAGCTTGGTGCTTGAGTGCTCAGGCACAGCAGTGGATTTGCATAGTGAGAGGCGGGCTAAGCTGAGAGAGATTTAGAGGGAGTGCGATGGAAAGCAAGGAAGAAAAAGCTGAGAAAAGTCATGAGAGGAGAAGAGAGCTTGCTAATAACTGCATGGAATCTGCCAATGAGGAAGTGGAGGCTTAAGAAGGAATAAGCCTAAACACATGGCAATGCATCAAGGGTCACGGTAGCCCCAGAGAAACAACGGATAGTTTCAGTGCTTCCTTTTCTCTCCATATGGGCTCTCTGCAATGAAGGATGCGATCCACAGTCTTGTTTCTGCTTATTAGTAACATTGTTTATTTCACTAAAAGACTCTTGTATCCTGTATGGTGTATAATGACTCTACCTTTCATTACATGTTTATAACACCTGAAGGTCAGGGGTGACCTTCCTTGGGAAATAGTGTGCATGAAGGATACAAGAGAGTGGGTTTATTAGAAGGTTTAGAAGAGGCACTTTCTATCACTGACTCAGTAACTGACTGATTGTTGAAAAGGCCATAGACAGGAATCACTTGGTGGCACTAAAACATGGATGAGCAATCAGTAAACTCAAAGGAGGATCTTTTTCCCCCCCAAGCTTATTCTGATAAATATTTTACCCGCACATCTTCTCTATTCTACTGCCAGATTTTATCAATAGTCAGCACCAACTGTTTCACGTCAATCAATGTTTCAGCCATATACTACGGTGCTTCCCAAAACTCTATGTAATACCTCCTTGATTCCTTGATCCTTTCTTTTTTAGCCCATGACACTGAAAATCGATTGAAGTCCACCATCTTTAAGGATGCACCAATCAGAGAAATCAAGAAGAAAGGAGCTCAGAGGCTTTTAGAGGCTTTGAGGATGCACAGGTTTTTCCTATGTGGAAGCCGTGCGTGATAAGTGCATGATGTACACATACAATTATGTTTTATAATAATTAAGAATAATTTAGTGTGTGATCACTGTGGTGTATAGGCAGATCCTTTAAACAGTTAATAAAGCTGGGCAACATGTCATAATTTTAGTAAGTGAATTCGCTTTAAAGTGACTCTTCAGTGAATAAGAACACCTCATTGCTAAGTATGTTTGTTCTTGAGTCCTTCTGTCCTTGCTTCCTTTGCACCCTTCCTCCAGAGCAAAGAAGGAAAGGAGATGAGGAGCAGTTAAAGAACTGAAAAGCAGGGTAAGTGCTATTTGGCACATCGACTCTTTTTTTTTAAAGATGAACTGTATTTCCCAGGATCCTCCACCAAATAGGGAACTACCAAAGACTGAGTCGTCACATGACCTGTTACTTTACACTTGTTCGTTGAACTTTACCAAGCTCGTACTATTGAATGCACTCTATTCTGATTTTAACCCCATTTGTTTGCACTGCATAGTCCAGGCTGTTTGTTGATCACCCTAACCATTACGTGTTTATGACTCTGTCTTTACCCTTTGGATCTTTCTGCTTTGCCATTTGCATCAATAAATCTGCACTTGCATCCAACCCCTACGCAAAACCTGCTGTATGGACCTATTTTCGTGTAATCTGTTCAGCGGCGAGTTAATTTACCTTATACTGTCAGAATATGAATTCAAATGTGAAAAAAAAAATCACATTCAAATGTTTAGTTTCAGCAGACAGTGGAGACACGAAGTGTGTTGCATGCAGAAAAAAAATGACATATTGTCAAGCCTTATCTATTCCAGAAATGATGTGTCTGTATAAAAATCTCATTTCCTTAATCTGACCCAAAAATGTGTACAAACATCCTCGCCGGATGACACTATCCGCCCATCCTTAATGAATATTGATTTTGCTCCGTCAGCATGGCCTTCGGATACAAAGACAAATCGGGTAAGTTGTCTTTCTAAATTGATCAGGTTGGAAACACACTTCTAAAAGAATAATATCACTGTAGACTGTCTGTACAGATAATACTTCCACACAGCGTGACCCACCTAAGACACGAAAATGCGAGACACCAGAGCTCCAGAATGCGGACTTGACATGGACTAATTGTGGACAACTCATCAACAAAAGACAGGGAAAATGTAACTAAATACCAGTATCAAGAAAACATTACTGTATGATAAAATTGTGATATTTCCTTTTTGTCTTTTAATTTGCCTAAGACGCTACTGTTGATGATTGCGTTTTCTCTGACAGTATAAAATGACAGGCTTATTTATATTTAAATACATAATAATATTAAATATTTTAATTTTGTGAAATTCAAACATAACATTTAAAGGTATTTGACAGCCACTGTATATATGAAGTACAGTAATCAGTTAAACCAAGCGGAGTACCCTGTTTAAATTTCCACTATTTTGCTGTAACCTTATATAACTGTAGCCGAAAATGAACCACCAAGCCATCAATCTGTTTATTTTTCTAAATGAAATAATCAACTTCTGGTAGGC
>CM074933.1:17666434-17681007 GCA_037576815.1 Pangasius larnaudii
TCCTGAAGGTTACACAAGACTCAGTCACCCACAGAAAACTCTGTACAGAAGTCATATTTTGCAGTGTGCCCACTTGTACATCTGGTCCTTAGACTAAGAGCATCTCATGTGCTGCGTCCCAGTTCGCCTACTATCCGTCCTAATTAGTATACGAGATTAGAATTAGTGTGTCCCAAATCGTAGTATGTTGAAGTGAGTACCCCAAAGGTACCCTGATGGTCTACTGTTTCCGGTCGATTTTTGAAGGGTGGATCCATGCATACTTTTTTCAACTAATACTGCCTTGTGCAAGGAGTTGTCCTTTGTTTGCGTCGCCAAATACAACCTGAAAACATGGCGGATGAGTGTAACGTCAGTGATGCGTCTTCAGTACTGAAATGTAAGAACTTAAATGTTAAGCGCTAACCAAAGCTTTTTAAGGAATAATGAATGAAGAAAAGCTGAAATGCAACGAGGAGTGTTTTCGGTGTCAGTGTGTGTAATTAGGCAAGAACGTTCTCTTCCCGTTACATGACGTGTTAGTATGTCCCGGTACTTGTATAATCTTTTGCCACACACTCAAAAGTATGTACTTTTTCTTTACAAAAAGAGTACATATTTTTAATTCATAGTAGACAGCTATGGTCCTGTGTACAGTAGCAGTACTGTTTGTATACCTTCAGAGCAGCACCAGTGTTTGGATGCTGAGCTAACACATGGCACACATCCAACCTTCATCTAATATTCATGCAGTTTCAAGCAGTATACAGTACATACTCACACACATACACAACAAAAACCTCTGGCACTGAGATAACATCTGTAGCTCTCTGAGCAGACAAGAGGATGATGTTACTGCTGCCATGTTTGAGATTCCAAGTGACCATTGTGCAATAGCTGAATCTCAAACACATTAACGCATTCTGCTAGCTCTAAAACGTGGAGCTCTACTTCCCAGTGTAAATCTAATCCAGTCAAAATAGGACTACGGAGAACATCCGTGCTTTTAAATCCAAGGAAACACCTGGGAAGATGCATCATCAGATTCTCTTTTACAGCTTAAATTAAATCATCACTGCAATGGCTTCAGGCAGGGATAAGTGGGATCAGTCTGATCATGTGGCCTGTTTCCAGATCATCTGGCAAGAGCTCAGTTATAATAGAGTTATCCCCAACATTACGTCTATGTGATTGCATGTATGCTTTCACCTGCTATCAGTCCCTGCCAAGCTGGAACAGTTAGTAATAGTAATTACTTATTTAGTTATTGTACCCATGAAGGAGTTACTTATACATATACTAATAACCAACCTATGCATTTAGCTATGTATAAAGAATGTTACTCTAGGGTAGAGATTTGCTATTAAGCTGGACAAAAGAGGACGCATTTACAGAAGATGACCTGGACTTTCCAAGGCCCTGATCTCTAGAGGGTTTTGTATTGACTGGATGCTAGAGCAAGTGAGTCACTGTCATAGATGTAGCTTGAGGTGGAACTGTAGCTGAGTTCATCATTGTCCACCCAAGACAGTCTAAGTGAAGGCAGGAACAGAGACAGAGAGAGAAGCTGTTTTTGTAAAGGAAAAAGCCTAAGTGCTGTAGAAAAGAGATTATCCATACGGACAAATATAGCACTGCATCCGGCGGATTAACAAAAGCCATTATGTTCGAAATGTCTCACAGTGCTACCATGCTCATTCAGAGAGGCGTCCAACCTTCCAAAGGAATACTTTCTGTTATGTTTTGCCAGCACATTTTCAATACCCAATATTACTTAGTTTGTTTGTATAATTAGTGTTTCCATTAAACAAGGACAATTTTGCAGAGATGATGTCTCATCAATGTATTTCTGAAGATCGGACTGTTAAAGCCTCAGCATAAAATCTGTATGGAACTCTTGCAAGGGTAAAGCAGGACATGGTGAGTGATTATGCATAGCTCTGATACGGTTCCAACAACATAATGAAGACTGCAAAGCTGTCACTGGCCTGGGCCAGGCATTGATTATGTCTACAGAACCATGTCCCTGAAAACATGAATCTGAAATGTCTCGCTGATTGTTTGTTGATGTCGTCCATAAAGAATGGATCATGTCTGCGCCTGGCAAAACACATCAGCACAAAGTCCCAGCTTACTATTTGAATTATATTATTCAATCTTAAGACATATTACACCACAGCACTGTTGAATACTCGATTCTGATTGTTCAGAAGGTGTTGATTAATTTTGTATAACAGCACACCTTGAAGAGTAGCTCCAATTAATTAATGCGCTCATTACAATATGTGATTATTTCTATAACAAAGCCTCAGATAAACTGATTAAAACACTGCGATTGTTGATGTAACGAAGTTTTATGTGAAGAGATGTTTATTTGGCATTTTTGGAAAATGTCTTCAGCGGCAGTGCTTCGTAAAGGTCAAAGGTAAATCTGTTTCTTTACAGTTTTAGACACAGGAAAGTCTTTAGGACAGAGGGCTCTGTGCCTTTCGGTTACTCTGTAACATGAAAAGCTACAATTTTGTCTTCACAAGGAAGAAGAAAGAGAGGGTAGTGAGGGAACGACAATTTATAGCTGCTGTAACTTAAATAATAACACTAACACACTTGTTTTGCAAACAAATGTAACTATAAACAAGGAAGAAACTATGACGTACTGTAATTGTAATCACTGGCAAACTGCTGTATTATAAGAGGAATAAAACACTTTGGAATGTGGTAATATCGCAAAATAATCAACATTGGGGTGATAACAGACCATACCACCATGTTGTTGCTTATCCTTCTACAACAGCAACATCCCGCCATGTTTTATTCATGAATCATTCAGAAACTACAGTGAAACTAATTGGAAGGTTACAAAAGTAAAGAATATAAGTATGGACCCCCCGACAGATCTCACACGTTTAAGGGGTTGAATGAAATTGACTGATTCTTCTCCAACCTGCTAAGAAAATATTCAATTTTAAAGACTTACTATATTATTCACTGTGACCTTTTGTCTCTAAAAGCCCAATTAAAGATTCTTCGTAAAAGGTATATTTGGAGGAAAGCCTACCATCAGATAAATAATTATCCTGGCTTTACAAGCGCATCCTAAGTCCAATCCATTGATTTTTTTTTTTTTTTGTGTGTAATTGGCTGCTAAACTTAGAGCTGTATAATTTTAAGGTAGGGCATGCAGCTCGAGGAGTGGACTTACTCTTCACTGAAAAAATTAGTGGACGAGTCATTAGAACGTTTGTCATTAAGCTGCCCCCACTCAAGAGCTTAATGAACTCAGAAAGCCACGGGCCACAGTCGAGCAATTCGGCTAATCCACAAGAGGCTCTGTGGATGTGACAAAGCCTCTGTCCTCACTGCTCTGGGAATGAAGGTGATCAAATCTGGCACGTAATTAACACTCTCCCTTGCTGTTATGCGCGTTTCTTGAAAGCCCATAAGAAATACATTTGCTCCTGTGAAATCCCTTATTTACAAATCACCACTTACGTTCGCTCTCTCTGTTACTACCAATTGCAAGGTGTACAGATATGTCTTAACACCACTCCACGTTAGTTCTTATGAGGTATCACATTTAGTCTACATTAAGTTTCAATCACAAGAGGTGCTCATTACTCTTAAGTAAGGTAGCAGTAGGCCTGAATCACTGACCTTGGCCATCTAAACTAGCAATGTAAAAAGCTTGGCTTGCAGTATGTCCTTGCTTTTTGCTACCATGCTTCCTACCACTGGTCTTCATGGTGACTTCCTGGCTTAAATCAATCTGAAGATACTAGAGCGCAACAGAGTTCAGAGTTGGTGAGTCAGCACACACTCGGGAGGCGACTGAATAAAAACGGGCCAGTGCTTAAGCCCTGAGGCATGCTGCAAAAAGCTGCCCTTATGATATGTCTCAGAAATGCTGAAGGATTCCAAAAGCGTAAGTTATAAACTAGGGGTGATATAGTTTGAAATTTTCATTGTATGAAAATTGTATAAAAATATCACTATCTTGGTATTAATTGTCCATTTAAAAGCACATGAGCTAGTGGTAAAAATCACTAACTTCAGTAACTGTCAGGGTCATGGTGGATCTAAAGCCTATCCTTGGAACCCAGGGCACAAATTGACTCTGGATGGAACACTAGTTCACCGCAGGGCACCAGGCTCATTTTTGGACAGAGAGAGGAAACTGGGAGAACATGCGAAACTCCACGCTCAGGATCAAACCCAGGACCCTGGAGCTGTGAGGCCTTTAGATATGAGCAGGACAAAAAAAAAAAGGTATGAGAACCACCAACAGGTCACTTTAATCCCAACTTTTCTCTTGGTTCATAAATAATGGTGTAACTCACAAGATAGGTGTTAGTTTGCCATCCGGGTCACGGCACCAAGTTGTTAGAAATTCAGCAGCAGTGAGTCAGGAACCAGGAGATTGGTGGGATCTTCAGACGCTGATTTTTACTGTGTGCTTTAAGAATTTTCAGACCAGTTTTTAGCAAGAGAATCGTAACTTTAGAAAGGTTTCATCAGCTCAGATCTACAGAGTGAAAAGACCTAGTAAAAGTGGGTGAAAAGGAGGAGGGAGCGAAGAGATAAAAAGGAGCGAGAAGTGCTAGAAGTCTAGAAGTGCGATCACCTCTGAACTTGGTTTGTTCACAATGTATCAAAACACATGAAATGTGTTATAACCATGCACGATATAAACTAGAATTTGTCCAAAGGTTTAGGTCCTAATAAACCTATACCATAAATGTGTTTGATAGAAGGTAGGTGCAGAACCTAAGTGACCTTTAACCTAGAGCTAGAAAGTCAGAGATAAACATAAACATAAATGAATGTAACCTGAACCTATAATCACAGAACAGAGTAAATAATCAAAAGCAAAATGATTTAATCAAATATTTCTTTCAAGGTTATACTGAGGTCAGCATAAGTCAAAAAGCAATTCAGTGAACACATCATTTGTCGTGAAAAGTCTGTACTTAATTACTTTTTTTGATGCTGGTGTATACAGCGGAGCCTTGGTGATGAGTCTCCAGGGTCACCAGTCACTACAGCTAAAAAGGATTCTGGCTAAACTGAAACACTCCACATGTGTGTGTGTGTGTGTGTAATGGGGCTTATTGATTCAGGACTTTTAGCCTTGTCTGGCTGTTAATTTGCACTTTTTCCCTTCCTCTGGATAAACAGGCATGATTTCTGATGTTTTCTGATGACTTCATTTGAATAGAAAGCTAGGGGAAAAAAGTACTTAAAAAGTAAATTAACTTTAACTGATTTATCAAATTTAAACATTACATGTACACGCAACATACAGTATACTAGAACTGGTATTTTAAAACATTCACACAATTTAGTTAATTCAGAAAATCTGAATTAGTGATTTTTTTTTTTTTGTTCCATTCAGATGTTATACATAATTATACCACCACTGAAGTGTCACATGAAATGGATGATCATTCTCCTTCGACGAGGAAACATCTTCAAATGTGTATATGAAAAGTAAAACACAAATACTGAGAATGAATATTTCAGTAGTGGAGCACTCGTACTACATTACTCTCAGATTTGTGTAGCATTTGACGATTTACAGTTGGAAGGTTTTGTCCATTCTGTATATTCAGTGTATTGTGGATGAGTCTGATTATCCAACAGTTGAAAAAAAAAAAGCCTGCAGCTGATCAGCAAATAATGTTTAGGAATTGAATTGAAGTGATTAGTATCTGTGCAGTCAGCATATAAAACTTTGGTTTGTCATAGTCTTTCTGAAAAGAGTTGCTTCATGGTTGCATGATGATGAAAACCCATTTTATAGACAATATTACCATTTATTTTCTTTCAGCAAAAAGACGATCTAGCAGGTTGATAACTATAGCGAATGAGGAATATAAATTATAGCGTTACACCACAGCTCTGTTAAATACTTCCATTCTGACTGGTCAGAAGGTGTTGATTTAATTTTTAATTACTTGCTAATTAAACAGCAGCTTTGACATTAGTTCCAGCTACAAGGATTACATCAGTGTTAGTTCTAAAACATTACCGTTTCTATAGGAACGACTCGTTAACAGGGACTTGTGTGATGGAGTACTCTACATACATGGATTACAAAGCATGTGTGTAACTGTTGATATGGGTTTTTTTTGTTGAAGAGACATTTATTTAGCACTTTTTTGGAAGGAGTCTCCAGAGTCGGCACTTTGTAATAGTCAGAAGTCAAGCTGTGTCTTTAAGTTTTCCGCCGTAGGAAAGTCTTTAGGACAGAGGACATTGTGCTTTGTGGTTTCTTGGTAACGGGACAAACTGAACTCTTTATTTTGCAGATGTGTCACAAAATTAAATGTTAAAGTACAAATGGATTTTAAAAAAAATGACGTGTCAATTTTAATTACTAAAAAATGTCATTGTTGGCAAATTGCTTGTGGTTTAAGAGAAATACAACACTTCAGGATATGGTACATACTGTATATGTGGGTATATTTTCCTATAACAGCATGCCTTTCCTGCCTTATTCCTTACTTATTAAACTGCAGAATAAATCCACAGGCATTAAAGCATTTACCTGTTTACTTTGTTTGGACTGCATTTTTATTTTAGGCATCGCTGCACCTTACAGTCACATGTGCAATAACTAGACTTCCAGCGTAATGACAGAAGCGTCGAGTGTTCAGTTACGAAAGGAAACTCCATATACTGACAATCAATACAGCATTTTCTCTAATGGCTCAAGGCTCTCCGCCGAAACACAGTTAGAAATACTGGCATTTGTCGATCTCAGACTGTGTGCTAATGCATATAATCAACTTTTTCTTCGTCTTTTTGAGGCTGAGAAAAAAAGAGTTGAAGAGCCTGGAGGCAGGAAATCTCAAGATTCCCCTCCTGGTTGTCATGACTCAGCCTTCAGAAAGGTTGAGGATATCACACAGAAGACATAACACAAAGATCTTGCAGCTGTGTCTTGGAAATATCACACCAAATCATTTTTCATCACCTCTCCCTTCCCTCATCCCCTCTATCCTGCAGCTGCAATCATGTTAGGCCCAGATGTCTATTGAGACCACTTTCTATTTTCATTACTTACTAATGCAAAACACTTGGAAAAGGCTTGTCTAAGGGAAATGAAATCAAGTCGAAGCAGGGAGCTATAAGCTGAGATGTAGCGTAGTACAAATGAATAGTTTTAGGGAGGATGAATCTGCACTTCTGCCCTGATCGTTTAGATACAGAGTGATACTGCTACTATAATCCTGAGATCTGATTCAGTGTTGAATAAATTGCTTTATCGTACCTTAACAGTAGCTGATTATACCAGTGACAGTTAATTACTCTCAACATGCTATTTCCTCTGAGTATCACAATCTGGGGTAAAGAGACTAAATTACAGCCTGGAATGTTGTCATTACAGATGGGCGGACTCCATTACAATGCTGAGTAATCAGCTAGTAATAGGGCACAAAGACAACAGCGATGAATGCGTCTGCGGCTGTTTATGGAAGATACAAATTGTTATGGAAGGTACAAGTGCACTCTGAAGTTTAGATACTGATATTCAGTTATACCCCAGTGTAGTCTGTTAAATCTGATCAGAAGGTTTTTGATTCATTTTATAATAGCAGCCCAGACAGTCATTCTGGCTACAAGGCAATTCACAGTTTTGTATTAATGTGTTTGTTCTAATATGTTGTCATTTCCATAGTAACAGCTGATTCACAGTGACCTGAATGGTGGATGCTTGACGTAATCTAAGCCTAATAATAAACAGATGAAACGTGCTGTTATTTAAGAAAGAAAAATGTATAAGCCTTCATATGGTGAAGTTTTTTTTTTTGTACAGAGATGTTTGTTTAACATTTATGGAAGGAGTCTCCAGTGTCAGTGTTTTGTAGAAGTCAGTAAGTTTTTTTGACACAGGAAAGTCTTCAGGACAGAGGAGTTTGCACTTTCTGGTGTCTCTTGTAATATGATGTTGTTGTTTTTTTGTCTTATTAACTTCAAGAGAGAAAAAATAAGAGAGGCTGATTAGGGAATGAATGTTTATAGCTGCTTTAACATAATAAGCTATTTTAACAGGAAATAACTCGTCTCATTAACTGTAACCATGAGCTGATAGAGTATGACATGCAAAAATGTCATTGTCGGGGATGGTATCGGCATCACGCCGACTCTTTGTCAATTTTTTTTCCCCTATAACACCACATACAATTATTCCATACTTATGCTGGAGATCACTTGGGGTCATACTGCACCTACATTTCAGTGATTAAGCATCAGTTTGACCTTATGAGTGTTTAATCCCTAAGTTTCCCTAGGCGTGATTAATCATCCCTTAATGTGGTTCCTGGAGTGCTACTGGTGACGGCTTTAACTTCTTCCTGGGAGACTGTTTACAGTCATAAAACAAAGTTTTAAAGAATACAGGTTCTGTCACAGCAGTCCTCAGACCATCAGTCTATAACAGGTATATCACTGATTGACCAATTCCAAGAATATTCACTCATTGAAATGAAAATGTCAATTAATTTTCATGCCAAGTTAAGAATTTTTGGCATCTGGGTGATATTGCTGCTTCACAGCGCCAGGGTCCCTGGTTCCATCCTGAAACCAGGTTACTGTGTATAGAGTTATCCTCCAGGTTCTGCAGCTACTTCACAATTCTCAAAATAATGCTGGTAGGTGGATTAGCTGGACACTAACTAACTTGCCCCCATGTGTGGATAAGTGTACAAATCTCTGTGTTTGATACCCTGAGATGGACTGGCATCTGTCTGGCAGGTACACACCCTGGAGCACTTGGAGGAAACACAAACCGGCACGGGGAAAGCATGCAAAGCTCCGCACAGACAGTGACTAGAGCACATGATCAAATCCTGGACCCTGGAGCTGTGAGGCAGCAGTGCTACCTTCTGTGCTGATGATAGTCCTAATGAAGTTTATAGATCACTGCTCAATGACACGTAAAAGTCTATACGGTTGTCAGTCATCCAGTTCAATAAACTGTCCTGGTCAGTAATCGATGTGAATAATAGTGGCTACAGGTTGAACTCTTTTTACCAGAGGCCAAAAAAATTGAATTTCTGCCTGTTTTCTCATTGTTCCGTGTATTTGTGATATTATACTCCACAGTAGTGGTTAATGATCATATGACAGTAGAGACACAGACTCAGGGCTGTAAGAATTTACAGTTTTTCATAAGCATTTCTTTTTTACCTAGCCTACTAGTTATAATTTTATTGTGGCAGTTCTATACAGTGTTTTACTATCAAAAAAAGCTTTAGTTGTGCTGTCCAATACTCTAAATACAGAAACCCAACAGTGTCCTCACTGATCTTATACAGACTTGCAGTGAAAAAAATAATAATTATACTGTTTCTACTGATTGAAAATGAGCCCAATAAGTCAACACATTAAAAAGCCTATCAAACCCGAATGTTTGTATCATTAACCCTTTCTTGCAGTTCATTGGTGTTCAATTCTACCAGCGTACTGCAAGAAAGGGTTAATGATACAAACATTCAGGTTTGATAGGTCGTTTCGAGGTTGCTATTTAACAGATTAAAATGCATTCGATCTAAAAAAAGGTCTGTTTACTAAACAAATTTGCTACATTGGAAAAATACATTTTTTCTTAATCTTAAAAGGCAATTCCTCATGCCAAATTAAGCTCTTATTAAGCCGAAATAAAGCTTGCTTGGCATCTCATATTTTGGTTGAAGAACACAGATTTAATGCCTAAACTGCTGATGAGCAGTAGCAATAATTATAAGGCTATAAGCAATAATCTTATTCCATTTGTGACTCTTTGTGTTGCTTGTGAATGTACGCTCGCCTGTTCAATGTGGTGGTGGTTATATATGGAAAATATATGTTCAGCATTATAAGACACTGGGAAAGCAAAACTTTACTTTTTCACTGACTGGTCATGAAGAATTTATTCATTTGTGTGAGGCAGGAGATTAACGATGTAGGAGACAGAAAATAATCCTGTTTGGGCTCAGTCTTATTCCTGAGATTTTATTTCTAGCTCATATAATCTCTTATGTGGTCTTTTTAAATGTACGCTGCATCAACCCTTAAATATAATAAGCTGTCAATCCTTAATTTTTAGAATTAATAAGCAAATTCCTCCCCTCAGACTGCACTGGCATGATGCACACAGACGTCTAGTTTTCACAGACACCACATACTAATATTGTTACACACTTTGTGGTACACTGAATACAGTTGCCTTCATGTACAGTACCACTACTAAACAAGCCACAAAAACTGCTCTGTGGCTCCCTGTCCTTTGAAGAGCCACGTTTGGACGGTTTATATTTCCATTATTATTGTACTGCTGTGTGTTTGTTTAGCCCTGTATGGCCCATTCCTCTAACCCCCATCTCAGGTTTAGGTATTGCTATGTGACTTTAGTTCTGCTCACATCTGTAAATCTTTTTAGTAGGTGAAAGTCATTACGTAACTAAAATAAACTGGTCCTTCTTTCTTCTCTTTGGGTGCAATCATTTAACTTGGCACCTAATTTGGGAGCTGTAGATAAATTTTGGATAACCAGAATTCAAAATATGTCCTGTTTATAAACCACACTGAAGCACACAGTAGCAGGAAACTTGCTAATAGTATAAAAACTTTGTTGCAAAATCCCGGTAGGCAGTAAGTGGAATGGAGACACTGGAGGCAGGCTTCAGAGAGAAAGTTTTTTAAATTGCTTTTTCTTGAGTGATTTTCAGCTCTTCTATTGGCCTACTCAATCAGTATTGACCAAAAAAAAAAAAAAAAGCACATAAAATGTTCAGAAGTCATTACCAGCTTTTCTAAGGCATTGATCGTCTATTGTGGGTCGAAAGATCCACACTGCAACACAAACAGGCCTATAAATACATGTAATTATTAACCACCCACAGGTGTGACCACTCACTTACTACCCGCACATTCTCCGCTACACTTCCTCCCACAACCGGGGCTTGACGAAGCCCTCGTGGCCAAATTGGTAATGCAGTAAATGCATTTTTAAGTCAGCATCTGTTAAGTTTTAAGTCATTTTTACATTTTTTTTTAGACACGGGGCCTTTTGACCTAAGGAATTGGTATGTTTGGTGAGGTATGAAAGCTGTTTTCAAGCCTCGGAGCGGTCCTGAGAACTGATCCCGGGTCCTCTTGAAAACTGCAGTCTGGCATTCGCTTCAAGTGAACTGTGGTTCAGTTTGCATCAGATGTGGAAGCTGTCTGCTGCCAGTGCTGCATACTGAGTAAGATGATTGGTTCAACTTGTCTCATTACTTCCTGTTACAAGTTTCATTATTACAGGGAAAGGGTTGTTATGATCAGCAGAGGAGATGGAATTCCTTATTGATATAAAAAAAAAAAACCAGACTTTCAGAGGACTAGAGCACTGTAATTAGCTCACCTTTCTGACGCAATCGCTTGCATTGAGAACATGAAATTTATGTGAAATTGGCTCTCTGTACGCATGAATTCCTGCATCCAAAAAAGCGCTGCTCTTCACTACTTGAGTGTTAGTACTAAAGGAAAATAATAACAAAGCAGCAAATGTAATGCCTGCCATTTTGCAAAACTGCATGCACAAAAGTGACGAATTGTGCAATCAATCCATGGTTGGGAAGGAATTCTATATGAATGCAAACCGGCAAATATGATCTCCCCAAAATGAGCCCAGAAGTGGGAAAACGGAATAAGTTTTTAGAGACTGGGCACTCATGCAAATATTCTCACTCTCGTTTTTGGAGTATGATGTGAGAATCCTAAATTGACGTAGTAATGACCTCCATCAGTTGTCTCTGGTGTATACTGCAAAATGGGAAATTTAGGCATTAGAACGGTAAATCCATTCAAATGCTCAAATCTATAAATTATAATTGACTAGTATTCAAGTTGACAACTGACATTGTACTGTTCTTGTGATCAGGATGCTGAGATGTGAAGAATTTAACTTCCAGGGGAATAATTAGTTTAGACTGACAGCTTTAAACATTATGCCTAGTTATACACCGTCATGTTACTGACAGCTCGTTTTGTGCATTTCCTTTGATTTTGGAAAATCCCTAAGCAGCAATATTTAGGCCTCTTCCCTCTGAGACCAAGAGAAAAAGAGGGGGAAAAAAATCCCCAGCATTAATTGGGTTCCATTGAATATATACCAGCTTTGTGCAAACAAAAGACATAGGCATGTGCATGCATAAAGATAAAGTGTGTTGTAACCTTTTGCTTTTATATTTGGCTGTAATAGAAAAAGCAGCTTTATTTGCGACTTTATCAGTACTGAACCTACTTCTAGTAGTTTGACAGACAGCTACAAATGAGTTCTGTGTACATGTTGAAGACTTTGAAGTTTGGCTGATGCCACTCGAGAGTCTGTAGAAATGTATTGTGGGAATAGTTCAAATAAGCCATTGGGCAATTTCACGCTCTTCATGAAAGTCGGGTTTGAGCCTGTCAACCAAATAAGAACAAGAACAGTTCAGAAGTGACCAGATTTTGTGTAAGACAATGCCACATATTCTGGCTGAGGCTTCTGTGGGCCTTTCTGTAAAACAATAGTCTATGCTCTAATGCCTCTCTGTCAATCTTGAGTTCTCGGTCTCTCTCTTTTCTCTTCATCCTTGACCCCTCACCCTCTGGGTCATTGATTTTGCACTTAGCATTGTGGCACTCTCTAAAAAAAAGTGGTAACTTTTGTTTATTTAGTCTTTATTTTTTTCCATTCAGGTTCTGCCGTCACATGACAGCTCATCCGTCATGGCAGTATCGTCTGTTTGGATGAAGAACGGCATGTCAGCATTGCTGGTAATAAGGACATTAAACATCTCAGCTTAATGCTAGCTTTACTCCGAGACTGACCTTCCACTCGGTCGAAGCATGCATCTCTATTCTCTAACTGAGGGCTCTATAAAACACATTTTAGATGATTGAACAATCTGATCACTCTCTCAGACTTCATAGGTTTTGTGATAGGAACCAGGGGTCAAAATATGAGCAATGCAGAAATAATAGTATTTGTTGTCTGTGCTAGCAGTGACGCTACACGTTTGATACATAATATATATGACGAATTCAGTATTCATTAACTTTAATTGTCTTCCGTGGGCTTCCAGGCCTTTTGGTGTTGCTGAGCTCGCCAGTGCATTCCTTCTTTTTAAGAATGTTGATTTGGCCACACCTAAAGTTTCTGCTATCTCTCTGATACGTCTATTTAGTTTTTTTCAGCCTAATGATGGCCTCCTTCACTTGCATCAACACCTCTTTGGACCCCATATTAAGAGTTCCCATGAACAGCTACCAAATACAAATTCAATATTTGGCTAATTGTCCAATTACTTCTGAGCCTGTGAAGATAGAGGGACTCTGTAAAAATGGCTGTAATTCCTGAACGGTTAATGGAATATTTTTTGTTAAACCCCTTGAATTAAAGCTGAAAGTCTACACTTCAACCACATCTTGACTGCTTCATTTCAAATCCATTGTGGTGGTGTACAGAGGCACAATTACCAAAATTGTGTCACTGTCCAAATACTTATGGACCTGACTGTGTATACAGTATGAGATCAAATCCTCTCGCGTTCAGTGAATCAGTGTATGAGTCATGACCAGGATTCATTTCTCTCACATACAGCGGATCAGATGAATCAGTGAGTTCAATGAGTCCTGTTTGGCCCTATTCAGTCAGAACAGAAGATTTCCAGTGTTTCCCTGCATGCAGTAGTAGTCTGTGCTAGGCTGGGTGCGAAAATAGTTCTTTTTCTAAACATGGACATACAAGCATATTAATAAATAATACAAAATTGCAACAATTTGCTATTTTTATATTACTCAAGCTGTATTTTCTGCCTTAGATCGTTACATGATGAGGTTCCACATTTGGGCCAAAAATGCAGCTGAACAAATAACTCAAGTCAAAAGACACAGACAATTCTCGTTATAATTTGCATTAATGAATGTGCATGAAAAGCTTAAGGATAGCGTTAGGGGTGCGGTTAGCATTTGTACCTTTTCTTGCAGCTACATTTGAAATTGAACATAATCCAACATTGCATCTGTTTGTACAAATTCACAGATTTCCCATGAGATCAGGTTGGAATGTTGAAGCTAACTGTGTTCATCAGAGGAGCAAAAAAAAAAAAAAAGACTATGATCAGGCTATAGTTACAGTACAGGCTGAAAGAAATTCACAAATAACACATAGTATCTCAATACATACAAACCTAAATTATCTACCATTAATTCAGTTCACTTATCAGGCTAAGAGGTCCCTGTGGGTCTTCCCTTCCCATTCATTTTAGGCAGACGGTAATAAGTTTCCAAAACTAAAACGTTAGTGCGGAAATGAAAATCTCTATTGTTTGCTATACACAGTACAGTCAAGTAAAAGTAAGTGGCTTTTTGAATTACCATTTGTGGAAACACAGCCTTTCCGATGTCATCTGGCATGATTGCTGTATTGACACCACAGATTTTCACCTGGCATGAGCTCTTATGCTCCTGATCCCGCTAAATTGACAAGTGATTAATATTATAAATAACCTCCTCAAAGTCTTCCTACCTCAACATTTTTACAGTAAGTACGTTAAATGTAAATGGATGCAAACTGTAAATGC
>CM074933.1:17730157-17743134 GCA_037576815.1 Pangasius larnaudii
TATATATATATATATATATGTAAAACAGGGGTGTGATGCAGTGCCACTCTCTGTATCTGCATCTCTATTCAGATTTAGACCCAGAGTGGGCGTGGCACACACTGGAAGGTGGATTTTTAAAAAAAATTAAATATACACCTTACCAATATGCCCCCAAAAACATATTATATTATTAGAAACATATTATTAGAAGTAACCTAGCATTGTTAGCATGGTCTGTGAATGCTGTCTCTGATAGTTCTTCAATCACACGAGTGATATCATTCGAGTTCATAATTGGTCGGCAGGACTGTTCCATTAATCCCGCTCTCACAGGCATTATCGTCTGTACCTGCCCACAATATTTTACTTTTATTTACACTTTAGTTGGCTCTATTTTACAAAACATAAACAAATCAATAGCCTGATTGAAAACACTGTGACCCTGACCAGGAAGTTACTAAGGATGAATGAATGAAAGCTGTAACTGCATGACAGTGAACATGGTCTTCATATCTGACTGCTTGCTCGTGCTCGAATGAACGTAAATCTCCTGTTCCCACAACTTTTATGTTGCGTCACACAGAATCTTAGTACCTTAAATATGTTTCAATGTAACATACAATCACTTTCTCAATACCCTAAAAAGGACATATATGATGCAACTGACAAGTAAGGTATAGTCTAGTACCTTTATTTCTAATACCGAAGACATTTTTTTCTGCCCAGACACAGATACTTCTCTTTGGAACAGACTTTCCCTCGTTATATATGTTGTTTATCAAAGAGAAAATGTTCACTAAGCTAAACTACCCTATACTCCATCATATATTCTCTGGGGTAAAAAGTTTAAGCAGCTGTACAACTCCTGTGTTGGGTATAATTCTTGCTTTGTAGGCAGCCTGAAAGCTCCCCATTCAGTCAGGCAGCTGCAGAGAACGTGATTCTCATTAAAAAGCCTGCTCTCCTCTCTACACGGCCCTTAACAAGTGCTTCCTCTTTCTCCTGCGCTGAATAGGAAGCTGATTGGTGTCACCTCCCTGTCGGCTTGGCCCTGGCAAAGTCCAGCCATTCTGATGAACCACTGATCAAAGGAGAAGAGAAAGAGGAGTTGAGGAAGAGGATGGGGAGGGAGGAACCCACCTGGAAGAGGGACAGGTCATACATCAGAGATCAGAGCTGGTCCACATCCCAGCTAGGAGCTCAATCAGATCTATTGAGCCCTGTTCAAGGCTGCAGGAAGCGCGGACGGGGTGAGGGGTAAGGATGAACGTTTCTCTGTGTGAGTACACCTTAAAAAAAACAAAACAATCTGAATCTACACTGAAACGCTTTCAGCACAATGAAGTTATTAGGCAACCGGCCACATAACAGCAATAAGATGGCAGCACAGATGGTTATTTCTGATTCCGGCTCTCACGCAATGGGCCTCATTTATTAAACTGGATACAAACAAATTTATTTGTAAATTGTTTGCAGGAGCATTTTCACAAGAAATGCATGTGTAATGCATAAAAATCCAATTAGGTCAGAAAAAAACATTTGCATTCTGTGAAAGCCCCTGAGTTTATATATATTTACATATAAGGAGATTCACTAATGAGAACCTCAACTGATCGACTTGCTGCAAGTCACTGCATTTTGAAATGCATTTCATTTATTTCAGCTGCACACACTCGCGCCAATGTTGTGAAAATCAGGTGAAACTCGTTTCACGTTAATGACTTGAAAGAAAGCAATCCAAAAGAAATCCACATATTAGGACAAATCAGACTAGCCATTCAGGTAAAACAAAAGAAATGGCACCATATAAAGAGTTAGCGCATGTGTATGGTAGCTGACACGCTGCAGTGGCTGAGCTGCATTATCCTGCCCTTAGGAGGCACTGCTTCACCGTTTAGTTGCTATTTTGTCATTTTGAGCTCTGTAAGCTTTGCCTTTTATGGAGTGTTGTGGCCAGCACTAAATTAATCAGCTTGGTGTTTTAAAGGCGATTGGCATTTATCAATGTACGCACATGAGTACGAAGAAAATCAGTGTTACAAAAATCTCTGTAGGAAATTTGAATTTGGTTTGGGCTATGAAAACATTTACAAAATTTTACTAGAAGATCAATAAGTATGGCCCAGTGTCTCCTTCTTAATGGCACAGAGTGAAATGAGTCACGTCGGACCACAGCAAATCGGCGCCTTCAATGAAACAAAAATCATAGGATTTCTTTCGTTCTAAACTTAACGTAAATGATCGAAATCTTCTCTTTGCAACCGTTCCTGTCCAGTCCTGTTCCAGTTTCTCCCCAGTGGCAAAAACGGATGAGCTCCTTTTGCTTTGTTGTTCTTTCTTACGTCTGTCTGTTCCCGCCTTGCACATTGCTTCTTTTTTTTTTTAATCTCACTATATTATTAGATATTAGTGATCTAATGGCTTGAACTCTTTAGATTCTGATAACTAAAATGCTTGGTAACACGCCACAATAGAAATGTTATACATAAAGATGAGAAACACCGAAGATTGATGCCACTGACAGAAGGTTATGATGGTCCAGTGCTGGCTTTTTCAGTGTTATTACTGTCCTAAGGAGCAAACAGGAAGGAGACATATGAATCCAGATTTACAGTGACATTTCGAAAAGCTCAGAAAGCTTTCCTGGTCTCATTTTAACTCTGTGGACACATTTCTTCTCTCTCCCCACTTCTTCCTATAATTGCAAAAGTGAGCTGTCCACTTTAACAAATGCATATCCCGCAGTTCCACAGGTACACGCGTGCATTAGTATTTACTGCACTCAGTATCCCCACTCAATCCTCATCCGATATTTGCTGTCCAAGTAACTCCCACACCTCAAGATGCAGCATTAACCATGCATGGCTGGCTTTGAGGTTTAATCTACAGCAGGTTTCAACAGTTAGGAAGGAAGCAAGCTCAGAACAACTCCAGGTCATGAAACATTGATGGCCATTCACTGGCTTTTGGCCATGTGAAATAACAATATTTAGCACTACTGCCCCAGCCTACGCAGTGCTCTGGGAATCGGATTTACTGATAGCACTGCTTAGTTATGCAATAAGAGCTTGATATGGACTTATTGGCAATAGTTTGCCAATAACAGAAGATCGTTGGAGGGTGTTAGTAGTGTAGCACAGGTTTCGTTTTCTTCAGATGCTCCTAAAAGATTAAGTAACGCGAGTAAAGCATCCCTGCTTCCTGCTTTGTACACAAATTGTAACAGGAGCTTTGCAGCTGGCAAATGTGGGTGGATAGTATTAAAGGAACATGAGCCTCGAATGGATCTTTGAGAGTGACACACACACACACACACACACACACACACACACACACACACACACACACACACATATTCTGGTACCGTTTGCAAATAACATACAAACAGGCCCAGTCATGTATATTTCCAATCCCTGTATCCTTCTAATTATTTCCTTGTACAACTGCACAAGTCTCAGTGGTGCTGTCATCTTTAAACGTGTCCATTTGCACATTCGGCTTAATTATGAGTGGTGTAAGGAAGGGCACATTTTTGCCTCTTCATTTTTGCCACATTTTTTGTCTTTGACATTTTTTATTTGTTTATTTTAACCATAGTGCTGCTGAATTCTCAACTCTTCAGAACAGCCCCTCAGACTGTAGTTTCAAACTGGCAAATCCCAGGTTTACATTAATGCCCAGTTCTAATACTTAATAGTTATCACATTTATAGTAACAACTAATGGACTTGTGTGGTGGATGTTTCAAATAAATGGATTAAAAAATGTGTATAATTGTCGATATGGTGAAATTTTCTATAAGGAGATCTTTATTTAGCATTTTTAAAGGAGTCTCCAATGTCAGTGCTTTGTAACCGTCAGAGATAAGGCTTTTTTTTTCCCACCAGGGGAAAGTCTTCATGATGGAGGGCTTTGTGGTTTCTCAGTCATGTGGCAAGGTGCATTTTGTTGTGTAATTAACCTCCAGAGAGAAACAAATATGGATTTAAAAAAAAAATTGCACATCATTCTTTAAGAAAATTAAAGAATTAGTCATTGTAAAAGGAATAAAACAGTTTGCAAAGTGCTGTTATTGGGGAAAAAATCAACATTGGGGTGGAAATAGTAGCTCTGCTTCATCTCCAGATGTATCATACCACCCTGTTGGTGATTATTTTCATATAACAGCATGCTTAAAATTCCTGTCAGACAAAGCACAAAGTCTGAAACACTAATGCTGACAGAGTGACATTCCACTGTAATCGCACAAGTATGCAATTCTTTTTTAAGGGAGTTTTTTATTGAAGCGCATTGTTTACGAGCAGTTTCTTATTCTGACAACACGTGTAGATGAAGACAACATGGAACAGGGAGGGAAAAAAACAAGGTTAATTGTCAATGACAAAACATTTGAATAAGCAAACTCACGGCACGTGCCTTTGTGAGGAAGAATAGTATCCTCACCACGGTACTCTGCAATAATGATGGAAAGATTTGAAACATTCTGCAAGCAATTCTGCAAGTTGCTGCAAAAACATAACTCAAGAGTGTGGTGATTAATCTATTTCTATGTCGATCTATTTCAATAGAAATAGATTAAATACCAGGGGAAAAGCGGTGATTTTGGGTTATGATTTAAAAAAAACCCAGCAATATAGAAATATGGGGAAAATCAGATGATAAGAGGTCGAATTCTGTGTAGTGACACAACTGTTACTGATAGACTGCATGAATCTACAGTCTGAACTAGACAGAAATCAGTCCCAGCCTCGCTTCTTCATACAATTCTGTGTATTTTGCTTAGAGCCATTGGTGACGCTGTTGCTGTTGGTTTCCGCAAAAATCCAAAATAAATCCAAAGTCTGCTTTAAGACCAGCAAATAATCCAAAATGAAACCCTAAAAAATGAAAAACTACACTGATGTCTTTTTATATTTTAAAAGCACCAAGGGCTTGGCCCTTCTAGCCCATTTATACCAGCCACCCAATATTATTTCCACTATAGGAGCTCCTAATGGTATTTTCCAAAGGAAATTGCTTGTACTCTGGAGAGGCAAGTAGTAAAGTTCTATCTGATTAATGTCATCACCTATGTCTCATCAGAGCTTCGGTGACAAACAAAAAGGCCAGAGCATCCTCCTTTCACAGTGTCGAATTTAGACACCCAATGGACAGGAATATCCCCATGGAGCTGGAGGGTAATCCTATCCTCATCTCATCTAATTACTACCCCTACCTCTTTCTCTCTGTCTCTCTCTCATTAGGTTAGAGGACAGACGATGTGGTTTAGGTACGGGGCCAAGCGTCTCTCACTTTGGCTCTTCGACTCAGTGATTGCACTCTGAAGCCTAAACATCTTCATCATTTCCTGATGGGTTTCCTGTAGAGAGCCGATGAACAGATGGTGGATGATGAAAAAGGATTCACTTTCCTTGAGTGATCTCTCTCTCTTCTCCTTTTTATACTGTTTGCTTTACCTGTAATCTCCTGATGCCTCTGTCTCATGAATCATTTCCCTTTACTTTTTCTTCCTTTCCCCAATTCTCCACCAATATCTCCTAATCTTGTACACCTAGAGTAACTTAAGGTTAACAAAGGTCTTAAAGCAGATTTTGGATTTATTTTGGATTTTGGCGGAACCAAAAGCAACAGCATCACCAGTGGCAGTAATGGAGGGGATATTACAAGTAGATAAATTAAGCACACATTGTCCTATCGAAGTACAAATTGCACAAAAGGACAGACGACAGAACTGTAAGTTTGGTGTCCAGGGGTCATCGATTGGTGGACTGTGGTCTAGATGTGGTCTAGATACACACATATATATATATATATATATAAGTTCAGCAACTCCAGTTTTCTAAACATGAACCGTCACGGCTTCTGGATCAGATCCTCAATTGCAGTCAGTCACATGAAGTTATGCAACTTATTTATACCAATTTATTGTGCTGTCTAGGTTGGTAGCTATCTTACAGAGAGGTTGCTAGTGATGGAAGAAAATGACATAAAAATTCATGTTCAGGTTCATTTGTCTGTGAAACTAGTCAAAAAAAGGGAAGTGTCACTACAAAACATAATTTATAGCCTTAACCTAATCTCATTTATAACCATTTACTGTCTTATTTATAGCTATTTACAGTCTTATCATAACTGTAAGGATTAAAACAGGTAGCTGTTGCCACCATTCAGTCATGTTAATTGCTTATCTAGACCCTTTATGCATTTTATGTAGCTGGACCTTCACAGATTTTTTAGCTGAACACCCCTGATCCAGTCCATGTTCTTTAATACGTTCTTAACAATTCCTTAAAATTCATAGCAAAACCTTCCTTCCACAAGGGACGAGATCAAGAACCACAGAGGAGATTTATTAAGAAATGTTTAAGGCCGTTAGACCACGTTTTAGCCGATTTCCTAGAAACCTACATCTGCTTCTTCGAACATTTACTGCTACCTTTTAATCTACCAATTTTAGGAAAGAATACAAAGTAATAGTTAAAGTCTTATCCTTGTACAATGAAAAAAAAACAAACCTCATTTTCAAGCCCTTTCCTTTAGCACTCTCCTTTTCCCTTTCACCCCCCTTCCTCTCTCTCTCTCTCTCTCTCTCTCTCTCATTCGCTCTCATGGGAATCTAATGTGTTTGTAAGAACAAAATGAATTTCCTCTGGGACTAAAAAGGTGGAGGAGGGGTGACAAGTAAAGTCAGCAGATTTCATGCAAAGATATGCTGTGGGTCAGGATAACAATGAAGAATAGAATTCACCCATTGGCCCACTCTCTCTCTCTCTCTCTCTCTCTCTCTCACACACACACACACACACACACTTTAATTCTTCATTCATTTTCAAATGGCCAATCTGACAGAGATTTCACTCTCTAACACACAATAGCAAGACAGTCAATGGTCACTACATATTGTGCCTTTCAGTCGACACACTGTACTATGACCACATCTAGGATGGTTTCTGACTCACGCTGCCAAAGTGGCCTTGTGAGAAAGACAACAAGCCTTTGCTGAACAGACAAAACACTGACCGCTTGTGCTGCACACAGGTTTGTAACATTCGCAACTCACAAAGACGCCTCTTCATCAAATACTGAGTTAGATAAGAGGGCACATGCGCGCTTGTGAAAGCTTGTATGTGCGTGTTGCGCAGAGGCCATTTTGTGCTGTCACATGCAGATTCACCTTGGCAGCGAGGACTGGAAGCTTTAAAGCTCCTTACCACTCCAGCCTGAATGACAATAAAAATGTTTATGCTGAAATATTCATGATGTGTTTAGTGAGCGTGGCTCTAATTTGTTGCTTGGTGCTGTACTTTGGTTACTTCAGCAAGAAGACAGAGGTTGTGCCGCGCTGACATCACAGGAGGACACACTGGCGTTTAATAGGAGAAAAAAGTCAAAGATCTTACACACAAGTGATAACCATCATGTTTCTGTGTTACCTCCTAAATACAAGAGAGCAAGAGCTTCTTTTCTCACTCACCATTTTCCAGCGACATTCAGTACCATGTTGATGAAAAAATCCAATGGAGAGACAGTTGAGACGTTGGTGCGAACGCTGGACTCAATGTTGCAGAATGCGCCGCAGCTCTATGACAGCTGCCCTGAGTTTCAACAGAGACTCGGCTAGGTATTGACGTACGAGATGACAAGCGTGATGGCACTGCTGGCAGCATTAGCGTGAAAATTGTTTGAAAACGTCTTGGAAGTTGATCTGTTTGAGGTACCTCACATAATGAGATGAGGCAGCAGGGCAGAGTAAAAGACTAAAGCCCTGCTGCAATCACTCTCTTTATGTAGAGATGAAGCAAGGGCCAGTCGAATAGCATTGTGGGTGATGTAGGACCCCAGTAACCAATGTGAATATAGACAAGCATGTCAATTATTAAAAAAAGAATTTAAACTCAGAATTTCATTACGAAATAAATCTCAAACGTCATTAAAGAGCACGTGTTGATTATAAAGGTTAATTGCAGGTAGTTCAGGGTGGATTTTTCGTTTAACATCAGCAGCTTAGACAAATCTCTCATCTGGAGGATATAAAGATGGTCGTCTCATCTTATCTTTTACATTTTCTCTGTTTACGATTCCAGAGTCAAAAAAAAAAAAAACTGGGTTTGGCTCGCTGTAAGTGCTGTCCTCATTATTGTTCACGAGTCAGTGGCTGTTTACATAAACCATCTAAAGTAACCATCTAGTACCCTTCACGGAAAAGCCCTTACAGGGAAAAAATATTGTGTTCGAGTTGTCTCTACATATTAGCAGAAATTATATTAGCCCACATGCTGAACATCACCAATTATATTCAGCATCAACGATCGAACGTAACTCATTTACCTAAACCCAAACGCAATGGCAGTGATTCGTTTTCTGATATATTCACTGCCACTTAAAGGTTTCCCTTTCCTAAGGAAAGCTTTTATGCAACATAATAATTTCATTTTCCTTGGCGAGGGAAACCCAATGGCCGAAAAAGTGTCTCAGGGAAAATCAAATTTACACAAATTTTCTATTGCATCTGATGCTGTCCATCAGCTAAGTCAAGGATGGTGTACAAATGTAGTTATTTTTTTTCTTGTTTCTTGTTATTTAGTAAAACGACATTGGCAAAGTAGACAATTTTAGAAAATAGCTAAATAAGTCAGTGATTAGGGGGTTAAAAATGGCTGCCATTACATCATCATACATCCTGCTTTTTCAAAGACCACACGGTATAATAAAATTACCAAACAACTGGACAAATCTGAGGCAAGGGTTTCATGATGTCAGCCTTCTGATGAGACTAACTGGTGGGCATAAGATTACCTGATAGCTTTAAGAGCTTCATACAGTGGATATAAAAGTCTACACACCCCTGATAAAATTGCAGGTTTTTGTGAAGTAAGAAAACATGAAACCAGGATAAATCAGGTCAGATATTTTCCCCCATTTAATGTGATATAGCAACCAAAAAAATTTGCGTGAAAAAACCAATAGAAACATTTTACAGGGGAAAAAAAAACCGTACAATAACCTGGCCACACAAGTGTGCACACTCCTTAACTTTATTAAAGCAGCTTTTCGCTCGTAACACAGCACGCAGCGCTTTTTTGGGCAAGAAATCTACCAACTTAGCTTGATTTGGCTTTTCTTTTCCCACTCTTCCTTACAGAAATGCTTCAGATCTTTCAAAGTGCGGGATGGATCTCCTGTGCACAGCCCTCTTCAAGTCAATCCAGAGATTGTCGTTAGGATTTTTAGATCTGGGCTCTGATTGGGAATTCCAAAACACTGATTTTCTTCTTCAGAAGCCATTCCTTTTGTGGACTTGGATTTGTGCTTTGGGTTGTCATCGTGCTGGAAGGTGAAATTTTTTCTTCATCTTCAGCTGTCTAATGGAGGCATTGCAGGTTTTGTACCGAAATAGCTTGATATTTGGAGTTACACATGATTCCCTCTATCTTGCCTAGAGCTCCAGTTCCTTCTGAAGGGAAGCAGCCCCACAGAATGATGCCGCCACCACCATGCTTCAGCATGGGGATGGTGTTCTTTGGGTGATGAGCTGTCTTGTTTTGCACCAAACATCTTTTAGAATTACACTCCAAAAGTTCTACCTTGGTCTCATCAGACCATAACACGTTTTGCCACATTGTTTGGGGTGATTTATTTGAGCTTGGATGTTTTTTTGTGAGAAAGGGCTTTCGTCTAGCCGCCTACCCCTCAGCCCAGACATGTGAAGAATGCGAGAGATTGTTGTCACATGCAGAGAGTAATCAGTTCTTGTCAGATATTTCTGCAGCTCCTCTAATTTTGCTGAACGTCTCTTGGCAGCCTCCCTGGTAAGCTTTTGTCTTGTCTGTTTATAAATTTTGGAGGAACGTCCTGGTCTTGGTGATGTCACTGTGGTGCTCCATTTTCTCCACTTGTTGATGATGGATTTCACAGTGTTCCATGGTACATCTAATGTTTTGGAAATTCTTTTGTACCCCTCTTCCGATTAATTACTTTCCACTCTTTTCTATCCCTCTACTGATCGATATCTTTCCACAGTGAGACCCTGTACAGACTTTGTAAGCTCTTTGTGGATCACGGCTTCATGAGTCAAATGAAAGCAAGAAGATGAGAAGAAAATCCTACAGAAGCAGCTGGTCTTTATTTGGGGTTCATCAGAATGATTTCATTGATGACAGCTGTATGATAATTACTTTTGAACATGAGAGTGAATGTGATTGATTCATTCTGAACACAGCCACATCCCCAATTATAAAAGCGTGTACATACTTATGCAAACAGGTTATTGTAGGTTTTCTCTTTTATTCATAAAACCTTTGTTTGTTTTTCATTTGGGTGCTGTATCACATTAAAGGTGGGGAAAAAAATCATCATTTATCATGAGTTCATTTTTTACATCACAAAACCCTGCAAATTTAATGAGGGCCGTGCACAACTTTTTAAAATAAAAATAAAGAATCACAAATTGGGAACTAAGATAGGTGATATGGTCCGTTGCACTGTGAACCCTTACTGTGAAATTGACGTGCAGTATTTTGTGCAGGATTGTTTAGGCTGCGTTTGTATGGCGCGTTGCAGCGAAAACAGCAACAGTAACGCACACATCTGGAGGGACCACATCTGGAGCTCGTCACGAGAATGGATCAGAGCGCACAAAACATACAGCGACTGAGTCATGGATTCGTGCATAATGCAGCGTTCTGAGAAAGGACAGTTGATTAACAAATGACAGCCTGCGCCCTTGGGGATGTGTGCAGGATAAAGGCAGTAAAACTTCAGTGTTTGCGTGGGATTTTGCATGTAAAACTGAAACAGTCACTGGCACGTGATGCTTACACAACCGACAGGTCAGTGTTCACTGGTGCGCGGCAACATTTTTCCCAAAAAAAAAAAAAGCAGTAATAATCCCAGCCCTTGTTTTTTTTTTTTTTTTTTTTTTTTTTTTAGCTGTCAGACACATCAAGCCCTTACCTTTGCGAATGAGGTCCTCGATGTCCTGGTCGAACCCGAGGCGGTGGCATTTGCTCCACAGGCCCATGTTGGTGGAGTTGTACTGGCGGCTGCACTCGTCGGCGGCGCTCATGGCGAAAAGCTGCCGTCGGTTGCGCGTCACGAGCAGCTTGCCTTCCCAGCGGTCGAGGCGCGAGCGGCTGGCGCGCAGCGGCAGGCTGTTGTTGGGGATGTAGATGAAACCCGGGTCCTTGCGGCGGCTCGAGAAGCTTCGGCACCGCTCGCGATAGCGCCTGGCGTCCGTCTCGTACCAGTGGTCGGAGCACACGGCCACGGCCAGCATGCCCAGCGCGCACAGGGACAGAGAGAGCCCGGCGTAGAGCAGCAGCTTGCCGGCGGCCATGCTCCTCGCAGCTTCGTCGCGCGCTCTCTCAGCCGCCTTCAGCACCACGAACAGCTTCGGTTGGCGTGCGCGCGCGAATCCCGGTGCTCAGCTGTGTGCATCACCTCGCGACACACAAGGCAGCGCAGTCAGACCTCGAGAAACGCCGGGACGTGATAAATATCCGTCCGTGCACCGGAATTCGCTTTTATGTTTATCTTGTATGGAAGAAAAGACGCCTATAACCGGACCATCCGTAAACGGGGTGGTGGGGGAGGGGACATCCAGTACCTTTGAACGAAAAAAAAAAAACAAACACACAAAACAATTATAATACAACTGTAAACCATGCACGAGAACCTCCCATGCACTATACTATTCCAACCCACAGGCGAAACCAAAGCAAATAAATAATGTGATGTAGCCTGACCTAGTATCCTATTTATCATTTCATTCATTTCATTCTTTATCATTTCATTCGAAATGATGTTGCACTAGATGAAGAGGAGCAGAGTCGCGATGGCCAAAGAGGATGCAAAAACAAGGTCCAGAGCAAATGAATGAAATGCTGATGTGTGTATCCAGCACAAGCCTTCGCCTTCTCTCAGACACCGCATCCACTGAACAGGAAGAGTAAACGGGGTCCGAGCTGGAAGCACTTCATTTCTCACGCTTTGCTCGTGCAGTCTATAAAGCTAAACTAGTACAGTGAGGAATTCTGCAGAAATGCATTGCAATTCTGTAAATAAACCTAGCAGATTTGCATTCATGGAAGCTGTAGGAATAGGAAAAGTATTCCTGAACACAGAGCAGTGTTGCTGTCCACACAAAGCCATCCACAGGCCTTCATTTCTTATTAATCACTCAGTCGCTCCTACTCACCGTCAGAGAATAATGATGCTGAAGCTGTACAGTCCTAAATCCAGGCCATGGCGCTAAATCCCTCTCGGTTTTGTGGCCACTTCTGGTCGGAACATAGCCTCTATTCTTTACCTGTTCTCCAAAGCCACCTGGAGAATGTGCGAGAAATAAGGATGCCAGTATTTACTTGGATGGTGCAGATTCGGATAATGTGGCCTCAGCGTTCTCTGTGCGCGTCTCTGTCTCCGGATCCAGCGGTGATGTCATGCTGCCAGCCGGAGACGCTCATTGTTTATTAAAGCACCTTCTTAAAGGCGCAGCGCCACCTGCAGAGGCTTGAGTCAGCGATGTGACGTCATGCGGGAGAACTTCCCGTCGCTGCGACTTCGAAGTGGTCACATGGCACCGTGATAACAACCCCACAGTATTATTGCACTCCTGCTTGTCATACGGCTCTAGTGGAAAGCATTTTGTAGCAGCTTAAGAGTGAAAACAGCTTACTTTCATCAGTAAGGCCAGGAACCTCAAAGCTTACTAAAAAAAAACCAAAAAAAAAACACAGCTTTACTCTGCATTACTCATAAGAACAAAAGTCAGTGGTGGCTTCTCCGTATCTATCAGCAATGACCACTGTTTACAATCGTGATGAGCAGAAAAGCATCCTTGCCGGTTGACGTGCACATGTGAATCTGACCTTGAGAAGTGCCAGGACATGATAAATATCCACCTGTGCAATTTTGCTTTATTGTTTATCTCACACGGAGGAAAAGGCAGCTATAACCGGACCATCTGTAAACAGGGTGATGGTGGAGGAGACATCC
>CM074933.1:17743234-17763405 GCA_037576815.1 Pangasius larnaudii
ATTGTTTATCTCACACGGAGGAAAAGGCAGCTATAACCGGACCATCTGTAAACAGGGTGATGGTGGAGGAGACATCCAGTACCTTTGACAAGAGCCTTCCATGCACTATTCCAGCCCACAGGCGACACCAAAGCAAATAAATAACAAAGTCTGTTGTGGCTTCTCCATATATATATATATATATCAACCGTGTAACAAATGTTCATCTTCATTAAGTCAGCTATTCTAACTCTATCTGTTCTCTGTATCTTTATCTTTTCACAAATCTGTTCAAATAATAATTAACTAATTTAAAAAAAAAAAAAAAGTGCCTACTTGACAGATAAAATCTGGTGTTCCATCGATTTGCTCGCCTTTCCAGATGCTCCATAAAGTTGTTATTGCACCCAGTGGTCACTACGCAGAACTACAACAAGCACTAATAGAGCTCCACTGGGGCAGGAATCATGCTGCCCCGTGCTTACTGTGTATAAATGTTTACAGTGGACGAGCAGCAGACAGGACAGTTATAGACAGGGTTGCCAGATTGGTCTAATTTAAAAATATTCCATGACCACAAAGATCTTACTTTATAGCAATTAACTGGCATCAAATCTAATGTGTGTGCACCACAGTGACCTTGTTTCCTAAGCAATGGCTGAGAAAAAGAATTTTTGGGATGGTTTCAGGTTTTTTGTGTGTTTTTTTGTTGAGTTGGAAATTTTGCCGAAACTTCCTGGCAAACACACCTGCTATGTTGAACACAGTTCGGTACATCTGGAAGCGCTGGAAACGAGCTGCTAGTCCATATATTGGATCCTGGACACATGAATCCATCTTGCCAGTGTTTTTTTTTCTTTAATATCATAGCCATTTTGTTGCTGATGTGATATCAGTAAGCTTAAGGCCAGAGATACCAGAGCCCAAAAGACAAATTGAGTCACAAGTCAGAATGCTTGTTTTTGACTTCAGAAACATCCAGTCAGAGCTCGTTTTTATTTATTTATTTTTTTTGTATTTTCAGTGCAGCATTTCCCATATCCATCAATAACACCACAAGGTGATAAACATAGCTGTTTCGTGCTTGGCTGGCTTTGTCCAGTGTACAGCCGGTTTATTGCACCATATGTTTATTGGACACTGTGATATGATACAGCTAAACCGATCCATTGGCCTAATCTGTCTTTTATAGAAACTATTGTACTGTCCACAGGGTATATTACTGAATAATTTATGAGAGTAGTAGCCATCTGTCAGATACCGAAATAGTGAGTCAGTGAACCAACAGAGTGGATGTTTTTAGATAATGTCCTTCTTTAGCCTACAAGCCTGTAGCATGTTCTCTTCATAACTGAAAACTATTCAACTCTCGTGCCACTGGTCACTTTAATAGGAACACCTGTAAACCTGCACCTTTGTGCAATTAATCAGTAGGCCAATCATGTGGCAGCATCACAATGCATGACATCATACTCATGCAGGTCAAAAGCTTCGGTTAATGTTTACATCAAACATCAGAATGGATGAAAAATGTGATCTCAGTGACATTGACTGTGGCATTGTGTCTACTGCTGCTCTCCTGGGTTTTTTTTTTCAATCTTCAGCTGTCTGGTTTCAGTGATCCTGTGTAGCCTCAGATTCCTGTTCTTGGCTGACAGGAGTCGAACCTGACATGGTCTTCTGCTTTTGTAGCTCATCCACCTCAAAGTTCAACATGTTGTGCATTCTGAGATACGTTTCTGCTCACCATGATTGTAAAGAGTGGTTATTTATAGCCTTCCTGTCATCTTGTACCAGCTTGTGAATTCTCCCGTGATCAGTAACTGAAGCTCTTGACCTGTATCTGCATGATTTCATGCTTTGCGTCGCTGTCACGTGATTGGCTGATTGGATAATTGCATGAATAACCAGGGGTACAGGTGTTCCTATGCTGCTGGGTTGCTAACTTAGAACAATTTAATCTAATTTCACATCTGATTTGAAATGTTAGGACAGTCATAACTCCAGCATGTTGACATTGCATGTTGAAACTGACTAATTTTCTTTAGCCTTTTATTTTAGTTATACTAACAATAGTGGCTAACAGTAGAGGCTGAGTTTTTACAGGAGTAGAAGCCTCAGCTTGGACAGTCGTGTGAGTGAGGTCTGGAGACTGAAACACATAAGAATGCGGAAATTATTCTATTCTATTCCCTTAAACAACTTTTGCAAAATGTAGCTCCATAATTCTTTACATTACATACCGTTACTAAACATTAATTCTGAGTTGAACGTCTTTCAATTTCTATTTTCACATTAGTTAACAGTTTCCTACATTATCCACAATGTCACGTTGTCTTGTGGACCGCTAACTAGCCGAGCTGATTCTCTGCTGTAACTCAATGCAGCTGTGTCTTACAGATGCTTTGCTTTCTGGGATTTTGAGTATGATGTTTGTTATCTCCCCCATGTTGGATTTGTCATTAGTATGATGTTGAACGTTGCTGGAAAATGGTGAGTGGGAAACGAGGCTCTTGCTCTTTTGGTTTTAGGAGCTAACAGCAAAATGTTTAAAACCACGGAAATGTTTTCTCCTACGAACACAGCACAACAATTCCAGTATAAACACATTTAATGTGTTTCATGGTGGACTTTTTCCTTTAAACAAAAATCCCACCAGTGAATAAAGACCCACGTGCAGTGCTGATTAGCGACTCGCTGGATGTAATTAAACTCTTTTGGCTGAATGGATGTTGTCATGTATTTGTCCTCTCACAAAACAAGGAGCCAACTGCAGTTGATTTTAAAGCAGTGTTTATTTACTGCTTATATTCTCTCTTTGCTGTTTCACCTCCAGGAGATTTGGAGGAAAAAAAACTTCTGCATCAGAATGACACTGCATCTACTGTGGCTGGAAAAATAAAATCCGTTTCTTTTTTCCCCACAGCACTTGGCAAAGCAGTCATAGATTTAATGTGGCATTATAATAATCTCTGCCCTGAGGGTCCATATAAAAGTAGGTCTAATAGCTTTCCCTGCTCATATTTCCACACTTTAAAACTGAATTTTAACGATGCAACTGTAATTTTCTCTATGATGGTATAAATGGCATCTTGACAGCTGAATTTTAATGATTTTTTTTTTCTTTGTAGAACTTTAGGATGCCAGACAATGTAATCAGAAAAAGCAGTAGATACAACCAGAGCAATTTGTCTTGTGCTGTGTGAAAGTGCCTTATCTAGAACGCAGGCTTTTTTTTTTTTTTTTTTTTTTTTCATTTTGTTGTCCCCAGAATTGTGTTAATAGATACATTCACTGTGAGAGAAGGAAAAACGTGATGCTCATACCAATGTGGAAAGCCATCTATCAAAAATATTTATTTAATGCCAATCTCGTTCCCTTGAACAGATCCCCATCTAGTGGACAAATCAATACATGGCAAGTGTGTCATATCAGCACTCAGTATCAGGCATACCCACAGAGTCAAGCCCTACAGCTGGCACATCTGCAGGATAAAATAAATAAGATAAAGGCTTGACTTATCTAGCAACAGGATCTTAGGTATGTTGGGGTTCACAGATCATCCAGTAACAAAAATGTATCAAACAGTGCATGCTTAATATTATAAGATATTAATAGAGAAAAAAAGAAGATAATTGTATCTGCTCAGTAATTTGTAGTTGCTTTTCTAAATGTGATATAACTTTTATAACTCATATTACAACAACTTGTATGTTTACTCACTTAAAATATGTATATTTTTTCTGGATACTTTGCTTTGTATTTCTGAATGCTGTCATGTTGCAGGATAGATTTACATTACATTTTAAACTAATTTGTAATTCCCATTATGTGGAGGAAGGAAGAAATGAAGGAAGGAAGGATACAGTGTATATTTAAAACAAAATACAGTGTATATTGTAACAGATAAGAATAAATAATATTTTTCCTCCCCGGCACCTGTGTGAGGAAAGATGTTTCGACAGAGCATGCTAATATTAAAGTTTGGTGTGTTAATATTTGATATTTGATTTGGTTTTGTTTTCACGGTGGGAAAAGCCATGATAGATGTTTTTTTCAAAGCGGAACCATTTTAAAGCCTGTTTCAACACGGAGCCAATACAAAGACGCGCACTATGTGTCTTGGTTTCGGTGCTGCGTGTTTGAAAAATTAGACACATTTAGCACTAATGTGAGAGCTAGGACATTAATACGACACAAACACGCTAATTTTCCCCTTGATGTTCAGGAAACATCCACGAAGTTGTTTATATTCACCAAAATCACCCACAGTATTTATTTTTTGACAAGATGTTAACGGAAGCTGAAAGTAGCTTTTTATATTACGATTTGATATCGCTGGCCCAAAACGTCATAATTATAAATATCATTTTAACATTTTAAACAGGTGATAATTATCAGCATTAGTTATGTATAAGTCACATAACATTAAAATGACACATTATTAAAAAGCTAAAGATGCGGAAGTGACCAGCGCGTCACAAACAGTAGAAGGTGCTCTTGACCAATCAGATGCCGCCGCTAGCGCATGCGCAGTTTACACAACCCCCCCCCCCCCCCCTTTCACACGGGAGATGCTTATAGCCTAGCATTACGTTAAAGGTTAGCTCCTTAGCACGTAGTTTGTTTAAGCGAATGTAGTCACACAGTATTATGTCTCCATTATAAACTTTTATAATCCGTTATTTGGATTTTATCTCGGAGTAAGCTGTTCCGGGGTTTATTGAACGGTAAGCCAAGTGTCGAGTGAGTGACCCTCAGACCTTGCGTGAGCTCTTAACGGTTAAATCCTAAATGGCTCCGGATTGGACACAAAGTGCGCGAGGCGCAGCGCAGTAGCCGGTCATTTCTGCCCTTTGTAGGGCGCTTGTGTAGGGAGTGAAGGGGTATTTGGAATTCAGCCTATATCATGATAGGATCCTGCGGATGAGAATTTGCCCTTTGCTGAGCTTGTGGATAGATATTATCATGGTTTTATTATATATTTCCTTACCTTAGTTTTATATAATTTATACTGCTTTTACTGTCTGTAATATTATTTAAAAAAAAAAGTTGAGACTATTTAAATTGTGAAAAACGCTATAAAAATCAAGTGGACTTCCCTCTGCCATGTTAATCATAAAGTGGCTCTGAAATCAGTGCTGTGTTTCAGAGCTTTCTGTGTCTTTCCCTTAGTGTTATGGGCACTAATATGACAGCATATTACCAAATACCCACACGTGTTGCAGTTTCGGAGATACTCTTGTTTTAATTTTACATTTAATCGCGTGATGACTCATCCTGCACCAGTCTTGTGTTCGTCCAATTACATGCTCTCTATTTATAAATCCCGCCCCCAGGGGTGTGTTTCGTGCCACATGCTGCGTTCACGCCATGTCGGAATTACTAATTACTAGATGGCAACCCGGACGTTCGTCCTCGGACTCTGAGTTATGCGTTTCTGTATACGACAAAACGAATCCGTGTGAGATGATGATGGTGGTGACTGCAAAATACATAATTACAACATTAAATCACACTTTTATGCTGTTGCTAAATATTGAAGAACACAGAAAGCGCAGCAGGTAACAGTAACATGTTCATTAATAACGCACAATAAAGAGCATACCTTCAGATTCTATGACACAAACACAGCCTAGTGTGAGAAATCACTAGACAAAACCACTGTACTGACAAGTAACAGTGTGTGAGCTACATTAAACGGTATGTCTTTCATTTATTTTCAGATTAATCTTGCATTTTTAAGACATTAATAATAGACGAATATACGAATTATTACAGAAATATTAAAAGATAACTACTTAACTGCTTTTACTGCCGAAGCCGCCGCCATGTTTCTGCATGACGCTGCAGCGGGAGTCGGAGCTCTCAGAAAATTCCTAGTTCACAAGTTGTAATTGTGAGTTCTACGAGGACGTGAACGCTTTTTACAAGTCTTACGGTAATTACTACATGGCATGAATGCAGCTACAGTAGCAGTACAGGTCCATCTGTGCCCATCTGGGCTTCTTTATCAGGAAAAGAAGTAATTTCCTTTTACATTTGAAACCAAACGCTTACATACATCTAGGCTAAAGATATTCTCTCTGTTTTCACAACTCCACAAATTTCCTGTTACTTTACGTGTCTTGTGGTAAGTTGGGGCCTCTAGTGTGTTCACATAAGAGGTCATTTTAAAGTAGAGAGAGATTTATTTCAGCTTTAATTTGCTATATCAGAATTCCAATAGGTCAAAAATCTACACACTGACTGTTTCTTTAAACACTCTGGAAGATTCCAGCAATTGATGCAATGACTTGTAGAAGCTTCTGATTGGATAATTGTCATAACTAAGAGTGCCTCTTGTGGCTGTATAAGGTCTTTAGAGCTTTCTTTAGAGCAAAGTCCTCAGAAAAAAGGTGAATATCCACAAGCCCGGTTCCTCCTTAGGAGCGATTTACACACATCTGGAGGTACCATAAGCATCTGTACGAACAATTGCATGCAAATATAAAAATCTTGGGACCACACAGAGACTGCATTGTTCAGGAACGAGGCACAAATTAACTCCCACTGATGCACAAGACGACTTTGTTCTGAAGGGGTCACCTGAACCCCAAGACAACAACAAATGGAACAGGTCAAGGAGTTGGAGGCATCAGGTACCAAAGTCTGTAAATCCACCATTAAGAGAGTCCTACATCATCATAGCCTGAAAAGCTGCTGTGCAAGGAAGCCTCTAGTCCAAGACTGGCATAAAAACGCAGGTGATCACTAACCCTTTGAAGGCGGTGTTCTCTGGTCAGATGAAACAAAGATTTAACTGTTTGGCCGTATGCAGCGCTATGCATAGAGGAAACAGGAAGAACACCATCCCAACTGTGAAGCATGGGGGTGGCAGCATCATGCTGTGGCAGTGTTTCACTGGAGAAGAGACTGGTAATAGATAGCATAAAATAGATAATGAGGAAGGAGGGTTTTCTAGAAATGCTGAAGCAAAACCTCAAGACAACAGCCAGAGAATTAAAACTTGTTCACAGTTGGGTCTTCCAGCAGAACAGTGATCCTGAGCATAACCCCAACGTTGTAATAAAATGGCTTAAAGTCAACAAAGTGCGAGTATTGAAGTGAAAATCACAAAGCCCTGACCTGAATCCCGCAGAAAACTTGTGGACTGAACGGAAAAAAGTGTGCCTGAGCGACTGAGTTAATCCTGACCGAGTTCCGTCAGGAGGAACGAGCAAACATTCCAGCAGAGTATTGCGAGAACCTTGTGCAAGGCTACTCCAAGTGTTTTATTCAAACTCAAGCATGTAAAAGGCAGTGTCACCTAATACAGCGTGTATGTAAACTTTTGACCCACTGAGAATCTGATAACGTAAATAAAAGCTGAAATAAATCTCTCCTCGCCATTATTTTGAAATTATGTCTAAAATAAAGTAGAAACCCTAATTGATTTAACACAAGAAATGTGTGATAACATGAAATGTGTGCAGTTGTGAAAGATTGAGTTTCGGTGGATGTGAACGTTTGTCCTCAACTGTATATACAGTTCATCAGATGTGTCTGATGCCTCCTGGAAATGACTCTGTGTCTCCACTGGCACCACTGACGGTCGACCTTGTTTAAAACATGTATAGCATGTTTAACTCCAAAAAGACAGAATCGAGGATATTGTCCTTGTCCTAGTCAACAGGCGCGGGTGAAGGCAGCAGGGAGAAATTGTCCATGTTGAAAGCAGCCTTTCGCTAGACTCTTCACTCTTGTCCGTGTTTAGCTAGCTTACTAAGGGACCGTTAAGCGCGTTCAGATTCAGGTGTATCTCGAGTATCTCGAGTGCTATTGGCTGTTGTGTAAAGAGCACGGAAACAAATCATGACTTTGAAGCCATTTCATGGAAACCTGAAGAGTAATAACAGCACAAAGAATCACGGGAGTGTCCATCAGTTTGTCTCTTCCGTGATGATCATTTAAGAGGGCTCTTCTATGCATTTTGTTTTTAAGCTCGAAATGACCCTGACTGTAAGTGTGCAAAACTAACCCAACACGTCTTCTCTTTAGACAGTCATGGCGAATTTGTCCAATTATGCTGTGCGCATGGCTCGCCTCAGCGCCCGCATCTTTGGTGACGTGGCGCGGCCTACAGACTCCAAATCCATGAAGGTGGTGCAGCTGTTCAAAGAGCCTCCTATGGCACAGAAGAAAGAGGTGTACGAGTGGTACCCTCAGCACAAGATCTACTATTCCCTGACCCAGAAACTCCGATACATGGGTCTCTTCAGGTAGGTTGTGTTCTCTAAACACCCTTCGCTGGAGTACGTGACAGTGCAATTCGTATGCATGTGCTTTTTGTCGCCTGCAGAGATGAGCACCAGGACTTTAAGGAGGAGATGCGGCGTCTCAGGAAGCTGCGTGGAAAAGGAAAGCCCAAAAAAGGAGAAGGAAAGAGAGCCATGAAGAAAAAGTAGACAAGAAGATGCTGCATTTAAGGGCCACGTTTTCAGGAGTCTTGAAGAACTCCTGCATATCTCAGAGGACGTTCATGTGTTTGGATGTAGTGACTGTCCCATTCTGCTGATTAAAATATTCACTTTGATATAAATCAGTCTTGAATGGTTCATTACATCCATTTCCTCAGTTTCACTCACATTTATTACAGCAATCCTGAAGTTGTGTAAGTTACAGGCTGCCAGGTTGCGTAGATTCCCTCTCAGAAATTGGCTGTTTTTAGACTTGTTATTAAAAGATATGGTCTAAATATTTGTTCATCTTTAGTAAGCGCTTCCTTGTCAGAGTTGCAATGGATCTCGTAAGAAAAAAAATGATGAGGTCGTCAAAGATCTCAATGAAGAATAACTTTATTGCAGCGTAGCAGTGACAAAGCACATGAAGCACTTCAGGTTCATTGGAGTCAACGCGAACCTCAAACAATCTCAGCTCCGACATTTTGTACTGCTTTTTAACCCAGTTTTTCCCACAAGTCATGCCAATGAAGTCTCGCTCTAAATGTAAATTAAGGTTAACAGCTGAAGTGATCACTTTGCATTCTCACGTTATTGATGTAGTTACAGGTGTGGTCTAGTCTAGTCTTTCTGAATGATAATTACGGTCATGTACCCCTTTGTTCAGGGCTGGTTCTTGATGTCCCACTACTGCTCCTATGCTATAATTGATTGAATGTCACTTCAGGTGGTATTATCCACATATTCCTGAGACCAAGATGAATTGTTCCTGTGATAATTAAGCCTTTTTTGGGGGATGAGCTTGTTCTAACTCCTACCTCAGAGTGGGATCTGCTTAGAGGCAGTCTGTAATTTCTTACAGCCCTCCATTTGATGCTCTTGGCCCAAAACAAGCATCACATCCACTCCCTTTGTACAGATCACAGCTCCCTTATTGGGCAGGTGCCCAGTGCAAAACCTTCTGCACACCGGTTGCCGCTCCATCCAATTAGGCAAAACTTATCATAGAGTTTCTCTTATAATTTGGTACTATATAAAATATTTTCTTGGGTTTGGAAGAGAGGCATTCAAGAACCATCACAACCAGTGGCAACGTCCTAAGGTGATCATTGAGTTATCTGCAATTTGGCCTCTTATCACAGAACACATACAGCATAACATAATGCACTGGCAAACAATACAAATGAAAAACAGCAGTTTTGAAGGTTACATCCCAAATTAAACCCAAGTAGGCAAGAGCTAAGTCTCTGTCATGCATTTGTTTTTGTCAAACCATGTCCTTCTCTTCAAGACCTTGTTGTGCTTTAACAACTTGACCATCTTTGCATCTATGACATTAGCATATTGTTTAGTTTTGGTAACTCAAAATCAAATTCTGGGATATTTCCCACAAAACCTAGCTGTTCCTCTGAATTGAATGAGATCGTCTCTTGGGTAACATTTACATATGGAAAATAATAATTTCCTATAGATCATGTTGCTCTCATACAAAATGAGGTAGCATTGATCGGGCAAAGTGTCAGGCTACCATTGACAAGGATGGAGAAGTGATCCAGGGTTGTAGTGATGCATCTTTTCTTGTCTAAAACTAATACCCTATTGAAATTATTGTGGATATGATTTGGGTTGATTTCACACAATGGTTGCTTTCCCAGAGTGTCACACTCACAGATGAAACCAAATGGGGTTTTGTCACAGCACTCTGTGTCTGCGCCTCGCCATTCTCCTGATGATAACCGTGTGACAAACCTGGGTAGGTCCTTCCTTTCCTTAAGCACATTCTCCTGCAATTCTCCTAGACTGTCCACTCTTAAAATCTTTTCAAACCCTTGTTCTTTCTGAGAAACTGGTAATGAAATGGTCAAAAGCATAGCATACATCTGTCTCATAAAACACCCAAATCGGTCATAGCTATTCCCAGCAGCACAAGCCCATGAAGTGTCTTTAGGGGTGTTAATCACAGTCTCCTTCCACCACCTCAAGATCTAGCTTGGTGGAATTTTGTTCCCCCCCTCGAGGGGAATAAGGAAGATGTATACTTTCCATTAAAGGGTCATAATCCAAAGGGCTGTAAAACCCAGCTGGAATAGGATGTGATGAAATCCTAGCCATTTGTCGTATGTAACTGTATGGTATGAGTAATTTACGCTTACCCTGAGGTTGTCTGAAGTGGAGTTAAGGCAATCTTTCAGTCCAAACCATGTCATGATGATATCCTCTGTGAAGAGATTAGCTGTACCTTTCCAGCTCATACTACCTTCAAAATGCATGGAATTTCTGGGTATTTAATTGAGGCAAACTGCAAAATATACTTCTTTTTGCATATTGTTGATGGCCTTCTTGTTTGATAAGTGATGACAGGCCAGATGGTGTAAACATCCTGTACAGTCTCCTCATCTTCCCAGAGTCCCTCTTGTAGATAAGCATCTGTTATAGGGCCCAATAGGACCTTAAGCTTGAGTTCATTCTTACGGACTTCTTGTGCACTAATCCAATTAGATATTCCCAGACCCGTCCTGGCAGCTCCAAGTACACTCTCCATAAACCCTAATAACTTCCGCCTGAAGGGGGTTTCCTTGGGATGATTTACATGCAGATATCCTTTGTGGATGAGCTGGTTGCTACAGCAATGTGAGACCTCAGGAATGCTGTCGTTACGAGGTCCTTATTCATTCTTGTCACACTGTCTCCCAGGCACTGTTCATCCATGTCTGGAGACCACACCATCAGATTCACTAGGACTGGGACATAGATCCTTTAGATGTTGTTGATTAGCATCATAGGGTCTCGTCACCACACCTGATGAAGGAGCTGGTTGTTGCTCCGGGCACTCTGGCATCTTTACTGCTGTCATGAGGGCTGTTAGCATAATCCATCTCCACATCTTTATTTCTTTTGGTTAAGGGACACTTAAAAAAAAACACACAAACAGAAGGAATTACTGACTGTTTTTAGTCTTGTGAGAGATCTTATAAACTGAGTCTCCACATTTGTCAATCACTGTATGGTCTTACCCTGTTAGCAGACCACGGACCCTCATGGTGTTAATTCTTTACCATGACTTCATCACCAAGTTCAAATTTATGATGGTGTACATCCTGAGCATAATACATCATGTTGCATTTAGAACTGAGCCCGATTCGCTGAGCGGCTTGATGATACAAGGCAGGCAAAGAGTTACACAGTAATGTCAGACAGTGAAACAAACAAATAGTGCAGCAGCAACAGAAAATAATGCAATAATACTATGATTAGACGGTGGACTAATTATACTCCTGAATGGCAACTGTCACCAGTGTTATCTGACACGTCCCTCTTGTGGATCCTTTCCTCTAATTGGTTTACTGCATTCTGACATTGGACATCTCTATAAAGTTGGAAGATGTGACTCTTGGCCTCTGATTTGGGACTTTTCCCATGGGACTTTTCCACTGATTTCCATGGTGGTGGTGAGTGATGTGATGTCTGCTGGGAAAAGGACCTCAGGTAGCACCCCTGCACTCCTTCACACCTATATGAACATGACAATCTGACAGAAAGAAGTAACACTCACACTGAAATACAGTACAACAAAGTAAATATCAGCACTGAAGTTTGAAATCCAGAATTATGGAGTGGGAAATTTACACTTAGGTAAAAAAAAAAAAAAAGAAAAGAAAAGAAGACGATACATACCATCACTGCTGCAATATTGTCAAATTATTGTAAAGTAAGCTATAAAACAGCATTAAATGTTAAATATTACCTTGCAGCTTTATGGAAATTTAAGTGTTAAATGCAAACACTATACAAATAAAATTTTATTCAAAATGTATTCTCTTACACCCTCTGTTACAGTCCTGCACTGTAATTAAGCAGATGATAATACATCACCGATCCAACCTGGTTTCTCTCGCTTGTTAAATAAGGAACAAAACGTTTGTGCTGCGTGATAATAGGAAAATAATCAGTGATGGGGGCCACACCGAATTGCTAATTTTCCAATAACTACATGTCATAAAAGCACAGCTGGATTTTTTTATTCCTTAAAAAACAACACGTCATTCTATTCTGAGGGAAACCTGTGACAACAAGCTACTTCCTGTTACTTGATATAACAGCTATAAACAGTTGTTCCCTCACCAGCCTCTCTTCTTGAATTAATAAGATGAAAAATGCATTTTGTCTTGTTACTGAGAACCCAGCAAGCCCTCTGTCCTGAAGACTTTCCTGTGTCAGAAAGCTTTACCCATGACTCTTACAAACACTCACAGTGGAGTCTTTCCAAACACGTTAAATAAACATCTCCTCGTGTAAAAATTCACCATGTAACACATTACACCCATTTTAAAGTGTGTTTAGTCGGTGCGTCCGCCATATAAGTCCCTGTGTACATTGTTACTGTAGAAATGATGACATATAAGAATAAGTGCCTTAATATAAACCTCACAGCTGGAACGAAGTCAGCTCTCCCTGACTCACTTTCAGTAACTATTTTATCCTGGTCAGGGTCACGGTGGATCTGGAGCCTATCCTGGGAACAGTGGGCATGAGGCGAGAATACAGCCTGGATGGAACACCAGTCCATCTTAGAGCACTATGCACACACACATTCCCAAATACAGGAAACTTACCTTAGCTACCCCGCCTACTGGCATGTTTCCGGGAGGTGGGAGGAAACCCTGGAGGACAGGAACATGTGAAACTTCATACAGACAGTAACCCAAGCACAGGACTGAACCCCAGCCGTGAGATGGCAGCACTAGCCGTGGTGCCACAAGCCATGCTGAAACAGGAATTTAATCAACACCTTCTGGCCAACCAGATTAGAGAATTCAACAGATCCCCTCTTCGGTTATTTTTGGAAACGTTCTAAGTTGTTTCACCAAAAATAGCACTTGTTTTTTTCCCACAATGTTCTGGGGATAATCTAATTTGGTTACCAAAAGGTAGCATCTGGTTCCCCTTTTGTTATTGTTTTTTTTTTTTTTTTAAAGAACTATTTCACAAAGTTCTGGGAAATTTCTATTTTGGTTATTTAAAAAAAAGCATCTGGTTCCCCTTTGGTTATTCAGTTTTTTGACAATCATTTCTCAGTGTTTTGTAAACACTGTAATTTTATTAAGAAATAATAGCATCTGGTTCCCTTTCAGTTATTTGTTTGGGAACCATTTCACACCATTCTGCGATCATTCTATTGTGCGTTTAAAAAATAGCATCTGGCTTCACTTTTTAGTTTTAACTGAGAACCATTTTACAGTGTTCTGGGAATGTTCTGTTGTGGCTAACAAAAACAGCATCTGGGTCTCCTTTGGTTATTTATTTGTTTTTTTGGGGAGAAACATTTGGCAGCTTTCTGTGAATGTTCCAGGGTGTTTAACAGAGTCAGTGCTGTCCCTGAAACCTTGTGGGAACTTCAGAACCCAGGGTTCTCTTACGCTCCTGTCACAAGCGACAAGGAATCATCACAAATAGTTGCTTTTACACACTATATATAATTTTGTGTGTGTATGTGTGTGTGTACAAACTTCCGGGAGGGTTCCTGTAGCCAGGCTTTAGTTGTGTTATCACACTGCACTGTATGTCTCTATCTCAGAGCACTTCCTCAGTCTGTAATGTAAGTGGAAGTGCTGTAGCTGGTTATATTAAGGGGTAAAATCGGCCCGTTTTCCAGCGTCACTTCTCTTTTCTTGACACTGTCTCCCCCTCCCGACTCACTCTCTCCTTCGCCTCCTCTCTTTTTTTTTTTTTTTTTTTTTTTTTTTTATACCTCTCCCCACTCGGTGTCTCGTAGTTTAAAATGGCGGCGTTGAGCAGCGCCGAGTCCCCACCGGCCGTCTTTAACGGAGAACCGATGGCGCACGACGCGGAGCGGGAGCCGGGGCCGGGGCTGGGGCCGAGGCCGGGGCTGGAGGCGCTGAGCGCGGGGTTCAGCTCGGTGTGCACGGCGTGTTCCGCGTCCTCTGAGGCCGAGCATCGCCACGACATTCCCGAGGAGGTAGGAGCGCTTTGAGGAGGGGGAGAGCTGCCTGGATGGAGGAGACCTTCAGGAAACACCGGCTCTAATATGGATCGCGGGGGATGTGGAGCACAGGAGGGGGGCTAGATGATGCACATATATACATTCTCTCTCTCTCTGTCTCTCTCTCTCTCCCTCTCTCTCTCTCCCTCTCACACACACACGCACACACACACGGTTTGATTAAAATTTGTTGTCGCACGCGCACGGGTCATTGTGTGTGTGTGTGTGTGTGTGGAGCTGGCCAGGTGCATCATTGTAGCTGTGGAGATGTTCTCCAGCTGTAGACAGGTTCTCCGTGTTGTCTGGCGGCAGTTGCGCGAGCCCGGGGTTGTGCCAGGGGCCTGGCCGCCTCTCACCCGCCTGCACGCGCGTTATTTTCCTCCGTGAGTCCACTGCAGCTGTAGCTGTGCTTGTTAGCATCAGTGCTAGCGCTCGAGATCCACCGAAACACATCCTCTTAGTTCAAGCGGTATGTGAGGCAGCTCTCTCCGCCGTGAACTGCTCAAAACTGCAGCCTGTCCTCAAGCTCTGCGGCCAGAAGCCCAGTTCCTGACTTGTGTAGCTTCATAAAGTGTTCCTTCTGTTTCAGGGACTGTGTTAAACATGTTCATTCCAGACCCTTAATGTTTAGCTAGTGCTGCTTGCAGGAAAATAATCATTTGTAGCCAGTGCTGGCCTTCATTTGCCATGAAGTAAGAGTGTGTGCCTGTGCGCTACATCATTACAGATGCCTGTGTGTGTGTATCAGTTTTGTATCTGCTGGTACACACACATGCTACTAGTGCAGTGTTCTTGTTAACATTGTTGGAGGAAATGTCCACTCTGGAACATGTGAAGTGTGTATCAGTTTTGTAGCAGTTCTGGTGTTGATGTGTTGGTTGCTGCTGTAGTTTTTGTTATTCCTGGGAGAAGCTAGTGGTATTGTGTTGTGCAGTTACAGTGGTGTTTAACAGGAAAATCAAATTCAGTGATTCACAAAAATGAGTGATAACGGTCAGGTTTTGTGTTCGCTCCTAAAGACAGGAAAGCAAGAGCTGCTTTTCTCACTCATCATCTGTGGCATTCAGGGTCTTATTCGTGAGAAATGCAGTGTAGAAGTGGTGGAGACGGCTAACACTGGACTCAACGATCCAGAATGCACCGCAGACGAAGTGGCACTGAGACCTGCCTCGGCTAGTTAGCGATCGGCAAGATGATGACGCTGACGAATAGTTAGTATTTAACATGAAAGTTGAAGGTTTTGGAACCTCGTCTGTTTGCGCAGAATGAACAGACGATGAGGTGAGAGAGCTGGAAGGAATAAAGCTCTGCTGCATCACTGGCTTTATGTGAGATGGAGCAAGGATTAAATCCTACAGCACCACTATCAGCAGGTAGTCAAACAGCATTGTTGGTAATGTAGGAAAAGTAAAAAAGTATCTCGGACACCACTGATGATCCCATGTTAAATAGAAAGATTAATTTTGCAAGTGATTCAGGGTGGATTGTTCTGTTAAGACAGCTCATGCCTCAAGCTGGTTTGCTCAAACAAGGACTATGTGCAATATTGCATTTCTCAATGATACATTACTTGAGTAGCAATGTGCAATATTTTAGGATCTGTTATAAGTGTTTCCTTTTTTGTGGATGTGTTTGTGGGATCTCAACTGTCACATACCATCTTGTCACAAAATAGTCCTGATAATCTAATTAGCTTGTATGGAAGTACACCAGGACTTAATTTAGTCTGTGCTTTTTGTTGCCTATTTTTATGGCCCGGGTTTTTGCTTGATTCTAGACCTCTCTCATGTGTTTGCAAATAGTGCAAGTGGATTTGGTCACAACTGCTTTCGCAATATCGCTCTTGCTGCTCAGCTTGTGTGGTCTGCTGTCAAAAGAAAAACGTATTTTTTTTTATATAATGCAGTGTAAATAAAGGTGACCCATTACAGTCAGGTTTTAGATTCGCTTAGAAGAAACAGGATGGTGTTTTAGATTCGTGATTTGACAGAGCCAGTTCATCTAGACAGATTGTGATCAAGTACTGACTTGAACAGGACAACGGTAAGAATGTGAGACGAAACTGGCTTTTAATCAAAAGTATTACATGTTGAATAAACAAAGCTAGGCTGAGTCTAGCTTACAGTCTTTAGACAGGCTGGTTCATTAGGCCCAGCCTCTGCTAAAGTGTTTTACTTGCAAAGCACTGTCATGTTTTAAGAGCTGATATTTGGCTTTTACTTGCTGCTAAATTTTTGTCTTGTAATTGTTGCCTCAGCATGCAGAGAGTCGTTAACTGGATGTGATGAATGCACAGTTGTATTATAGCAATATTTAGTGTTGGTAAGCAGAATTAATTCAATCATTAAAACGCACCATCGTATTTGTTTATTTATTTATTTATTTATTTATTTTAAAGTTGGCTTCTCTAGACTCAGAAACCCATCCCAAACGTAACCATTTTTATATTCAGTCATATCAAGTTGATAATGTAGTTGTTTTCCCAGTTATATTCGGTCATTGCATTGTATTTAACATTATAGCTGAAGACATCCATATACTTGTTTTTATTAAATCATGATCACAGAAGTAGTATATATGATTGTATAGTATGAGCAGGTCATTGAGGGCATGCCAGCTGTCTCTTGTGACTGACTGGTCCCTAAACTGCTCCCTTTGACAGCCCTGTCTCCACTGCAGAGCTGCTGTTGTCTTGTTACATTCCAAGTTTCAGAGCTCAGCTCCCACTTGGCTGGGGATTCTGGAAGTTCCTGCAGCACTAAACTAATCGCCAGGGCCATGTTTCCTCTGCGTAGGGCCAATATCAGCTTTTAAACCATGATGAAGTGTGTGGTTTGTAGTTTGGAAGACTTGACACAAAGCAAACGCAGTAGAATCCATAAAAATACTTAGAAACCTGGTTTCTCATTTTTTTTTGCAGATATGGAATATCAAACAGATGATTAAGCTGACTCAAGAGCACATAGAGGCACTTCTGGACAAGTTTGGTGGTGAACACAACCCTCCATCCATATACCTGGAGGTGAGTTGACTGGATATGGGGAAAAAAAAAAGTTATGTCACAGGAGGCTTAGACGGCTTGGAGATATTCATTACTGCCAGAGCAGTAATTTGTCTTGTGTAAGACCTGTACTTTAAAATCTTTGATGAACATACAGTAGTTAGCCATACACTCAGAACATCTCTTGCAATCTTTAAGCTTTTTTTATGAGGAACAGCATCATATTTTTCCATTTAACTCACTTTGAATCATGATGCATTTTGTACACTTTTACTGCTGGAATTCAAGGTGCTGATGTGTTCCTTCTTTCTCCCAGGCTTACGAAGAGTACACCAGTAAACTCGATGCTTTACAGCAGAGGGAGCAGCAGCTGCTGGAGGCCATTGGGAATGGCACAGAGTTCTGCTCCTCCCCCACTCCAGCACCGCTGGAGGTCAGGTTGGGGGTGACCCAGAGTGTTGCTGCAACCCCCAACACCTTGGCGGTATTGCAGACCCCGACGGACGCCACCCGCACGAACCCACGTTCGCCCCAGAAACCCATCGTCAGAGTCTTTCTGCCCAATAAACAGAGGACGGTGGTGAGTTTTTAGCTGCTCAGTAACTGATTCTGCTAACTGGAGTTAAAAATTGCTCAATGGGGCAGAAAAAAGAGGTTGCGAGTTCAAATCCTGACGATGCCATAGCCAGGAGTCAAGAGAGTAAAATTGGCTGTGTTCTCAGGGTGGGACGGATGGTATACGCTCTCTCTCATCCTTGTCAATCAAAGTGACACTGTAGAGGTTGGCTTTGCATGTCTCTGAGGAAGTACATGTTTGCCCCATCCTCTCCGGCTGGTAGCTGTTGAGTGTGAGGGCAACGTTAGTGGGTGGGAAATGGCAAAACCAAAATGGGGGGGGGAATCCAAAAAATATTTGCTTTGTTAGACCTGAAGTATGTTTTATGCTCGTGTCATAGCAGTAAGTCTGGGATGTGCTAAGGTGGACAAATCAGTAGCTCAGGCAACTGGGCCAAGCAGATTTCATAACATTTTTGGGCTGATAATTTTTAGTCGTAGTACCCCAGTGGAAGCCAGATAAAGAAAAGAATGTACTCCCTATTGACTTTTCCAAAATGAACATTTTCATTTGGTATGTATGTTTAAATGAAGTAATCTTCACAGACCTTGATGCTTGTAACTGTAACTCATGATTCTGTGTCCCACCACCTGCTGTACCACACACATTTTCAGTTTTACTAGATATTTTAATAAGTCTAACGATAATGATGTGTCCACCCCTGTGTAATCAAGAATCAAGGAATAGGAGCTTTGTGGATTAATTTTCTTCTACCAGATTGTAGAGCAGTGTGAGTCCACAGTCACTGAGCAAATGTAGGTGACCTCTTTTATTTGGAGGAGCTTCTCGGCATGACTCTTTTGGGTTAGAGGAGAGAAACTGAGACTTTAAAAAGGTTTTGAGAAAATTCCTGATCTTGTGATTTCTTGTGTGTGTTTAGGTTCCAGCACGTTGTGGGATGACCGTAAGGGACTCATTAAAGAAGGCTCTGATGATGCGAGGTCTGATCCCAGAATGCTGTGCTGTCTACAGGATTCAGGATGGGTAAATGCACAGAGCATCACATTATTTATATAAAGTCCTGAAAGTAGCCAAAGAGAACCAAATTAAACAAATAAGACAAAATATTATTCTTGGTCATTTATTTATGGTGGAAAATGATCCAATATTACATATCTATGAGCGGCAAAAGCATGTGAACCTCTAGGATTAGCAGTTAATTTGAAGGTGAAAGATGTTTTCAATCAATGGGGTGGCAATCAGGTGTGAGTGAGCACCCTGTTTTATTTAAAGAATAGGGATCTATCAAAGTCTCATCTTCACAACACATGTTTGTGGAAATATATCACAAAGGAGATTTCTGAGGACCTCAGAAAAAGAGTTGTTGATGCTCATCAGGCTGGGAAAGGTTATAAAACCATTTCTAAAGTGTTTGGACTCCACCAATCCACAGTCTTTATTTTAAGATTGTGTACAAATGGAGGAAATTGAAGACCATTGTTCCCCTCCCCAGGAGTGGTCAACCAGCAAGGATCACTCCAAGAGCAAGATGTGTAATAGTCCGCAAGGTCACAAAGGAACCCAGGGTAACTTCTAAGCAACTAAAGGCCTCTCTCACATTGGATAATGTTAATGTTCATGAATCCACCATCAGGAGAACACTGAACAACAGTGGTACGCATGGCAGGGTTGCAAGGAGAAAGCCACTGCTCTCCAAAAAAAGCATTGCTGCCCGTCTTCAGTTTGCTACAGACCACATGGACAAGCCATTGGAAGGCTATTGGAAAAAGGTTTTGTGGATGCATGAGTCAAAAATAGAACCTTTTGGGTTAAATGAGAAGCGGTATGTTTGGAGAAAGGAAAATACGGCATTCAATCATAATAACCTTATCTCATCTGTGAAACATGGTGGTGGTAGTATCATGATTTGGGGCTATTTTGCTGCATCTGGACCAGGACAGCTTGCCATCATTGATGGAGCAATGGATTCTGAATTATACCAGCTAATTTTAAAGGAAAATCTCCTCAATTAATAAATGGCCAAGTATAATATTTTTTGTGTCATGTGTCTCATAATTTTTAACTGGGTTCTCTTTATCTACTTTCAGGACTTTTGTGAAAACCTGGTGATGTTTTAGGCGATATTTATATGGAAACATAGAGAATTCTAAAGGGTTCACAAACTTTCAAGCA
>CM074933.1:17769155-17781777 GCA_037576815.1 Pangasius larnaudii
CCTCTTTTCTGTTTGAATGGTTATTATACTAGGCTTGTTATGATGTCACTGTTTCAAGGTTTTTAAGATCATATAATCTGGTAGTAAAATATATTTAAAATACTGATTAAAAGGCTTTTTGTGTGTTATCATCTACACATGATTTAAGCTTACAGAACATTAAACAGTGTTTGCAGCAGCGTACAAGTATCTCGGAAATTACAATAATACTTAATTCACTGGCTGTCCTACAAACCACATGCTCAGGTTACAGATCCTGCTACAGATCTTTGCTTTTCACGGACAGGGTGCAAATTTCACCTTAACTGAGGTTGCAATTCAGTTTTAATATATTGGTTAAATGGCAGACGAATGGCTCAAACAGGGTGTGTAAGTTTCTGCTAAAACATAATATTGAGAGCAGTCCTTTCTCCCATCAGTAGCACCATCTCTGCGCTTCATCAGAAGTGCTGACTAAGCGCAGAAATGTCAGCGTACGTAAATATCTGCGCCACAGCCTTGCTTAATCAAGAAGCAGGAATATTTGCGCAGGTTTTTTTTTTTTTTTTTAATGCAAAGATGACATGCTCTGTAGAATATTGCACTTAACCCTTCACCCAAAATGCATTTCACAAATGCGTTCCATATTGAATGAAGCACAGTTATATTTAATGAAATGCATTTGTGCGCACTGATGTTAATATATTTTATTTAAAAATAATATATTTCTATTTAGGAAGCAAGTAGTTAAGTAAAGACATGGTTTACAAACTCCGTCAGGACTTTTTGCCACAACAGATAACATTAAGGCAGTCTGCAGAGACCAGATTCTACAAAATTCACGTTGTTGTTTTTTTTTTTCTAGCATCTAGCTGATGTATCAGCGACTCCTCTACACAAGCTGTAAAAAATCTGTTACAAGACATTACGTGTATTTTGTGTTGTGGTTGCCACACCATGCGTACGTCTTTTTATCTGTCCATTTTGCTTTCAGGAAAACTCGACATGTCAATATTCTGCTCTTCATGGGCTATACCACCAAGCCACAGCTGGCCATCGTGACACAGTGGTGCGAAGGCTCAAGCCTCTACCACCACTTGCACATTATCGAGACCAAGTTTGAGATGATCAAGCTAATCGACATCGCCCGCCAGACGGCCCAGGGCATGGAGTGAGTTGTTGCAATGGGCTGACGTGCTCAATGCTAACGTATAGTGGGATCCATTACAGATAACTTGTAATATTAGTGAATTTGAACAGTGAATTAATACTAGTGAGCTTTATACAGTTATAACTGTAATTCTGTTTATTTCCAGCTATCTACATGCCAAGTCCATTATTCACAGAGACCTGAAGAGCAACAGTATCCTTTCTGGACAGCAGGCCTGAAACTTATTACACCACAGTAGTGTTGACGTTTCGATTCTGGTCGATTAGAGCACGTCGATTAGTTTTCTGTAATAGCAGCTCTGACAGTAGCTCCAGGCAAGGTTTATTTAGCATTTAGCAACTCTCTAGAGTTGGTGCTTTGTGACAGTCAGTAGGTTTTCCACCACAGGAGAGTGTTCAGGGAACAACTGTTTATCTGCTATAACACGTGAAAACTGGAACTAATATCTTTTCGGCATCTTTATTGTAACTGTAGTTGGACAAAAAGTATGACCTTTCATTCTGTAATTAATGAAAAAAAATATTTTTTGGCATATCGCAATAGAGCAATAAAGCACTATAGGGGCGTGTTATACAAAAATAATCTTCAGTTGATGCACATGAAGCAGTGTATGCTGTAATTACTTGCATGATCAGGAGGAAACAAGTCATCTGTGTTTTGGAATTTGTGAAGATGAACATGAACCTTAACCTCACGTCTTAACAGATATCTTCCTGCATGAGGATCTGACGGTTAAGATTGGTGATTTCGGTCTGGCTACAGTGAAGTCACGCTGGAGTGGATCACACCAGTTTGAGCAGCTGTCAGGCTCAATCCTGTGGATGGTAAGTGTGCTGTTTGTTTTTTTTTTTTCTTTTCCCCGCTGTACTGACAGGTTCAGACGCCACGCCTCTTTGAATGCAGTAACATTTTAATTAACATTTTAATGTTAGAACACTAGCAATAAAAAGAGGTTCAGTGATTCAGTCATGGTTTCCTCACAACGATGTCCTGATACACACCATTTGTGTGTATTGTTGACACGGAGTCTTATTTCGAACCCTAGCGCATTAGCTAGGTGTAAAGAAGCACAGAAGCATAGAATTTTGTAGCAGGTGTACTGATGACGTTATTCTGTGTCAGGCTCCTGAGGTGATCCGACTGCAGGATAAGAACCCATACAGCTTTCAGTCAGATGTGTACGCTTTTGGCATCGTCCTGTACGAGCTTATGTCGGGGGCGTTGCCTTACTCCAACATCAACAACCGAGACCAGGTAAGTATACTACATGCTGTAGCAAATCTAGCTTTTTTTTCCCCCCCTTTGTTACACCAGCATGTGCAGCGGACAACATACATACAGTATGTACGCCTGAAGCTACTGCTGAGTGCTGCTTTTTAATACGTCCCTCCTGCTGTAGATCATCTTCATGGTGGGCCGAGGTTACCTCTCCCCGGACCTGAGCAAAGTGCGCAGCAACTGCCCCAAAGCCATGAAGAGACTCATGGCTGACTGCTTGAAGAAGAAAAGAGAGGAGCGACCTCTGTTCCCTCAGGTAACCTTGCAGAGCCTTGCAGTGAGTTTTCTAAATTTTGTTTATCAAATCAGATGAGAAAAACCAGTGGCTCTTCGTCAGTATGAGTTCAGGACAACCCCAGCACTGAACGGGTTTATTTTTCTTCAGCTCCTGTTCCTGTGAAACAAGTTAATAGTTAATAATTAGTTAACAATCAGTTAATAATCCAGTCTGTTGGATGATTAAGATAAATTGGAGTGAACCACAGGGAGCTCATGACACTAGTTTATTAGCTGCAGTTTCACCGACGACCACAAGATGGCAGCAGAGTGCATCAGATCAGTTGCGTTGTCAAAACACTGCTTTTCCATGTTCCATCTATTTAATCCACAAAAATCTCACCTGTTTAAAATACCTAATAGTTCCCAAATGTTTAATGTTAAGCCATTAAGGTAATCTATGGTGAATAAATAATAGTTTAATTTTTTTTCATTGTCCAGGAAATGACTAGATATGGCCATTGAACATCTCTTTACTGTTTCCCTCATAAAAAAATGTCAGAATCTATGAATCTATATTGATTTAAAAAAAAAAAAAAAAAAGGCCCTGTGTCCTTCTGACACCCCAAAAGACCTAATGTCACTAACATTACCCAGTGTAGCTAGTCAGCTAGCCAGTTTCTACTAAACTAGCTCATAATCGTCACAGGTGCAGACACGAGTGGGATTTCAGAGTCTGAGGCACAATATGCCTTTTCTAACCGATTTCATTTTTGTAGCAGTAGACAAACCTGTCTGTATATACCATAACATCAAGATTTTAGCTAAGCTAGCTAGCTAGCCGTGTTAGTACAGGGTGTGCGGCTAAAGGTTTGTGGTTGATCCAAAGCCATGGAACTTATTTAATGACATTAATGACATTACTATGTAACACTCACCAAATTGGTTTGTTACTGAAGTACATGAATGTGTCTGTTTTGCACAGACAAAATTATTTTAGTGTTATATTAGCAAATTTGACTAATATTGAATATCTAACTAAAATCTGTCATCCAAGAGAGTTTACATTATCATTTAAAAATCCGATTTTTTATTATTATTATTTTTTTTTTAGTTAATGGGTACTCTAAAGTGTATATTAGATTTGTGTTATTTTACTGAATCTAGCTCTTGAATGACATGAATAAACTACATGGACTTGCAACACAGCGCTGTTGAATTCTCAGATCTGCTTGGTCAGAAGATGTCAATTAGAGACTTTTATAGCAAACACTGTTCATAATCTAAGACTATAAATAAATAGATAAGAAAAATGTATGAATATGTATGAATTGATAGGTTTTCTGGAAGGAGACGTTTGTTTAATATTCATGGAAGGAGTCTCCAGTGTCAGTGCTTTGTAACAGTCAGTAGGTTTTCCTCCATGGCAGGTGCCACTGTAACAAGATAATCAATGTTCTTCACTTCACCTGTCAGTGGTTTTAATGTTATGGCTGATTTAGGGTGTGTGTGTGTGTGTGTGTGTGTGTGTGTGTGTGTGTGTGTGTGTGTGTGTGTGTGTATGTATACTCATTTTTGTCCATCTTATTTCATCCCAGATCCTAGCCTCTATCGAGCTGTTGGCACGCTCACTACCCAAAATCCACCGCAGCGCCTCAGAACCTTCCCTCAACCGCGCTGGCTTCCAGACAGAAGACTTCAGTCTGTACGCCTGCGCCTCGCCGAAAACACCTATTCAGGCTGGAGGCTATGGTAAACACACACACACACACACACACACACACACACACACACACACCCACACCCACACACATGCACGCACGTGTGGACCGTTTATTCAGTAAAATCTTACCAATATCATTCTGTTTCTTCTAAGCACTGAACTGTTTTCCTTTCCTTCTTTTAGGGGAGTTTTCAGCTTTTAAGTAGTGCTGCTGACTCAAACGCTCATCCCTCGTCACTTTTTCAGATGTCTTGTGTTCCTACAGTGAGTTCATCCTTAAAACTGAAAAAAAAAACAAAAAAAAAAAAACACCTAGTCTCAGAGAATGTGCTGTTTTTCTTCTTCTTCTTTACCCAAAAATCAGTGGTATTGAAGGAATCACTATTTTAAAAAAAAAATTAGTTTAAAAAAAAAAAAAAAAAAAAAAAGTCTTAGCTGGGAATCACGGCTGATTTAAAAAAAAATAAATAAAAAAAAAGATCACAACCCAAAACCAGGAAAAGCGCATAAAATACAAACAACACTGATTTTCAGAAACATGAGGACGGCCACTGGATGAAAGAAGAGGACAAATGAAGGAAATTAAAGTCTTGCTTTTATGACCGAACTTAATGATGCCCTGTCCACTCCTCACATTGTTATAAGTTAGCATTGGCCAATCAGAGTGCAGGACCAGCACAGGACCAGTGGTGTGATTCTGTATTAGAGAGAGCCCCGCCCTGCTCATTGCTCATTGGCTGGCATTCAAGCCAGAAGACCTGAATGTCCTTTAGTTTAGAGACATCCAGTACATTCCTTCAAGTTAAATCATCAAAAATATTGACAACACTTCTGACTATTTTCAGAGCTCTCCAGTGTGGCCCGGGCAAATCTTCTGTTTTAATAGGACAAGGTTATTGTGAGAAGCAACAAGCTTTATTGTCAGCTGGAACTGGTTTTCTTTTCTTCATCACTTTTTCCCTGTTCATACACGGTTTTGTGTGAGCTAAATGAAAGGAACTCCGTCTCGGTGTCACACAGAAACAGAGTCTGGAACATTGTGTTACAGGTTTTACCGAACCTTCAGGTGTCACATGTTCGTTAAGTAAACGAGCTGCTTCACTTTTTTTTTTGGTGAATTAAGGGACGTGTATGGGGGGGAAAAAAAAAAAACCCTGCTGATCCAGGATCAGTTTATGGATAGCAGTTGCTGATTCTGTCGTCAGCATGTTTAGTTGCACACTGTAGATCTTTTGCGTCGTGTCTGATGCGTATGTTGTTGCTGCTGCTACACTCACTGTGAGGTGGCCGTGTGAAATGTTGCACTCGCAGACGTCCCCAGGCAAAATCTACGCTTCGTCTTTTCTTCCTGGCTTCGACTACAGACTTCGATGGAGGCAGGCCATCCTTGGAGACTAAACATTTGAAGTTTTATTACATCTTCATTCCAGTGTGTTTGGTATTAAAACGGTTATTTTTATGTTGTTTCGTTTGTTTGCTTGGACAGGCAGGCCTGCAAATGTAGATTTATTTATGTAGCTTTAATTTTATTGTGTGTGGTTTTTTTTTTTGTTGTTGTTGTTTTTTTTTTTTCTCTTCACCTCTCGGAGGGGGTTATTTTTAAGTGTTTGTTTTCTGTGATTGCGTAAATGGATGATAAGCTGTGTGTCCTTTGCACTTTTCTAAAGCAGATTGATGCAAACAAGCAATTTGCCTTTCTATGGACAGAACATTTTGTCATGGCGTTTAAAGCATGACTTAAAAAAAAAAATCTCAATCACAACAGGATTTAAAAGTTGCTACACATTAGGAGATATGGCCAAGGGTACAAAGCTAAATTTAAAAAAAAAAAAACAACAACATTTGGGGCACTTTGGTTGGCTATTTCTGATCCAAGACAGAATGAATGGTGTAAATCTGTCGGCGCTTGTACTGCATGAGACGACGCATTTCTCAGTGTCTCAAGTAAAGCTACAGATCCACTCAGTGATCCTCACACAGATTGATTGAAGGCTACAGTCACCCTGATTCTTGCACTCTGTCACAAAGTTCCATATAAGGACTTGTACCTAATGGCGTATTTTTATTTTGAAGGATTTTTCTTTCTCTCTTTTTTTTTTTTTTTTTGGATTGTGCTCCTCCGTATTAAGCCATTGTGCTCTGTATGAAGTCATTAAGCAGAAAGCATCGACGAGGACGTTCCGATTCTGTTGGATATGACCTGCTTGGTGGCCTGATACATTTTCAGATGTTTAAATGGACTCCTTCTTGCCCACATGCCATGGACTATGTCAATCCTCATTTTAGTCGGCATACACAAAGTGGCAAGTTTTTAAGAGTGCTGTATTTATTTTCAAGAGTTCCTTATTTTATATGAGAATGTTATGATTGCGCTCTGATTGTGGCACACACGTTTTCCTGTTTAGGGCCTGCTCAAACTCATTTCCTTCTCACACCCTCCTTCTCCATCCTGGTTTGTTTCTCAGTTTGACTCCCTCATTATGTCCTTTTGTTCCTTTGCCTTGCCTGCACCTTAAAGCCCTAGTATAAATGAACTCAACCGAGAACCATCGTAAAAGCTTTTGGGAGACTCTTTTCACTTGTAAATAGCTGTACAAAGAAAATACTGTCTGTTTGCTAGGAGGCATGGAGTTAAAAACAAACAATGAAATGAGTTATACAATGTTTCCAATGAAGAAATAAAGGTTAAGAAAAGAGATTTTGATAGATGAAATTCTGAAAAAAAAAAAAATTCTGTGTAAAAATATTTAAGACTGTATAATATAAAAGGAGAAAGAGCTTAATGTATTTGTTGTGAATATGAAAAACTGATATATTAAAGAAGTGCATGAAAACCTGGAAGTTTTTTTTTTTTTTTTTTTTTTTTTTTTTTAAGCGGAGTCATGCAGGTGGTGAAAATTGCAGACTAGTACCCAAAGGTTTCACCAAACAGGATGAGGTGATTTACTCTCTCTTATTTTTACTACCTGTACATTTGTTATGAAGCAGACTGCAGCAGCTCCCTGGACTTTCTTCATATAACTCATTTGTTAATGTGTTGACATGAAGTTAGTATGACATTTGAATGAAATCCAGCCACATTGACCCTATTAATATGAATTGCTTAGGTTAATATCAAGTTCAAGTTCAAGTGGAGTTTGTCATTTCAGCCATATACAAGTACATAGTGAAACGAAACAGCGTTTCTCCAGGACCAAGGTGCTACACAAGACGACACAGAACTACAGGGACTACATAATTTATACATAAAGTGCAGACAGCACAAGACAGAACAATGACTACAGTGCAAACCAGTACACAGTATATATATGTTAACTTTATAAAGTTTATTTGAATAGAAATAACATTGCAAATGCTAATTGTTTCTCCAGGATTATTACTTAACTACTGTTGTACTTCCTAATTGTCAGGACAGTGAGAATCACTGTGCCACATTATCCTTAGAATCACACCTTAGGACTGACTGGAAAGTTGTTTGGAGATGACCACCACACGCTCTTGGGAGGGGCGATGGTATCTACGAAGAGCCTGGAGAAGGTGCATGGTGTCATCAGGTAGTAGCATTGCAGACTTCCTGGAGCCATGAGCAGGAGACACTACTTGTAGAGCGGTACGTCACGTTAGGGGCCAGGTGTTCAGGCCATGGGGATGAAGACTGTCACATGGTGGATCAGTCTCTGTTTATACAGGAGGATGGAATAGCCACAGTTCAGTCCCAATACAACTGTAAGATACAACGAGCAATGCGTGGCAGGTTCACATTGGTGGTCCACATGCGCCTTGCCAAACCCAGATCAGGGGCACCACTTCTTGACAGTGCATCTGCTGCACCTTTGTGCAGTCATGGTAAGAGCTTTCATAAGAGGAGTTTTTGTGCCTGGTGAAAAAGCCATCCAGTCTTGTGCTACCTTGGTATCTGCCTGTCACATCCTGTCCAAACAGAGCAGCATGTGGCTGCTGGTTGATGCGTTCTGATCTTGCACTGGGGCTCCACATACCTGCTGGGGACCACACTACCCCCAGCCGGTGATGGAGGTGTCTGTGCTGAGTCTCTCTGATGGGACACCATTGTGAGAAAAGCCTTGTGGCTCCAGTGAGCTAGAGATTGTTCTGAGAAGATGTGTTTCTTTCTGTGGTATTTGGGATTTACTGTAGCTGCAGGCTGATAACCCACCTCTGAAAGTTCTTCTAAAAGGTGTGGAGTTGATCATCCAGGCTGCGGCTATTAGAAGGTGCCATGTAGTCAGTCCATTCGGCTGTGCTGGTTTGTCTCTGAAACCTGCGCTGTTTTTTGGTTGCAGGCCCCTATCAAACAAGTTTGGCTTTACCTTTTCTAAAGGCAGAAGCTGTGGTGCTGCACCATTAAACACTGCATGTTCAAGCATTTTCTAGAATATAAAGCTAGTTTGTGGTTCTGTTCATACAAACAGTAGAACTGAGTTCATCGTTTTGGATTGTGTTGCATTGCATTTGTTAGCGAGCTGGTAAAAGAATATCTCTGTTGCTCTGACTTGTGTTTGTGCTAACAGTTAAGATAAATAAAGGAAGACTTTCCCTTGGAATGACGCTGTGTTATTGGCAGTGCTTGACTCCAAATCCACAAAAGCACCAAAACCACAAAATGAACCTGGCATCACAACGGCGACCCAGTGTGCGACACTGTTCAGTTATTGATGACCCAGTGCAGGAATCGAAGTGCATGAGAGGCTCAACATCTCAAGAAGAAAGCAATTCTTGACCACACTGTATTCCTTGTTGGAGAAAGCTAGACACTATTCTAAATTACGCCGTATCATATAACTGCCACTTATTCCTGTGTCAGAGGGCACACCATGTTCATGGTCTTTTTCTACTACTATTTTATTCCACCGTTGCACTCTGTAGAAGATTTTACAGTACAAAATCTGGAAGTATTATATTCAGTGCCATTGACATCATTAATTCAGCTGTGGCCTTTCTCCAAAGTACACTATACTTATGACTGTACTTCATCTTCCTTAAAGGGAAACTGAAGAACCCTTAATTTAACAAGTTATAGATGGAACCTTTTCCCCAAGAGTGTATTCAGGTGTTGACCAAGTAGCAGAGAAGAGAAAGTACATGAGAAGCTCAGACAGTAAAGCTTATTTATATTTTTACTTATTAAATTTGAATTGAATTAAATATTTCAAAATAACATTTTTTAATGTAATTTGTAAAAATGTAATTAATATTATTTATTAGTTATTTCTACTTTCTTTTGCTGGTTGTTATTAATGTAATCAAATTCACTGATTTTCCTGTTTCTCTGTCTTTTTTAAAAAATATATTATTATTGTTTTTTTTTAGGTCATTTACAATTGTGTAGTTCGCACCCCCTAGCCAACGGTTGTCAGAGGTTACGGTTTCTGGTCCAGTAGAGATTCATGGTGCAGTGGTGACGCCCCCTCCTCTGTGAACGCTCATGAAAAACTGCTAAGCTCTTTTGTGAAGTGAAGAAGAGAAAGTGGTCAGTCTCCACAGGACTTTAAAAAACTGCACGTTAGTGAATACACAAGAAGACTCCTAGCACGAAATATTATATTTTTAAGTAGCTGACATATGGCATTATAGGATTTTTTTTTTATTATTATTTGAAGGTAAGTCATAAAAAAAAACAGCATTTATTGCATTGTTTTAAGGTAGCATTTGTTCAACATGAACCTCAAACTCGAGCCCTGACAGCAATAACTGAAGCCTTACATTAAAACAGTTGTCTCTAAATGTCATTTTGCTAAATGTCATGCATTTTTTGGGAACTGCTTTGAACAACTTAAAGTAGAATAAATGACTTGCCCCATATACACAGCCACTATTTTATGACGCTTCTTGGCATTATTTGCAAGTGATATAACACTAGTCTGATATTGGATGCTAACTGCATTTACATTAGTATTTAGAGCTTTTAGGTTACAGATAAGCTTGATTTTGCAGACATTTATCGTGGATCATCTAGACCAAGCATGTCTGGCTTTACAGTTCTGGCTACAGGGAACAGGAGACATAATGAGAAAGGTACTTTTACAGTGCAGACTTTAAAATTGATTAATAGCACAGATTAGTCTTAGCCATAAAATATTATGGCCTTTCAACTGTTTATTTGGAAAGCTGTTTTGAATCACTGGTGGTAGTTTCTTTGGTGCAAAAAAAACAAAAAAACAAATGATTACTGCCAAGAGAAATAACTTAGCACTAACACCAAAGACAACAATGAGAGGTACAATGTACACTCTTACAAATAAAGGTCCTTTACAGTAATGCTATAGGAGAACCATTTTCTGGTTCTTTAAAGAATTTTGTTGGTGTCACAATAACATGAAGAATCATTGCATATCTTGACTGTTTACATCGTGTGGAAGGATTTTTGTAAAGGTAGGAAATAAATTTTATTGTGGCACCAACAAAATAGGCTAAAGACAAATGCAGTGTGATGTTTTTTTTTTTTTTTTGGGAAATGGAAATGGTTCACCTTACAGAACTTTCATTTTTAAGAAAAAAAAAAGAAAGAAAAGAAAGACTGTCTTTTGGCTTGTCCTTAAGGGATTACTGTTAGAGGTTCTATGAAAAACCATACAAGAGAGAATTTCAACAGAGAAGATTGGGTTCCCAGTAGAAACTCTAGGAAAAACAAAGAACCCCTTTTTTGGAGAAACCCTTTTTAAAAGATTATATTACCAACAAAAATGAGATGCCTTATTATGGACACTTAGGAAAAGGGTTCCTTCAGAGTTATTTGAATAGATAAGGGTTTTTCATTTCTTTACGTGGTCCTACTGAAAAAGAAACCCCCAAAGGAGAAACTAGATTTAGATTTAGCCTTTTCTCTAAGAGTGTACAATTAATTCGGTTAGTGTTCTGCAAGTGCGCCTTAATCAGCATGGTAAACTTGATTTTCCCTGCACCACAGAACGCTGGGTGGCCAACGCTCTAAGACATGAGAGTGTTCAGTTGCACCAGAGACTGCGGATTCTTGGTCTGCAGCAGCAGAGAGAGTTGGCTAGAGTCCGGTGGGCTCAGCTGGAGCTGACAAGGACATTAGACCGCCTCAGAAGTCACAGACCTTCGATGCAACATGGTCTGACCCAGCCTGGCACTTCCTCCATCCGTCTTAGGCCTCTCCACCTACACAAACAGCTGCCCATGCAGTCTTGTTGCCCCAATCACATCGTGTGCTCCAGCTGTAACCTACGGCTCAGGCTGGCAGATGTCCTCCTGCACCGGTTCACCCCAGCACTCTGGACCATGTATTGCCCCCCCCTGCCCAATGCCCGCTCCAGAGACAGTGTGTATAGCATGCCAAGTTTTGTGGAGCAGAGGAACCTCTCAACCATGAATAACTCACTCAGATATTTGCCTTTTTTATAGTGTACTAAAAAGCATCCTGAAATTTGGATGTCAGTGGGGTAACTGTTAAACGCAAGCTACATTTGAAAATCTCTCTATCAAGCTTTTTAGTGATTCAGATCATTTTCAAGTGTCTAGTAATGTTTAGTCTTAGCTTCGGATGCCACACATGACCCACAGGTAGCCTGATAGCTTTTAATGGCCACAAGCTGTAGAATCTTGAATGTTGTAATTCTTTGCAAACAGGAGTTTTAGTTATTGAAACACATTTTTAAATCTGAAACTGACTAGTCACCTAAGGAAACCAATATTTTCTGTTCTGAGAATAACTTTGATAACAACTAAACCATTTGATACTTTGATTGGCTCTCTGCACTGTACGCCATCATTTTGTCAGGAAAATAAACTTTTGAAGACTGCAACAGTGTCTTTTCAGACCAAGATATAGTCACTATTTTGCGACAGGTTCACAGCATTACTTCTTTAAATGCCATTGGGGGGTTTGGGTTTAAACTGTTACTGATGAGTAGCAGTGGTTGGTCATTTGCAATGGTCGCTTCAGTGAGCAAACTGAACCCTCTAGAATAAACTGCTGTCATTAAAAAAAAACAAAACAGATTTGTGGTCTGATCTGGGAGATATTTTACTAGTTATCCCAGCTTGAGCTGTGAACATCCTGGAGCCAGTGACCCCATTAACTGTAAAATAATGTCCATGGACCCCCTCAGTACAGATTTATTTTATGAACATAATCCAATTATTCAAATATTAGACTCATTATTTAAATTTGTATAATAATATATTGGCTATTATTCTTCTTATTCCTGAACTTTCTACTGACACAAGTCCAAGTTGACTTTATTTTTATGCCTACCTGTTTCTGAGCTTTTGAG
>CM074933.1:17891411-17915405 GCA_037576815.1 Pangasius larnaudii
GAGAGGAACCAGACTCAACAGAGAACCCATCCTCATATGGGTTAACAGGAGTGTGTGTGTGTGTGTGTGTGTGTGTAAATGTGTATTTGTGTAGTCCATAGAACTTCTTTCCCATAGATTCATAGTAAATATGTGTAACATTGAAAAATGGTTGCTGTACATGATGCAGAGCAGGCCAAACATATCTGAAGAGAAATACTACAAGCATTTTTGATGCTGAACCATCAACATCAAGCCTGGCTAATGTGAGTGGTTGGGGTAGACAAAACAAATGCATACATTACAAATATTACACACATACTCTATACTAATAGTATTATACAGGAATTATTCCTCCTGTCATAGACACAATACTACCATTACTGCTGCCTAACAAATTAAGCTCTATAACAACTGCTAGTGCAAGAGTGGCTCTATTAGCTTATCTGTCTTGTTGGTAGCTAACACTGCTGACCTTGTTGTAGGACCACATGACCCCAGGGAAAGCCGTGTGAATTGTTTTTCTGTTAGGCGGCAGAAAATGGAGCTACGTATGTACAGCAACTCTCAAGTTCTTTATCTATAAAACAAAATGTAAAGCAAAATGTAAAGACTGAGTCCGCTTTGTTTTCACAATGCACAAATCAAGTGGAGCACAAAATGCACCACAAACACACCATCATTCAGACCCACCATACTCAAACCCACCTTACTCAAGCACACCATACTCAAACACACCATACTCAGACCCACCATACTCAAACCCACCTTACTCAGACCCACCTTACTCAAGCACACCATACTCAAACCCACCTTACTCAAGCACACCATACTCAAACACACCATACTCAAACCCACCTTACTCAGACCCACCTTACTCAAGCACACCATACTCAAACCCACCATACTCAGACCCACCATACTCAAACACACCATACTCAGACCCAACATACTCAGACCCACCATACTCAGACCCACCTTACTCAAACACACCATACTCAGACCCACCATACTCAAGCACACCATACTCAGACCCACCATACTCAGACCCACCATACTCAAACACACCATACTCAGACCCACCATACTCAGACCCACCATACTCAGGCCCACCTTACTCAAACACACCATACTCAGACCCACCATACTCAAGCACACCATACTCAAACACACCATACTCAAACACACCATACTCAAACACACCATACTCAGACCCACCATACTCATACATACAATATTATTGTGTTTATAAATTAAACTGTCTTTTCAGATGACTTTTATAAGCATAACAATACTGCATTTCTATTTGCCATTTAGACAAAAAAATTCTAAGTAAAATACAGAAAAATAATAAGTAAGGAATTACAGAAAGCGTGTGCTGTTATAGGAAAATAATAATTTAAAAAAAAGTTTAAAAAAAAAATGGTTACCAACACCAAAGATGATTATATTTCCCTATAACAGCAAATATTTTATTTCTATTTAGTATTTTTATTTATTGTATTTATTTCACAGCAATTTGCCAACAATTACAATTTGTTTATCAAAAAAACAGCATGCCATACTTTTCATCCATTTATAGTTGCATTTAAGGCAGCATAGTGGCACAGTGTGTCGCATTGCCACCTCGTGTCATGTAAGGTGGCAAAAAAAGAAATAAAATGCAGCTTGTTATATTACACAGAAAACAGGAACTTCAGGACTTTTCCATGGCGTAAATGTACAGAATGTTAGTCCCCAGTGCCATGATGCTGGAGACTCCTGGCATAAACGTTAGAGCATTTCCTTACAGAAAGCTTCAGCAAACCAATGATATGTTTTTCTGTGTTAAAAAATCCAAGATGATTTTTAACCAGTTTTCCATGATACAGAGTCCCTGTGAGCTCTACTACAGAAAAGATAATGTATTAGAATGAGTGCATTAATATAAACCTGTGATTTGAATTACTGCTAGAACCACTGTTATAGAAAATTAATCAACATGTTCTGATAAATATTATGTATACAGATATACAATATATACAAATAACTGCATATAATTCATTAGACCAAAGATCTGGCCTGAGAATAATGACTGATTATATAAAGAGTCTAATTAAGAATAAATATTGTGTCTGTACTGTACATTTCTATGTACTGTAAATATGTACTATATATTTCTATGGAAACATATTTTGTGGGGTCTAACAATTAAATGCATTCACTTTAAATAAACCCAATCAGCTCAGATTGCAATTAGGCTGTTATGTACTGTGGCAGGCATAGCAAATTAGGCAAAACTTGACATTTGAAGTAGGCAGCCTAAGAAGAACTATTCAGACAGATTGACTGAGACATTAAAATAGTTGATGTACTTTTTTTTTGACCGAATTACACAACCTGAATCCAAAACTAACTGTCTGCATTTAGGATTTTAGGTGTCTTGAATTAATTCATACAAATCAGCTAGTTCTTCCTTTCTGTGTGCCATCTGAACACAATAGCAGGTAATCAGGGGAGTGACCACTCGATGGTTATTTATAGGCATAGGAACCACCTTGGTTGGATTCAAACCGATGTGAATCATCCATAGAATATGAACAGAGATTCAGCAGAGCAGGCTCAGGAGAAAACGGCAAAAAAAAAAACACCTGAGAGAGGATTTTTCACAAAGTTGAATGTGTGTGACTGTGTTAAACCAGAAGATTAGCATAGATAGTGAAAACCCCAGCTTGAAATTTTGCATATTCTTTCATGCTTGGTATAATGCTGGAGGACGACACAAACCTGAAGTGTCAGAGGCAAAAGGACAGGCCGACAGGTTGCTCAGAGATGCTTAGTGTCAACTCAGGGTTTGCCAGGGTTTACTGGGGAGATTATGAGAAAGCTTGGAGAAGCATAACTCCCTAAATCATATTTAACATCTGCATGTTGAACTTAATACAGTAAAGTGTGTAATATTATTAACTTTAGTTTACCTGAGGTAAAATCTAGAACCCAGATTTAACTCTAGTGGTTAATCTAGAGTTCTACAGTGTCCCTCTGTGAGAACCATTAAAGGAAACTCAGAGCCATTAACTGTTTAAAGGAACCTTAAAAGTGTGTACTGGTATGTACTTATATGATCATATATAATATTGTCTTGGGAACCTTTTGAGCAACCAGTCAACCACTCCATGGACATCCCTTATTTCCCTGTACATCATTACTTAATTCTGTTACTGTGTTCATTAGAAGCAGTGGTGTATGGTAGCCCACTTTAACTCCACTTTCTGGGATGATTAATGGATCATGGATACATGTTCCTAACTGAACAAACATACTGCTCTGGAAACAGAAAGCACACAGCAGGACTCTGCAGATTGCTTATAGAAAACGCCCGTCCAGCCTATAAACACAAACCCCATCAAGTCCTAACCCTGCCAATCAGCAGCTGGCTCTTGTCCAGTTCCTTTAGGCACAGAATCCTAAACATAGTGCCAAGTGGTGAATGATGTCATGACTCTTGTATGCAATGTCCTCCTCGATTATGTAAGCAGTTTGTCTGTGGTCTCATTTTTTGGGGATGTTAATTACACTGGTGTGAACAGGAGCTATGGCAGCAGTGCAGGCACCACTCTGGGACTCGGCACTCTCAACGCTGTAACCCAGAAACATGACGGATTTGGGTCATGAGAAGTGCTGTGAAAACCTGTCCTGAGGAAGACAGCAGGCTGGATTTAAGAGGATAGTATTTCCTGGCAATGTAGTTAATAAACACATAACACGAGCAATGTTGGCCACAAACTTTCCCAGCAACAGAATGTGTAATTGAGTTTGGATTAGTTGATTAATCTTTACATTATCTCGAAGTCTCATCAACCCTCCAAAGCAATTAAACTCTGATCCAACCTTAAAATTTGAATTTTGGGCATTAAGAGGACAAAAGCAGCCCTCTAAGTATTTGAAAAGTTTTGAGGTTACCTAGTTCAAGTATCTGAAAGGGAAATTTCAGTGTATGCATTATTTATCAAAGCATGAAAAAATATGGAGACAATTTGCCTCTTTAAGCCTATTCCCAGCAGGATTCCTTTAATCATGCTCAGATTTTACCACACTCAACATCCTCTTCAAACTCCATTAGAAACCATCTCACAGGTATCCTTCATTCAACATTTTTTTAAAGGGTTTTTTTTCCCCCAAGGTCCACAGAAGTGAATCAGTTAAATGGTGGTGAAAATTTGTTGTGTAACGAATTACCAGAGATATTTGACCCAGGCAACTGAATTAAACGTGAAAACAAAAGCACAATACATGTATAACATGATCCATCATTCATTTATCTTCAGTAACCGCTCTATCCGGTCAGGGTTGCCATGTATCCAGAGTCTATCTAGGTAACACAGGGCTGGAATACACCCTTGCATGGGATGCCAGTCCATCATAAGGCACCATGCACACATACATTCACACACCCATTTACACCAAAGGGCAATTTAGAGTAGGCAATCCAGAAGTAGTGATCCAACAGCAACAACAAAATATCACTGTCTGATTAAGCAGACAATGATTTTGTCTTACACTGTTAGAAAGGGTGTACATTCTTAAGGTTGTAGCTTTCTAAAGAGGTTCTACTTGCAACCATTTCTGAAAGGACAGTTATACTCTGATATACTGCTCTACATAGAACCACTGAAGTTCCTCCAGAGCAGCAAATGGAAGAACTTTCTAGAAGGTCTTTTGATCGTCAATGTGTCTAGATTGATAAAAGGGATTTTATTTTTACCTGGAGCCTCATGTAAATTTTGAAATTTAAATAAATGTGGAATTTTACATAGAACATGGAAAGGTTCTCCCAGAGGTATAAGCCAAAGAACATATTACTATGCAAGATTTAAATATTTTTTTATCTGACGAGACAAAAAAAATGCTTTTACAAGTAAATGGTCTGGTGAAATACAACTTCCCTGTTATAAAAAAGGGTTAAATCTAGAATCCTTAAGGGTTCTTCAGTTTGGCAATCTGCAGCGACCTTTAAAGTTTATAATTAGGTAGCCAAGAACCCTAAACTGTCAAAAATGATAATCTCACAGAACCCTAAACTGTGTATGGTACTGAAATGCGACCAATCCAAACATTGTATATGCAAATGCATTAACAGTGATATGAAAAATTCACACTTAGAAAATAGGGTTCCTCAAGAGTGGATGGCTATGGGTTCTAGCTTTCTAATGGGGTTCTACTTGGATTATTTTGTTGTAAGATATATATTACTTGGATAGTTAATGTGTTTATCTTAATAAAAAGGGTTTCAACTTTTTGTAGGGTTCTACACAGAACCCCTAAGGTTTCTCCCAGGAGGACAAGCTGAAGAATCCTTCATTTTGATAGATCTGAACCTTCAGATTTAGTAAAATCTAACTTTGAATCTATAACTCTTAAGCTTTCTTTGGTTTGTAAAGGCAGCAGCAGATGCAAGTGCAGGCTTTTTATTTAAAGATAGTACATATTCGTTAGACATGCCTAGACAAAGAAGAAAAACAGGCATGATACAAACAACAGAAACTTAGCAACGTCTGGGTTGAGACAAATTTAAGTGATAACAGGAACTAAATTGTTTGGTGGACTTTCCACAACATTAATTATAACTATAAAGGGATTAAAAAAAATATGACAGATTGTTTTTTTAATTAAGAAATTATAAGGATTAACACATTGCTGTGGTATAAGAGGAATAAAACACTTCATGGCATGCTGTTTTAAGGAAAATAATTAACACTGGGGTGGTAAGAGTATGCTGTATCCCATAACAACATGTCCCGACTGAATAAAGCAAAGAGCACAACTATAATATCATAAAATAAAAATAATGATGACAAATAATCACGAAATAATCTTGACAAGACCTTATACCTGTAACAATGAAGCGCATGTGTAATCACACTCACATGGCAAGGTTTCCAAATATAGAACCAAGCTCACCTGCAGTTTTGGCCATATGGTGATGCACATGAAGCTGTGAAGGGAAGTACTAACCTCCAGATCACCAGTGACAGGCGTGCTGTCGCGAACACACTGCCAGGAAGGATTATTCTTAGGTGCATCCATGTATTCATACACCTTGAGATGTTCCATACAGCTTCTGGAGATACCCCACTAGAAGCTAGCACACCTGGAAAGCACTGTTGCCTGGTTACCTGAGCTGGGTATATGTGTGGGACTGCAGCACAACTCCCGAGGAAGGAATAGAGGAAGAAAGAAGAGATGGGGCTCATGATCAAACATGGTGCTGGCTTATGGTTCTGCAGTATTACTCTAAGAGAGAAGGGATTTTGCAATCCACAATGAAGTAGATTTCCGCACTGTGTTGCTGCCATAGCAACAACTAGCAATAGAAATGCGAAGAGAGATCAGAGATGTTATTAATGTCCATTCAATGGTTATGGAGAAAAAATGAGAAAGAATTCACCTGCTGCCTTGAAATGAACCTAATGCTTTAAATATCTAGTTATTTTAAATATATCAGCTGATTTCACATCACAGCTTCAGAAGCACTCAACCTGGTGAAACACTTTGTTTCTCTGTAAACTGTGTACTATGGTAGAATTTTACTACCCCGTCATTTTTATCTTTCCATAAAGATCAAGACCTGCATTTTTTAAAAAAAAAAAAGGTAAACCCATAAAGTTTCTGTATATCATCCTAATCCTTCAGAAAGCAAGTCTCCCTAAGAACCCTCGGAGAACCCTTTTCTAGAAGCGTGTAATTTCATACATTAGCTCTTGATTGGTTGCATGAAACAGTACCATCAATTCTCCTAAGGTTCTTAGGATTCTCTGAGTAAGTTCAGGTACTCAGGATTTAAGGATTCTCCAAACGGACAAACTGAAAAACTTTTAAAAATCTACATGCATGGGTTTTTTCTTGTATGTATATTCCTAGAAAAAATGGTAAAAATTTGATCCCTGAAAGGTTCCTGGGTTTGTTCCTCCAGGGGAATAAGGATTTTTTGTAGAACCATACAACAGAGGGTTTCTCCTTCAGAAAAGGTTTTAAGTAGAAAAGTAGAAAACGTCTAGAAAGCTAGAAACCCCTAACCATCCCAATGACCCATTAGTGTCAATGCATTTGTATGTACCCTGTCTGGTTAGGAACCTCCTGTGAATTTGTTGAGTGCTACATAGTTCTACATTTAAGGGTTGCCCCAGAAATACAAACAGAAGAACCTTTATTTTACCAGACCATTTACGTCACTCGTAACAATAACAGTTTGTTAAATCTAGCACCCTAAAGAGTTCTTTAGGTTGGCCCTGTGGAGAAACCTAAGACATTTTATGTATAAACCTACAACAAAAGATTTCCTTTAGAAGAAGATTCTAACTAGAACACTAGTTAGTTGAACCATTAACCAGTCCAAGAATCCTTGAGGAACCATTTTTTTAAGTGTGTAAGAGATCGGAGGTTTTCTGACATGTCCCAGGACTACCTTGGAGAATTTGTAATGTATTTTATTTTGTAAATTCCATACACTTCTAATAAAAATGGTTAAATCTAGAACACAAAGTTCTTTGGTTTGTCCTACAGGGGAATAAACATTCTATGTAGGACCCTACAAAAAAAGGTTTCAGGTCAATGAAGGTTCAAGTCAATACCAAAACCTTTTCATGTACCACGTCTCGATTTGAACCCTATGTGAAATTGAAACACGTGTTGCAGAGGTCCACATAGAATGTTTTAAGAAAACCTTTCACTTATTTAACAAACTATTACTTTGCCTGTAACAATCAATGATTTTATTAAAACTAGCATCCTATGGGGTTCTTCAGGTTGTCCCTCTGGAGAAACATTTGAGTTTCTGTGTTGAAGAATCCTGCAACAAATGATTTCCTTTCTCAAGATTATTCCAAAGATCCCTTTGAGTGTTAGAGATTAGAGGAAGTTTTCTAAAAAAATCTCAGGATGACACTGGAGGATTTGTGACGTATGATTTTGGCCAACGATTTATTTGTTGAATTTTAAATGCTAATAGAGGGCTTACAGATGTAGGATGTGAAGGGCCATTAAATATCTAAAAAAAAACAAAAAAAAACTTGAAGATCCCTTTTTTTAAGAGTGTATTGAGTTCCAAGATCTGTAAAACCATAAAAAATAAACAATTATTCATTAAACCCACTCTCAATACTCGTCATGCAATTTTCAGGACACCTGTAGACTTTTGGTTCTTTGCCTATTGTTCCGTCCCCATGGTGGAGGCTGACTCATAGGGTCGGGCTGTGCCTCACTTCACACTGTGCATTTATTGAGACATGCAACACAAGGTATCATCCAGCTCCCTGTGGGAAACCGAGTCTTTTTCACCAGCAGTGTATTTCGAGAACACCTCGAGCCACTAGAGAAAGTGCAAAGGGAGCTCGTAGTGCTTGTGTTCTGCTCCTTTTCTGATGAGTCAGAACATATGATGAACAGCAGCTCTCAAGCAGATAGTGAACAGGCAGGTAGAAATATGGACACAGCTCAAAATATCAACTAATGGACTCCCGAGTGGTGCAACAGAAAAGCGTTCCTCTGATTGCAAGCTGATGATGCCAGAGCAATTCTGACAAGATCAGGAGACAAGGGAGAAAATTTGCTGTGCTCTCTGGGCGGCACAGTGACACTAGCCAATCATAGGCGTCTGTGAGCTCATGCATGCGGAAGAGGGTAGACTGTGCTTTCCTCCATGTTGTTATGCTGCTCTGTGACATAGCATGAGCAGCAATTTAAAAAAACATGAAGATGGCTGGTATGTTGGCTTCACTCTTCCCAGGACGAGAATTGGCAGGTGATCAAATTGGGGAGATCATAATTCTTATTTATTTCATTTAACTTAATTGCCAGTTTACTATCATATTAACAAATGGGCTAATTATGATCCCCTTGTGATATTCCACTAACCCTTCCAAAAAGATACAAGTTAATGTATAACTTCAATTTCGGAGAGTTTAAACAGAGTAATTGTGGATAATCCCTGATTTATGTGCCTGCCAAAACACTGTCACTCCACCAATCTATCCTTTATATCTCTTCATTATAATTTCATAGACTATATAATATATAGCTATTATTACATTAAAAGCTATTATGTCCTTTATATATACAGTATGTGTATGCACCAATCAGCCATAACATTAAAACCACCTGCCTAATATTGGGTAGGTCCCCCTTGTGACACGAAAACAGCTCTGACCCATCGGATTGAGAGCTGGTGAATCTGGAGGCCAAATCAACACCTTGAACTCTTTGTCATGTTCCTCAAACTATTCCTGAACAATTTTTGCAGTGTGTCAGGGCACATTATCCTGCTGAAAGAGGTCACTGGCATTAGGGAATACCGTTGCCATGAAGGGGTGTACTTGGTCTGCAACAATGTTTAGGTAGGTAAGCTAGGTCTCCAGGTAAGCCCATTGTAGGTGCTTTCGGTGGTGTACAGGGTCAGCATGGTCACTCTGACCAGTCTGCAGCTATGCAGCCCCATATACAGCAAGCTGTGATGCACTGTGTGTCTGACACCTTTCTATCAGAGCCAGCATTAACTTTTTCAGCAGTTTGTGCTACAGTAGCTCTTCTATGGGATCAAAAGTCCCCACGGGCATCAGTGAGCCTTTGGCACCTATCACCCTGTCGCCGGTTCACCGGTTGTCCTTCCTTGGACCACTTTGGTTTTGGAGATGCTCTGATCCAGTCGTCTAGCCATCACAATTTGGCCCTTGTCAAAGTCACTCGGATCCTTACGCTTGCCCATTTTTCTTCCAACACATCAACCTCGAGAACTGACTATTCACTTGCTGCCTAATATATCCAAACCTTTGACAGGTGCCATCGTAACGAGATAATCAATGTTATTCACGTCACCTGTCAGTGTTACGGCTGATTGGTATATATACTGTGTGTATACTGTGTATATATATATATACAGTATATAAAAGCTATGCCTCTTTTGTGGAGAACAATTACATACCCATAAACCCATAAAATCCACTGGCTTGAGTTTTTCTGGCTGCTTGCCACTGCTTTCTGTTCGCCTTTTCATTATCAGAGCACTGTGGCAGCAGGATAAGTGCTGAAGGAGGTCCATCAGTGTCTAAGTGTCAGAGGTTTTTAAATTGGCGGCACTTTTTTTTCCAGAAAGTATGCTCGCACTTTGAAACATCACTCCCCGAACGTTTTTCTCTATATTCAAGAGGTAGTGTTTATTCCACATGTGCTCAGTGAAATATATAAACACATGCATGCAAGTGCATAGTTGACTAAAAGATTTCAGCATCTGGAATACAGTATGCAGCATACAGTCCAAAAAACAAGCATGGACTATCCTCTTTCCCAACAAAAATAAAGTGATTATGCTCTTCTAGGAAACAATAGAAGCAAGATCATTACAGGGTTATGCTATGTCTTGGAAAAGCCAGATTGTAGGCAATAGGCCAAATATTTAGCATTCATGGAATGAATATCAAACTCAATAAGCCAGCTCAATGCAAGACTCTGTAAACTCTATAAACTACATCTGTGATCTGCAATACTTGCATACAGTATGTACATTATTTATATTAAAGCCCATTCTTTCAAGACATTTATGCTCACAGACGCAACCATTCTTGAAACCCATTTATAAATAAATAATAAAGAGTAGGACAGACAACAGAGAAGGAATGGCTTCTTGCATGTGCAAAGTTTGAGATGTCAATACAGAAAATGTACTCCAGGACTGGATTGAAATCCTGCAGCTCTAAGTAAGTGATAACAGGTACTAACTTAATAAATAAATGTTTCTATAACTGTTTTTTAAACTATAAAGTATTAAAAAGCAGCAAACAGACTAATTAATCTTATGTAAGATAACAAAGGAATACTGAATGAGATACTTTCCCTGTGCTTGTCACCGTTGCAAAGTACAAAAACCAACGCCGTCACCTTGTGCCCATGACCTCATGTTGGTAGGTTATAAGAGCTTTCTGCTATGCCAAGTTTGTCCTGTTATATTATTCTTGTCTTGACAGGAGTTAAGGACATATACTTATCCTAAAATATATCTGCTTAAGTCACAACTTTGCTTGAGAAGCCCACACTTGAGCCCACCAATGTTGCTAACTCAAGCCCTGTCTCCCTCCATCCACTCCTATCCAAGACTCTAGTGCATGCAATGTTTGGACAGCTGTCTGCTCTCAGCTAAATACTGCAAGTACCTGGATGGTAACAAGTCTGGCTATAAGGCCTTACAAAATTATCGTTATAAACAACACTCCTTGCAGGCACTTATATTTTGAGGGCAGAATAGCAAACTCCCAGGCCCAGTAGGGTTGGTTGATAGTTGTGATCAACACCTTTGCTGCTTTGCTGCAGCAGAAACAGAAACTGGTGTAATGGCTCAGTCGCTCAACCCCCTATTATGAGAAGAGTAGAGGGATTGGCAGTGGGCGTGAGCCAAATTCAAGAGCTGTTAGCAGCAACGTATCAGTGTAATCTTAAGTTTGGTGGGAGTTTAGTACAGCTTCCTCACATTACTGCTTCCCATTCTAAAGTTACAAGCCCTCACTGTCAGACAGTGCTGTGCAGATCAGCATGTAATGCAAGAGTACGGCTAATGTGTACAGCAGCAGCTAATGTGTTGCATACTGGAATTAAGCAAGCAAGTGTATCAGTTACTTTGAAATGAAAAACAAACAGACAAATACTTTTCAGGGAAGCTGGCAAGACACCTACAGCAACATTAACAGAGCTGCAGGAATATCTGGCAAATACTGGTCACTCCCTGCACAACAATCTCTTGTATTCTTTACTTGTCTGTTCTATGGGGTAGGGTGGCTAAATGGAAGCCCTTTCTCAACAAATATAAAACATCATAAATGTAACTTTTTGGGCATAATTATAAAAGATATGTTTGGTGCAAAAACAAGACAACTCACCCAAAGATCACTTACTTACAGTGAAGCAGCAGGTGCTGAGCGCATCATTCTCGGGGGCTGCTTCCCTTTAGAAGGGACTGGGGCTCTAGTCAAGATAATGGGAATCATGGATAGTGCCAAAAATCAAGCTATCTGGGTACAAAACCTGCAATGCCTCTTTAAGACAGCTGAAGATGAAGAACGATTTCACCTTCCAGCACGGTAACAACCCAAAGCACAAAACCAAGTCAAGAAAAGGAATGGCTTCTGAAGAAGAAAATCAGCGTTTTCGAATTCAAAATCAGAGCCCAGATCTAAAAATCCTAACGACAATCTCTGGATTGACTTGAAGAGGGCTGTGCACAGGAGATCCATCCCGCACTTTGATAGATCTGGAGCATTTTTGCAAGGAAGAGTGGGAAAAAAATAGTCCTAAGTTGGTAAACTCTTGCCCAAAAACATTTAGTGCTGTGTTACAACCTTTCAAGTTGTTTTTCACTTGAATTTTGTTGATTGCGCTATCACACTAAAGGTGGAAAAATATCTGGCATGATTTCTCTTGATTTAATTATTTTCATATTACAAACACCTACAATTATAACAGGGGTTTGTACACTTTTTAATATCCACTATACATTTTAATCCACTATACTTTTAATATCCACTAAAACAGTCGGCTGGTTACTTTCCAAGATATTTTCTGATTCTGAAACCAAAACGTCTAAAACGACATAAAGCAACCACATGCAAAGACAAATATTTTCACATTCCAATCACCATGGAAGAAAGGCAGTTCATGTGCTTTGAGATCAGTGGAGTGATAAACCAGTTCAGGATTCCTTCTCTTTTGGTTAGCTCTAGTAAACAAGATGTTCACAAAGTGTGTACAAGCTGCTTTAGAGTGTCTTGCAGCACCAGGTTCTGTGTGTAGTCGCTTATCTGGATGATTGGCTGCTGTGTGGACAGTCCTGACAGCAGATGACGATCCAGACAAAGCTCCGGATCCTCATATGTGGAAGCACTAGGACTAAATGCCAGTCACGAAAAGCCACCCAACTCTTTCACAGATTGTTCAGTTCATTGTCATGAGGCTTGGTTAGCATACCATGTGAGCCTGTGAGTGAAAACAAAGCTATGGCAATTATGGATGTGGTCCTGTGGCCATTTCATGGAGCCACACATTGCCCATATGCAAACTTCCACTGCCTGGAATGCTGGTTGTGGCAACTTAAGTAGTGAAACTGGGAATGTTGTACTGCAGACAATTTCAGCTTTGGCTAAACGCTCAGCATCTTCCGGCCATATCACAAATGCCTGTGTAACTAGTGGTGACAGGAGCACATGTGTGTGATGTTGGGATGGGCTTGCAGGCTCTGGAAGAAGGCAGAAGCACACCTTCGATCTGTGAGCAGATACAAAACCTTCTCTCTACTGTCATCTCCCAGTTGTATTCTCTATGCTGACTTGTACCTCTTAGCATGCTGCTGTGCAGGTGTAAGTCTATTTGCATCAGAGATGGCTAAGCGCATTAGATCACAGATGCAATTATCCTATTAACTCTAGTTAGATCTAAAACACAGCGCAGAGGACAAAACTATTACCGAGCTGGCTATCATCACAGCACAACTGTGTGACAATACACATTCCACAACATGGCTGAACTGTCAGACAATCATGCATTAGCTTCCCATCCAATTAGAGAACAAATAAATGCCTTATTATTACTCCTTAACCCATTTTCCGTTTTCCTCATATAGTATTGTATGTAATATGTCATATACAAGTTTCGTACCAATTACGAATCAACACACCTGACACAGCGCTGACTATGAACTGCTATTACTGTACTTGAAATGATTATCGTTATGAACTCCTTTACCTTTTAGTGTGAGGGGCTGGTTCAAGCCACAGAGCTCAGGGATAATCAGAAATATCATTCTTTGTAATTCTAGAAGACAACATTTTAGATCACATTTTCTTCATCTTAGCCTTGAGCATAGCTTACAGTGCCGACAGAGCTGTGATTTTGCAAGAGCAGATTGAAAATCATGGCGAATATTTACGCTTTCTGTTAAAGTGAACTGAATGGTATTGGAGCTGTTATGTGATTCATGGTGCTAATAAAGCACTGTATAGAGTCATGAGAGTAATTTTTGGTCATGTGGTCATGTTCTACCCATCTCATGTTACTGAAGACAAGAATGCTACATAAATTACTTCGGAGGTTTTGAAACGTTTGAGTTTTGAAACCGAAATAAACACAATAACAAGGTAAAATAACTAATTTTTTTTCTCTCGAAGTCTAGACAGCTAAAACACAGTTCAAGCAGATTTTGGCAAATTTAATGAATTTCAAATTACTAGGAGGATTGGGGGCATTAGGAACTGGTGATATGGAGTTATATAATAATTAGGATCCCAGGCCTGATGCAGACCTCCTGAACCAAAGAAAAAAAAAATGCATATTGTGCAGATTGAACTTTGAATGATGGTAGCAATAAGAGAGCAATCGAAGAAGACAACACATAAAATGTCCAAACTGTGGTAGTTTTCACTCTAGAAGAATTACAAGCCTGAAGAAACACTATGTGAAGCCAAGATAGCCTTCATGTGGCACACCAAGATGCAAATTTAAACCAGAAAGCATCTGAAAGTATATTACATATTACACAATGTTTCATTGAAGCAGCTTCATATTTTGTGATGGTATGTTCAAAAGCTATGAAACACGCACGTAGCAATTACATAGTTGGGTTTAGGCTGTATTAATTTTTTTCCTGTCAGATTAATTAAAATTGGCTATTGCCATTCAGACAGAACATACTTGTTATTCAATTATAAATGATATCAACAGGTTTAACAAGTTATACAAACAAATAAAGCATAGAATATGGTATTGGTGGTGGAATTCATATAGATATTCATAGATATATATACTATATGGCCAAAAGTTTGATGACACCTGATCATCATACCCATACACCAATCAGTCATAACATTAAAACCACTTGCCTTATATTGGGTAGGTCGCCCTTGTGCCATCAACACAGCTCTGACTCCTCAAGGCATGGACTTGAGGGCATCACACTGCCTCCACCGGCTTGTCTTATTCCCATGGTGCATCCTGGTGCCATCTCTTCCCTAGATGCATACACACCTGTATGCAAAATCACATGATGCTCACGTGCCCAATGTAGGTGCTTTCGGCATGGACAGGGGTCAGCATGGGCACTCTGACCGGTCTGCAGCTACGCAGCAAGCTGTGATGCTCTGTGTGTCTGACACCTTTCTATCAGAGCCAGTGTTAACTTTTTCAGCATTTTGTGCTACAGTAGCTCTTCTGTGGGATCAGACCAGACAAGCAAGCCTTCACTCCCCACACGCATCAGTGAGTCTTGGACTCCCATGACCCTGTCACTGGTTCACCGGTTGTCCTTCCTTGGAGCACTTTTGGTAGGTTCTAACCACTGAATACCGGGAACACCCACAAGACCTGCTGTTTTGGAGATGCTCTGATCCAGTCGTCCAGCCATCACAGTCTGGCCCTTGTCAAAGTCACTCAGATCCTTAAGCTTGCCCATCTCAAGTGGTCCAATAATTGTAAAGTTAGTTGCTTGACTAGTAATTACTTGACTGAGTAATAACCACTTGTATTGGCATTGCAAAACTACCATTTTTTATTTATTTATTGATTTCACTTGGTGTAACTATGATGACCATGTTTGTGTCATGGCACACAACAGATTTTGGTTATGCAGCTGTTTACAAAAACCTCAACATCTCGGCTCAGTATGGTCTCAGCTCCATGGAATAAAAACTGATCTCTAGATCACATTACAAGGTACATGTACATATATAATTTTGCATATTCTTGCTCCTTAGACTTAGAACTTAAGTCATAATGTAATGCTCAAGATTTGAAAATTTAAAAAAAAATAATAATAAAAATTAAATAAGAGAAATGTCAAACCTGAAATATTCTGCATGCAGACTATACTTACCGTTTGACATTTCTCTTATTTAAATTTTTTTTTTTTTTAGTTTTAAAATTCCCCTCACTTTAAATATCTTGAATATCTCTGGTAGGGGACCAGATACAAACCTGAAACTTTCACAGAAGTAAAACCCCTATAGTTGCATTCTGCTGTAAAAATGTTGAGTTTGAGATTCCACTGGTAACAGAACTAGGGCTAGTGGAAATCTGAGGGAGGAAAAGCCCACTTTATTCATGCATTTTGAGAAATGAACAGATGTAGCATAACAAATACTAAAAAATGAACAGTATTTTACAGTAATTATGTTTATGATTGACATACAATTGTTTATGCTTGTCAATGAAGTCTACAACGTTGCTACATTAGATACTGGCAACAGTGCAGCATGATCTATCACAGGGTTCTTCAATTCTGCAGAGTTTAGCTCCAGCCTCCAAACTCAGCTGCCTATAATTTTCTAGTAGTCCTGAAGACCTTGCTTTGCTTGTTCAGTTGTGTTTGATTAGAAATGGAGCTAAACTCTGCAGGACAGTGGACCTTGAGGGCCAGATTCGAAGAACCCTTTTTCCATTGCAATAATTTTTTTGTAGAAAGTGGGACACAGTGACAGTTATTTGTGATATTCCACATGATAGAAATTTCTTTTCATGGTACTTACAAACTGATGTAACATCACATCCTACTCTTACCATGTGGCTCTACAGTAGCTCCCTCTATAGTGTATAAATATATATTTGCCATCTTGGTCTCATTCTTCGTACATCTGGAACAATTGATATGACAGAATTTGTATGAAAAAATATGGTTAGGGTTGGGGCAGGGTTTAAAGTTTATACCTGTTCCTTCATTTGTCTGAAATTGAAATCCACATCACCCTTGTTTGTTCAAATTTGTACTAATTTCTCCTGAGACAAGGATCATAATCAAGGCCATTCGCACCAGGAACAAGACAGACACATTCATTTCCTAGTCAAGACAGAAAGAATAAACAGAACGCCACAAGGTCCTGACGTGCGTTGTCTCTGTTTATGATTGAGCTCTTACACTGACCTTGCGTAAACTCACGGCTCTGTTCCGCCACATGCCAGTCACTCCTGCTCTCCCCTTCACCTTGGCTGACTTAACAAAGGCTGCATCCAGAAAGGCTGTAAATAATCATCAAAATTTTTCAAATGAGTCTAACCAGATGGATCTGGTTGGAGTGAAAGCCCTTGGCGGCTGAGGAGAGCTGATCGATTGAGGTCAGAAGGCAACTCACGAGCCAGGCGAGAGTGATTATATGAAGAGTGGGAAGTGTCACTGGTTCTAAACTGTCACCTTATTCTCAGGTTTGATTGTGATCACAGACTCAATTCCGCTAATGAGAGTAGTGACCTGTTTATGAGCATGTAAAGCTGACAGCAAGAAGGTTATATTGGTATTCTGGAAGTATTATTAAACTGCTCATAGAGGCTACAACTGATGCTTTATTCATAAGCTCCTGAAAGCCTTTATATTCTTATATGAATACAGCTTTTGTCATTTGATCCAAGACTGTCAGCTCAATTTCCAGGTTCCTACATCACCAGCACTAACACAGAAAAAGCAAATTGAAGTTTTGTGGCCTTATTATCCTAAGGTTCTATCTGACATTTTGAAAATGAGTTCAGCTTGTACTTCATACTCCGTTTGCATTTGGTGTTTTTTTTTGTTTTGTTTTTTTTGCATGAATTGGTCTAACATTAAAAATAAGTAGCTCCTAAATGAACAGACAACAGAGCCAACAACAGCTAATCAAAGTCCATGAGATGTCCCTGCAATCATGAAGCGCTAGCAAGCTTTCGTGAATCAGAAAACTATGTTATGATTATAGCACTTGGTAGAGAAACACTTCTCGACCTTCTAAGTGTTCAACTGTGGTAAATGTAATGGAGGAAATGGTTAAAAAATAAAATAAAAACACAATATTCACATATATGCCTTTATATGCCATATAAGTCTTTAAAGCCTGGCATGTTCGTCTTAATTTTGAGGCTAGGGATTAATGATTTAATGGCAACAACCATTTAAAATAGTGCAGAATCAGCTTGATTTGCAAGAGCATTGACGGTGGAGTTGGCGATATTTCAGCAACGAAATATCAGTAGATCTAGATATACAGTTCATAGATGCCATACTGGATGTCTATCAGTCTCCATATCTGTTTTATAATAATCAGCTTCTGCCATGGTCGTATTTGACATATGATAGAGGTTTTACTGTATGACTTGGACTGAGCCAATCATCTTTTTACAATTAAGGTATCTCTTTCCATATTTTACTTTGGAACTCAGAAATATCTAATTAGAGGCAGATAAAAATACAAAGGAGATAGCATCAGAGAAGTATACCAGAGGAGCATAAACAAAATAATATAGTCTTACCACATAAAATCTGATTAGCATTTTGACTTTGTCTGTGAATCTCATTATTCAGATGCTGCAGAAATGCAGTAAGAGCACCAGATGAACCCAAAAAGTAGATAATATCTGAGCAAGAAAATTAACTTGTCTGTGATGGCTGGGCCCAATTAACAGCACGTTCTATGCAATGTTATTCTGGAAGTTTTTACATTTACATTTTTACATTTTACCTGGAAGTGTTTTAGGCTGAAAAAAGAAATGCCTCCGCACCACGTCACTGTATATTTGCTTTTGCTAATGAAACTTATAATACCGATTGTTAGTGTTTCCCCCAAAGTGAAATGGTTAATTGCAATTTGCATTACTCAAGAAGTCTTAGAATTTGCAACAACTCAAGAAGATTTAGGCTTGATCACATGTGGCAGCTGTCAGTGGTGGTGGTCAGATACACAGGCGAACATGAACAATGGATAAATAAATAAAAAAAAAAATAATTAAAAAAAAAAAAAAAAAAAGGCACAAGATATTTCAATATTTCAAAATATTTCAAATATACCAGGGGAAATAATCTATGGACATTGTGAAATATCTCTGTATATGATGAAATTAGGAGCACTGCTTCTGACTGGTGTTATAAAAAAAACAAACATATAACATTAGACAATAAATAGACTATAAAGTGAATGTATCATATAGTATAAAAGTATGTATGTATGTATGTATGTACAGCAAGTATACAGTATAAGTATATACAGCAGTTGATTAAGTCATAATATTGCACATTGAACATTCAAAACTTTCGGAAAAGTGGCCAGTGAAAGTACTGCACATTACCCTTTACATTGGTTTAAACAGTTTAGTATAGACACACACAGTACAGATTGAAATGGAATAAGTGACCGTAGTTGGGTAAGTGACATTTATATTCTACATTTAGTGCATTTGAGAGTTTAGAGTCCTGATAAATAAAGTGACCAGTACTGCACACTGACATTCTACATATGAGCAAACTCTACAAAAGTAGAGATTGTTAAAATAAGTCACTGTAGTTGGACACAGTGGTAAGAGGTAGCACTGACAATTTCCATTTAACGCATTTGTGAGTTTATAATCCTGAGAGCATTTGGGAAAAACTGTCCTGAAACCGAATGGTCCTTGTTCCTAAGGATCTGTACCACCTGCCCGAGGCCAGGAGATCAAAGAGCTGGTTGTGATGTGTCCTTGATGATGTTTTTGGCTCTAGTGAGATAGCGGGAGCAGGCAATATCTTCCAGGGAGGGTACTGAGCAGCCAGTGATTGTTTGGGCTGTGTTGATTATCCTTTGGAGGGCTCTCTTGTCTGCTGCAGTGCAACTGGAGTACCACACCGAAATGCTGTATACTTCCTGAGCACTCTGTGGAAGTGTAGCTGTTGCTGTGCCTACTTGATGGTTGCTAAGATGTTAGCAGACCAAGAGAGGTCATCAGATATATGGACTCCCAGGAGTTTAAAAGTGTGGACCCTTTCCACCCAGTCCCCATTGATGTAGAGTGGGGCTGGGTCAGCGCTGCGCCTCCTGACGTCCAGAATGAGCTCTTTTATTTTTGAGGTGTTTAGAGTCAGGTTGTTATCAGAGCAGCACACCTCCAGTTTCTGTACGCTGATTCATCATCTCCTGAGATAAGTCCAATCACTGTAGTATCGTCAGCAAATTTGCTGATGGCGTTGGTAGAATGAGTGGGAGTGCAGTCGTATTGCGCTTACATCCGCCTGCCTCTGGCTAATTCTTTGTTAGAAGCTCTGAACTTGTATTTCTACTCCTTTTTCACTTTCACTGAGTACATTAACCCCTTCCATGCCAGAAGAGGTCTCTAACTTTATACTAACTCCTTCCCGAAAAGCACTTCCTATTTACTGACTATATAAAATCAATCCAAACACTCAGTGTGAAATCTTCCCAACATTAACATTCTAAGCCTGATTTTGGATTTTGCCTGGATTTTAGAAATAAACCTCCTGCCCATGGATTCCCTAATCCATTGCACCTTCATCCTAGCCTAGTCTCTGTTCAAGCCTCTAAGTTCAACCAATGACTTTAGTCCCAGGTCAGCTGTTTATACCCTGACCTTTAATGCTGTTCCTCTTCCTGCTTTGTCCCTGCAACTGTCTTAGTCCCTGGTCTGATCCCATGCCCTTGATAATGAGCTTGGTTCAGCTCCTCTCACAAAACTTTTCTCAACAGTCAAACTCAGCTCATGTGTCAGGCTCGAGACCATGAGCCCTTCCCTCTCTCAGTCACAGCCTCTTCTTCTTTCCTGTGCCTCAGCCTGTCCCAGAATCACACGCAACCCTAGAGCATTCTTCAGCATCCATCACTTTCAGCCTTGCTTCCCTCCTGTCAGACACAGTCAATGATCCTTCCTCTGCATCAGCTTCAAGTCTCAACTTTGGTTCCTTCTCTAGTCTCTGAATTTTTGAAGCCCAAAAAAAAAAAAAATTGGTGCTTACATCCAACTACTTCTGGTTTATGTAGAATTCTTTTTTTTTTTTTAACAAAATCAGAAGAAGCTTCAGGTGAAATTACTGTGGAACGAGTGCAATTTGCTCCTCCATTCTAAATTCAACACACCCCAATTGTCTGAACTTGAATTTACCTTTTTATCCTTACTGCCAAATGATTAATCAAATGCTTTATTATGATTTAGACCAGCATGGTTTTAACACTGCCACTGCTTTCACTCGGGATGTCATTCATTGCTGCTTTGTTTATGGCTGCAGTGGCACACTTCAAATTTCGACATTAAATGAATAGCCAATGTTTAATGAAAGTCTCTCATAAAACGTGCTCTATCCTGACCCACCCACATACAATCAGGTGGTTTCTGACAACTAATGTGCAAAAAATTAAATCCAGTCATTAGTGGTGGGTTTATCTGAAACTGTGAAGATGACCAGACGTCCACAGGGCCACAGCGGACCTTCCTTACCACCTGAGTACACATATTCTCCCGAGTCTATTACTGTAGCTGTGCACTTTTCTGCTTCGGATTTCCAACCATGCTGTTTGATTTTTCCTGCAGCGGCTCTTATTCTGCTAGGTCAATGCACTGAAGTCAATGAAATCAAGTGAGCGAGTCCCTGCTGGTTTCCATTACGGACATCTAGGCTTGTCCTCATCTTCACTAGGAGTTAAATATGTTTTTTCTCCAAAACCCACTCCATCACGTTTCTTCCTACAACAGAATCACTGACTTCGGGGAGAACACACAAAGACGCTGTTTGATATTCATGTATCACAGTAATATCCAAGAGAGAGAAGCTCTGTACAGTATATTGGCTGTCATTTCAACATGACTTTCTTCTTTAATAAAGCATTCTTTTTACACAGATTGCATCAAACCTGACATTCCTAGTTATATTAATTTTACACAGCAAATGGTTACTTAGATACCATACTGAGATATGATATTGTCCATATTGTGAAAGCTAGAAAGATAAGCTGTTTTATACGACACTGTTGTTGAATTCTCTATTCTGATTGGTTGATTGATTTTCAAATTTATATTAATGCAGTATTTCTGGTATGTCATCGTTTCTATAGTGACAACAGGGCCTTGTATGGTGGGCACAAGACAGATTTAAAAAGCATGTGTAATCGTTGATATGATGACGTTTTCTGAGATGAGTTTTACAGCAAGTCTTTGTAGTCTATCAAAAGTCTATCAAAGATAGACAGATATAGTATATCTTAAAAAAACACAAAAATAGTTTTTCACTTCCTAGAAAAAATTTTGATGACTCATCCTGTGAGCGTTCATCCAATTAAATTCTCTCTAGAACATATATGTCCCGCCCCCAACGGCAAGTCTTGCTCTGCAGTAGCAGCTTGTTAGCAGTCAACATGGTTCAACTGCTTTTTCTGTGAGTTTTTCTGGTTTTTCTGTGAGTCTTCCCACACACTATTTCCGTTTCCAAGCGGTCCTTGGTGGAGAAAAATGGTTAGAGTTTATTCTTTTCGAAAAAAAATGTGGAATTTGTGCAAGTTGGTGGTTATGACAGGCACTTTTCGGAGGAGTGTTCAGTGTCTTGCCACCTCAGACTGAATGAGAACATGATTTCTGTTTTTATACACCGTCAGAGATTCTGCATTAGTAAGAGTATACAATATCATTTTATCTACCATTCAGACATGACAGATGCCTCCTAGTGATGACCCTGTGGCTCCCGTTCACCATCAGCACCACCTACAGTCAACCCTGGTTCAAACATGTATGGCACAAAATCAAAAACACATGGCATTTTGTCATCTAGAATACTGTCCTCATTACAATCGACAGCTGTGGGTGTAGTAGGCAGTAAGAAATCCTCCACAGGATCTGCGTTAAACTCTTTTAGCTAGTTTGCTAATTTAGCTAGTTTGCTAAGCTACTGTCAAGTTTGTTTAGATTTGGCACGGGTGTGATGTATCTCAAATGCAACTGGCTGTGGAGTAAATCAGTCAAGCGCTTCAGTGTCACGCAATATACATTATCATACGAGAGCAAATCAAGGGGGCTTTAAATATATTAAACTGTCTGGATGGTAGTGTCAGTGCTCCACCCTTTGAGGACTTTAAGCCTGTAGTATTAAACAGATTTAGAGTAGTCTGTGTGTGTGTGTGTGTGTGTGTGTGTGTGTGTGTGTGTGTGTGTGTGTATATGTGTGTGTGTGTGTGGGGGGGGCACATTACATACTGTGTCTAATAACATAACAAAACACAGGTGTGGGCCCCCACAGGCCAGCTGGAGCCTGCAGAGTGAGTGATGAATTGCTTACATAAACATGAGGTGAACTGGGTAGGCTCTTTCACACCACTGTCCCATGGTACTTAGCTACAGGAAAATCTTCCATTGCCAATCTGTTATGTTTGAAAGCGTTCTAGTATATGAAACGTCATGTTATAAAACTTACAATGGCATTGAACCAATAATATATCTATTTTTTTGTATATGCTTTATCCAAACTAAATAACAGGGCTGATCCTCCTTCCCTCGGCTGGTGTCCATGTTTAATGAAATTACCCTTGAGTTGCCCACTACCCTGCTGCTAATGCCTTCTGACATGATGGGGTCTGACGTACCCCTCAATGAGCTGTCACTCATGCTCAAGCATGCCATCACTCCGACTGCCTCAACTGTGCTGACACAAATACGACACAGCCACAACATGGGACCCAAATATAAAAGATATAGACTATTAATAATGGTCCTGCTGAACGCTGACAATATATCTCAAAATGGGATCCTGGGTCCCTCAGGGGCCCATGAAATATAGCCGAGGGGTCAGTGATTTTTTTTTTTTTTAATTTCCTTACAGTGGTGGAAATCACAACACAATATTACCAAATTATATTTATTACTGAGTTCCTGTGGTTATTAGACTCTCTGACATTGGAGACTCATTCCACACATTTCAAATAAATGTCTCCTTACAGACAGCTTCATCATATCAATGATTATACTTTTTCTTTATTAAATAACAACACATTTTTAATCTGTCTATTAGCATAATCTATTATCCGATTATGTGCCACGTCCACTATATATGTCCCTGTGAATGAGCTGTTACTAAAGAAACAATAATGTATTAGAATGAGTAATATAAGCCTGTGATTTGAATTATAGCTGTTTTAGAAAATCATTCAACAACATACAGTCAGGTCCGGAAGTATTTGGACAATGCCAGAGTTTTTGTGATTTTGCCTTTATACACCACCACAATGGATTTGAAATAAAACAATC
>CM074933.1:17939192-17951068 GCA_037576815.1 Pangasius larnaudii
AAAAAAACCCAAAAAAAAAAAAAAATCCATTAAAAAAAAAAAAAAAAACCTATATTAAAAAAAAAAAAAAAAAAAAAAAAAAAAAAAAAATCAGCTTTGCTGTTCCAATACTTTCGGATGAGACTGTATGAACAAAACTGAATATGCCACTGTCTTTAAAGTTTAAAATATCTAAAATATGACTAATCTTACCAGCTATACATAGTAAAGACTGCAAGAATGGGTTTGGCACAGTGTTCATGATGAAAGATGACCTCCTACTGTTCATCTGAGCAAAGCATTCACTAGGTGGACACCACACTGAAGGAGAGGAAGGCCCTACAGAGGGTGATCAGGACTGCTGAGAGACTCATAGGATCCCATCTCCCCATAGACACTGCCATATTCACCCAGTGCTGCCGGAACAAAGCTGGGGCCATTCTCAAAGACCCACACCACCCAGGTCGCTCTCTGTTCATGTAGAGGTTCATCTCAGGTTACCACCTCAGACTCCACAGACCAGACAGCATCAAAGCTCACTCCCAGCGCTATCACAACAGCTTCTTTCCAGCGGTTACCAGACTGATAGCCGTGGATTTCCAGGCCAGAGAGAGATACCCTCTCCCCCAACTCACATCGTCAATCACTTAAGGATTCACTCTCTAAGTAACTTTTCCCTTGTTCACACACACGTAAATATAGAAAACATATCACAAACGCTGCTATCATAGTGCAATATACAGCCACTGGAGGAAACTGGCTGTACAAACTGTATTTTATATTTTTATTATATGGCTGGTTATTTATTGTTTTTGTGATCTGTTGTTACTAGTATTTATTGTCTGTGTTATTCGTAGGTTTTATTGTTTCCTGTCTATTTTTATGTCTTACCGTTGTCTTAGGCTAAGACTTTTACTGAGACAACTGCCCAAGAGTTCCAGTGCAAATGGCGAATAAAGATCTTGAATCTTGAAGCTAATTCCATCCCTCCCACCCAGAGAACATAGCCATTTTTGCTCTTTAGGACAAAATGATGGGGTGAAGGCCAATGGGGATGGGAATTTGTTAACTGGATGGAAAATTTGCAGGGTGTGCTTTGGTAGATGCTTCTTATTGATTCAGTTTAATTTCACTGAGAGTACAGTATAGTTACCATGCATCATTCTCTGTGGTCATGATATTAACTGAAAATTTTTAAAGCCAAGAAGATGAATGTTTAAAATTAACTTCACCATACTGATATAAGTACTCTGTCTCTTTCACAACATTATTTTGGTCACAACCATCCATGTTTCTAGTCTCTACCACGGCTCAACTCTACCCACCATCCATCAAGATGTGCAAATGTGCAATGGAAGACAATGCATCAGGAAGAGCTGAGTCACTGGCTGTCTTCAGATGAAGACTGAAGACCGAACTCTTCACCAAGCACTTAAATGAGCACTAAAAGAGATCAACAGTATTCTTAGACACTGACCTATTTGTACTAGCATGAGGATATACATGAATTTTGTCATTCATATGTTTAACATACCCAAAATACTCCCACAAAGCCAATCTGATGAACATATCAGGAGTACGTAATTTTTTTTTTTTAATGTAATTAAATTACTAATCAATGAAGCAAACTTTTTCTGTCAGCAAAAATAACATACAGTATAACAGCATATTAGTCTTAATCATTTAATTTCATTTTCATAAAAATATAAAATTGCACGTAAACTTTTTTAGATTAAAAAAAGTGCCTTTCAAACAAGTACTTTGTAAAAGTCAACTGTCACATCATGCAGTGTGACTAATCATGAAACTGCAACACCATAACAATTCTTCCCAGGAGTCTGAAAGAAATAACAAAAGCAAGTCAAAGCAAACTGGTAACCTGGTTAAATTAGCTACTTTGACATGAGCAAGGGAGATAATGGACCTGTAATGAAACTGACACACGTGACAGTGGTTGCTGCTGTTTCTCAAAAGAGACAAAAAACAAAGGCAATAACACCAGCAACTAATCTTAACCACGGTCAAGCAGCTACCAATTTTCACAAACAAGACAGAAGGTTGTGAATGGTTTTGCCCCGTGCTGTCGTTGGTCTCCCACCTCCAATCCATCTGCGTTCCCCCCCATTAGATCCCAGACAGGCTTAGAGACGAGGGATCGTTATAGGAGATAAAAATCTGCCTTGATGGATGGAGTCACTCAGAGAGCGGAGATAAAAGTTATCAGAGCTTGGTGGGAAAAATGAAGGCAGGTGTCGGTGCGCCCCACATCCCCAGAGACGTTCAGCCCGCTGTATGAGTGTGTATACAGTTTAATGGGGGAACTTCTTCATGCACTTCTTTCACACTTTTCCCACAGCAGTTAAGTAGTAATACGACCTTCTATCCAATATAAGCAATAAATAACTAAAATCTTTTCCATGTTGCATTTCCACTCACACCATGATGCCAGAGGCATATTTTATATTGGGCAATATACTTAGTTTCCTTGTCTGTTTATCTCACAGTTATGTAAACACTAATTTTTCTTTCATTTCCACTTACTTTTAGAAAAAGCATTTTTATTCCTTTTCCTTTACGAAAATGTTACCATTATTATTATTATTACATGCTTTTTATTAGTACCTGAAAGGTACTTTTAAAATAAAATGCTATTATTCACTCATGTGTTCATCTCCAGTAATTGCTTTATCATGGTCATGGATCCCAGGAGCACTGAGCGCGAGGCAGGAATACATCCTGGATGGGATGCCAGTCCATCGCAGGGGACCATGCACACGCACATTCACACACTCATTCACATATATATTTAGCATCGCCACTTCACTTACTGCCACGGTGTGAGCAAAGTCAGGAACCTGGAGAGAACTCACATTAATAGGGTTGCACAGAACAGGATCGGCCCAGGGACCCTGGAGCTGCGAGGAGCTGTGAGGCGGCTCAGTATTCACACATACTGGAAGATCTAATATTTCACAATGTAGTGGTCATCCAATATTTAACACAATGATAATAGCACATCAATAAGAAATGAAGAATGGAAGAAATGAATGAAGAATGTACTAATTGAAATCATTTAAGTAACTACATCAGTATTTAGGCAGAAACCACTGTAATTAACAAGCCTACATAAATGATGTGCTATCTTTCCATTCATTTCTATTGAAGTGAAAGACTGGAACAGAATTCTTCTAATCTTCTTTAGATGGCATCCAACAATGATATTAATGTTTTAATTAAGAATAGATTAACACAGACAAATCCATATTAATCATACTATGGTCTATTACACTATCCTCTTCATTGGTTTATTAAGAAGTCAAATGGTTTTCCATGACAGGATCATTTATGTGAAACTGCAGGGTTCCGCCATAGGAGGTTAGCCATGCTCAGCATCTCTCTCTCTCTCTCTCTCTCTCTCTCTCTCTCTCTCTCTGTGTGTGTAAAAAAATATTTGCTCTGCATGACTGCTCCTAAAATAATGTCTCAGTTTAATGAGTGCTAATTAGAAGGAAAGTCTAAAAATCTAAAAACACAGCTCACATTCCAAGCCATGTTTCTAAACATTGTGCCCATAACTAGGGATGTATTCTAGGGATGAACAGAAAATGTGTTGTAAACCAATACACATACAGATATAAATACCGTATTTCTTAAGGTAAGCGTTAAAACCATCAGCTTGAGGCTAGAGGTGTGCATCGGGACTGGGAACCTGTTGGACGTAACAAAATGTCTACAAGGGGTCATGCGGGTGAGGCCAAGCAGTCAAATCTGAAGCTCATGACATAAACAAAAGGTCACATTCATTAACATGAACATGCAACGCTGCCCATCATTCAATCATTCATTCATTCATTCACTCGTTCATTCACTCATTCATACTTAGAAACTGCCTGTTTCACTGTTGCTTTGGTTTAAATTAGATTACTAGTTTGCTAATATTTTGGGAAACTATATTTGTTAGAAAATATCTTAGCCAGGTACAAGCAAAAATATTAATTGTGTGAGCGGGATTAAAATAAATAAGCACATCTCTAGTTGAGAAACATTAAGAACTTGAGTGATGTAGCTGAGGCTGAGTAACTGTTAAAGCCAGAATACGAGGACTATGCTAACAATTCCAGCATTTCTGCTTCTGGGTTTTTCCCCCCAGTGTTTTCCAGTGTTTCTGGGGTGTAGTGGTCAGGTTCATGTTTAGGCCACAGCCGCTTTGGGGTTAAATCCAAGTACAGACAGTGATATTTCATCACACCTTTACAGCCTTCATGATTTTGAGATTGCAGAGATGAAGGGTAAACAGATACTTAGGTTTGCACATGCTACAGTATATCATCTCCTGAAGTATCAGGAGATTGCTCATGTCATGAGGATGTACTAATTATGACACATTTCATAACCCGTGACTGTGACAGGGCATTGATAAAAGATTAGAGGATTAAATATAGCATTTCATCATTTTCTGGCCTTGTGTGCACTCCATTCATTATCATTAGAACGACCTCAACAAATGTGCTGCTTGCTGCTGGGCCACTCAATAAAATCAATAAACCTTAATCCCTTTCCTTTAATGTTCAACCTTCTTCTTTTCTAGCCCTTTCATTAGTTTTAGCACCTTTTCCTTTTCAGAGTCTTTGGATTTTTTTTTTATTTCAATCTTGACCTGTTCATGTATCTTACCTTGTGCAGGATTCTGGCACTTTCTTTGTGGAAAGAACTATTGGAAGCTTTTTCAACTTTTTAGACTACATTCAAGTGCAATCTTGAGTTCACTGTAGTCACAAGACAATTTCGCACCACTTGTAATTTTCCTCTATTAAGTTCATTTTGTGCTTTTCTTCTAAGTCACATGACACATAACCAAACACACATATGTTGGATGCTAACAATGTAATTTTAGTTATACATTTCTTAGTAATTTACCAACATATCTGACGAAAAACCTGATATTACCATCGCCTTTGCCTTGTTTCCACTTTCATTCTACCTTTACATTGAGCTACAGCAGCTATGTGCTAGCTTGCTAACTTACTAGCTTCAATACTTAGTGCATGCCCATGTTTAGGTGAAGTGTCCTCATTTTATCACTTAAACTGGACTGATGCATGATAGTATTCCCCTTTCTAATCTCTAATCACAAATTCAATTTCATTTGAATTTTCCGATTTTTTTTTTGAAAAGATGAGTGCCTGTAAATTCCTGCATTAACAATGTCATTATGTCTTTATCCACACCTATTTCTTTCAATCGTTTATGACCTACATTTTGTTCTTTATACAAATTCAGCTAACACACACACACACGCACACACACACACACACACACACACACACACACTGTATATACATTACTTAACTGCATATTACACATTTTAGTTCACAATCACTTAACTTTGTTACCTGAACACCCCTTTGTTACCACTCACTCCTATGACAAATTACAGATTGATGTCCTTGTGCCATTAAATAAGATGCTAGTCAATCATATATTGTATATTTGCTAATTTTTGCTAATAAACTCAACCCTGTTACTTTTGACAGTTACTCACTTAAAATAAAATGCATCCAGTCTCAGCAGAAAAAAACATCTACAAAAAAGCACACAGTTGCCTGGGATGGGTTAACCCATGTTTGCAATGGTTTTCTTAGATTCACTGTTCAGAAATGATAATCGAAAAATTCAAAGTTTAATTTTTAAGAGCATGCTGATAAGCTCTAAAGGCACTGCAATCACGGAATCACCCTTAAGTTGCTGCTTTGTGTACCTTAGGGCTGGACTCCAAAAATAAGCCACAAGTATTCCTTTTTGTGCTCATCTGAGATAAAATAATCCTTCAGGCAGTGGCAGGGAAACTGCACAAACTTCAGATAACCTCTCCAGCGAGCTGATGGCCAGTGCCCATGTCCCATTCTTGCATTTTCTGGCTATCCTTATCAGCTCAAGGAGCTGTGAAGTCTTCAGTAATTCTGTATGGAGTTTCTCAGTGCATTGAGACACAAGACCTTTGGTGTGATGCAGACTTTAAAGATCTCTGCTTTATCTCCTGCAGACAAAATGGAAGGAAATTACACACCATGCTGCTTTTTTGTGAAAAGAATATAGGAAAGGCAGTTCAAACCACTTTCAAACTCATTATCTGGCACAACATCTTGATCTTGCTTCCCGGACTTCAATTTTTCCAAGGCAATGACTTTCTGTGTGTTTCAAATAGAGTCAGCTAATTACAATTTAGAGTGCAGCTGGGTTTCCTAATCAACTCTCTAATAGAAACTGAGTTGAGTGTGAGTGACCCTATCCCATCTGGTGACGATAGCTCACTATAAGATGAACTGGAGATGCCAACATTTATGGTTTAGTCACATCATTTATGATTTTGGCCCCTACTGTGATACAGAAGAAACCTCAAAACTAAGCTTTTCTGCTCAGCTAAAGCTGATGTAAATAAAATATAAATCAAAATCTGTCTGGAGAAGGGAATTCACTGAAGGGGAAAGGACTCAGGACGTGAAAGAAGCACATTAGCCGAGAGCCAATAGGAAGCAGTGGGCAGGACTTCTATGGTCTCTTTAGTGCTAATTATTAAGTAGCATTCACACCCAGATATTACTTTGTTGTTGTTTTTTTCTTACTGTTGCTTGGTGCGCATGTGAAAAAAATAATTAGCCAGCTAACATTATTGCATACATTCCTTCCAAAACACACGTTAGAAATAACACACAGTTATCAAATGATAATTTACAACATACTTCCAAAAAAAAATTACAATAGGTAACTATTAAAAAAAAAAAAGTGGATTGTGCTTTTTGGCTTTATAAAAAATGAGTATTTTGCATTTCTATATGAACAGACAGGTTGTTCATTTAATTTTTATTATAATTTTCTTTTTAAAATATATTCACTGAATGTCAATTCAGTGATATATAAAAAAATATCAATTTAACCAATACATGCTTTAGCATCAAGCCATTCCATCTATCAAGATTTTTGTGGGTTTTTTCTTTCCTGCTCTGATCAGGACCCACGTTCTCTGTGATTTTAATGTTACCTAAGCTCATAGGCAGAATGTTCAAGATACCCATATGCACAATATCATTCTTTCTCAGGCATAACACATACCTGATGACCAGTCCACAACAACATGCCATTCAAAGTGATAATAAGCAGAGAATGTACAAATATTTCTCTTCCGTATTACTACACTTCATCAGTGGGCCTGGCCTGTATAATGTGTGGAATAAACATGGTGATACATGACAAACTCACACTATGCCTTCTGGAATGTTTATGCTGTTTACTTCTTTGATATAAAAAAAAAACTCCATTTATCATAATGATCAGTTGTAGGCACTCTTCTCTTACAAACCAAAGGACTAAATACAAACAACGAATTATATTCTAGGTCAGTTATTCATATGTCGCTCCATATATCATACATATATACACCGATCAGCAAAACCATTAAAACCACGTACCTAATATTGTGTAGGTCCCTCTTGTGCTGCCAAAACAGCTCTGAGGTCAGAGGACTCCACCCAGCATGGATTTCACAAGACCTCTGAAGGTGTGCTGTGGTATCTGGCGCCATCCTGGTGCCATCTCTTCCCCAGGTAAGCAATGCACACATACCAGGCCATCAGACCAGGTCACCTTCTTCCATTACTCCATGGTCCAGTTCTGATGCTCACGTGCCCATTGTAGGTGCTTTTGGCAGTGTACAGGGTCAGCATGGTCACTCTGACCGGTCTGCAGCTACGCAGCTCCATATACAGCAAGCTGTGATGCTCTGTGTGTTCTGACACCTTTCTATCAGAGCCAGTGTTAACTTTTTCAGCGATTTGCTACAGTAGCTCTTCTGTGGGATCGGAGCAGATGGACTAGCCTTCACTCCCCACACGCATCAGTGAGCCTTCGGTGCTCATGACCCTGTCACCGGTTCACCGGTTGTCCTTCCTTGGACCACTTTTGGTAGGTACTAACCACTGCATACCGGGAACACCCCACAAGACCTGCTGTTTTGGAGATGCTCTGATCCAGTCGTCTAGACATCACAGTTTGGCCCTTATCAAAGTCTCTCTAATCCTTACACTTGCCCATTTTTCCTGCTTCCAACACATCAACTTTGAGAACTGACTGTTCACTTGCTGTCTAATATTTCCCACCCCTTTGACAGGTGCCATTGTAACAAGATAATCAATGTTATTTACTTCACTTTTCAGTGCTTTTAATGTTATGGCTGATCGGTGTACATACATATATCAATGAAATGACAAATAATGCATCTTAAACCTCTGAGAATTAATGCAAATAACTTTTATCGCTTTTCCACTGGACGAAATGGCATGGCAGGGTACTGAAATATGAATCTCTGTTGTATGTATCTCAATCACAAGTAAAGCTCATTTCACAGTGAATGTCAAGCTTTGACCAAGTTGTTAAATTGCTGTGTGCCACAGTGAAATGGAAATGGCCTAATCAATTAATTTTGTAATTAGATACTGGCTGTCAAAATATCAGTGGTGCTCCTGGCCCAAGCTTGACATTCACTGTGTGAGGAAATCACACCTAGCTAGTGAGGTTGTAGATATCTATACACAGACCGACTGTTTTTAGCACAATCTGGCAGGAGGATATGCTAGTCAAGTAAATAAAAAAAACATTTCCATGTTGTTTTGGTGAAACATATTTATGGTTTCTTAAAGCAGATATGAACAGTGTTGATGATGATGGGGAGGTTTAGTTTAGGTCTGTTCAGTTTTGTTGTATGCTGGGGTTCAGCAGGGTGCTGAGAAGTTTGACTGCCTCGGGAAAGAAACTATATTTATAAATGTAAGAAAGAATAGTTTCTCCATCAGTGCATCAGAAGAGTCACTCAGCAGCAGTGGGTTGGGTCATGGACGCATTTTTCACACAAAACTCTGTTTCCTGCAGGCCTTTTATTCTGCATTGTTATAAGAAAATAGTTAGTGATTCAGCACATGCTAACGACGAGGTCCTGTTGGCAAACATTTGAATCAAGAAAGAGAATGTGCTCTATAGACTAGCATAGACAGAAGAACAGATCTTTGTCTATACTGATTTTAATTCCAAATATCTTACTTTACTTCCATTTCAGACTAGAAGAGCCACTCGTTGCTTCAGCCAAGACAACCAAAACAATAAAAGTATAGTCACACTCTGATTTAACAATGTTCATGTAGAAACAAGAGCAAGTTCAAGAACTCCAGCCAAAAAAAGTTCATTTAATAAGAGTTTACAGTGGATTAAGTCTTTCACATAAACAAATAAACCTGCTTTAGTGGATGTGCAATTTGGGATGTTTATTTATGAAATGTAAAATGAAGGGCAGGTATTAAAATTGTTTTTGCCAAAAACAATTTTTTAAGGCAAAAAAACATTTACTAAACTCTTAATAAGAACAGTTCCTTGAAATCATGAATTTATTTCTGAAATTATTTGTGATTTACATTTTTGCATGTTGCCTTGTAAACAGTTTAATGTTCAAAGCAGACAGTTCCAAAACGAGAGACAAGTTTGACGTCAGAAATAGGCAAAGTTTCAGGCGATCAGCAAACAGTACAAAGTAGCAAAACCTAGGACACAAAAACCAGGAAGCAGAAACAAAGACAAAATCCCAGGATAACTAACTAACTAACTAACAGCTTGGTAAGGCAGATAAGTACACTGAGCTTTACTTTGCACTGAATGAATGTCCAAGGTCTGTTTATGTAGCGTGTGAGTGTGATTGGAATCAGGTGGGTGTGATGAGACTCTCGAGTGCTGTGCTGGGGATCGTAGTCTGTAACGGCCATGTTTGTATGCCGTGGTGTGTTCGGGAAAGTTGAGTTCGAGGAAGGAGTCGACCTCCTGACACTCTGATACCAACAGCATTTAAATGAGAAACTATAAATGGGTTTTAATTTATATGTGCATTTTCCTAGCTCTGCATTCTTTTGTGTTTATATCATATTGTATCATAAATTGGAAGTGATACCTAATGTACACTATATGGCCAAAGGTATGTGGACACCTGACCATCACAGCTATATGGGGTTCTTCCCCAAACTGTCGCTACAATTCAGAAGCAAAGAATTGTCTCGAATGTGTTCCTATGCTGTAGCATTCGCTCCAAAATCTAGTGGAAAGCCTTCCCAGAAGAGTGGAGGTCATTATAACAACAAAGGGGGAACAACTCAGTGTTATTACTCATGATTTTGGAAAGGGATACTCCAAAACCATGGGTATTAGCACATCTAGTTGTGATGGTCAGTTGTGTTCACATACTTATGGCCATATAGTGTATCAGCTATAAAACTAATCCACGGACTGAATAAAAAAAAAGCTGTTATACTAACATTGACTTTTACATTTAGTCTAGAATATTTAGTCCATTAAATCCTTATATAAAGGAATGAATAATGCTTTCTTCAATCCACAATGGTCCAGTGAAACTGACAGTTCCATCTCCAAAGCCGCACAATATGAGGCTTGCTTTCCTTTAATAAGCTGATTAAGTTGATTCTCCCACACGCAAGCATGCCTGCGTATATGCAAACTCAAACCACCTCCCTCTCTGTGTGATGAACCAGCCGTGACAGTGAATTGCTCTCAACACTAAGACGCTCTGATTACATGTGGCTAAATATTTTCACTCTTCAGGATAGACAACTTTGCGCTTTGCACTACCGAGACATTTACCTTACCCGTATCAAGCTGCATGAACCTGCAGAACCAGAGACAATGACTGTTTATAGCTGCTATAATGTGATAACTGGAACTATCTTGTTTGTTGGACGTTCCACAACATTTTAAAGTACACAGTAAATAGATAAAAGTATGCTGTGTCATTCTTTAATAAATAAAAATTGTAAGCATTGGCAAACTGCTGTTGTATAAAAGGAATAAAACACTTCAGGATGTGTGGTTATAGGAAAATAATCAACGAGGGGGTGGTGTGTTGTGTCTGACTAGAACATGCTTTATTCCTTACATAGTACCATAACTATCACTATATATACAGTAATTGATGTATTCTTTAAAAAAAAAATAACCAACCAAATGAGCCAATAATGAACACTGGCATTAATCAATACTTATCCCATCCATGAGGTTTTTTTTTTACTAACAAGGTGTTTATGATTAACTTATATCCTCCTTATATCTTATATAACCTGAGCACCATAAAAGCTCCATAAAAACATTTGGATCTGGTTTCAGCATGAAATGGAGTGGAGCAAATCTGATTTGTAGCGTGCGACAGAAAAAGAATTAGCTCATGTCCGCGGATTTCACCTCATTGCATCTCTGATTATTAAGATGTAGCACAGATAAGAGACATAAAATGTCGGGGAAGAATTCAGTGTTGCTGCTGCTACAAATTCCTAGTTCCTGGTCTTACCTTCTGTGATACTTTGTGATCTTAGATAAAAAAGGATTTAAGAGGTCTATTGATTTGTATATCCACTGTAGGAGAAGAGCATACCTAATAATCTGCTCTGTGTGTGTGTGTGTGTGTGTGTGTGTGTGTGTGTGTGTGTGTGTGTGTGTGCGTGTAGCTCTACTCCTGTGTCCTCCTGCTGCCTGATGTGATGTCAGTGCCTGATTCTGACACACTTCTACTGCTGTGTTCCTTCACCCTCCGGATCTACCTGATTTATCCTGATGCTCTATTTCTGCTTAGAGCTTTCTGAACTTGTGACTCATATTCTGCTACTGTGGATGGTCCCACATGGATACCCTGAAGATTTACACTTCCCAAAAAGAAGACCTAAGACCTAAGAACTGCTGCTGTAAACAAAGACTATGATTGATGCTCATGCTGAACATTTCAACATACACTATATTACCAAAAGTATTCGGTCACCCATCCAAATGATCAGAATCAGGTGTCCTAATCACTTGGCCTG
>CM074933.1:17967551-17980289 GCA_037576815.1 Pangasius larnaudii
TTTCCAAATTGTCTGTAGTGAATGTGTGTGTGATTGTGCCCTCTGAGATGTTGGCCCCCTATCCAGGGTGTCCCCTGTCTTGTGCCCTGAGTTCCCTGGGTTAGGCTCCAGGCTCCTCACAACCCTGTGTAGGATAAGCGGTACGTAGAATGGATGGATGGAAGATGAAAAGAGATGTTTGTTCTTACCTAATGAATTACATCAATTAATCAAGGGCAATAATAATGTCTACAGATGTGAATATGGCTGGGTTTTTTTTCCCTAAATCTACTGTCTCAGATAGACAGAATGTGGGGAAAATATCTTGTGCAAATGATTTATCATCAGTAACTGCATTGCAGTGCTGCAAACAGAAGCTGAAACATGGCACACACATTGAAAAACCGTATATTCTTCTTCGGAGACCAGCACTTAGATATGGCAACCTTCAAAATTAATTAAAAAAAATAGACACTCTCTTTAAAACTCTTCAGAAAAAAGTACACGGGTAAAGCCAAAACGTCACCGTGATTAACCCTTCTGATACGATGATTATAAGAATACTTGGTTGAAACTGTTGATTTTGTATAATTCAGTACATTAAATAATAAATCAACTACAGCCTGAAGGTCTATAAATGATTTACAGTGTTAACCTACTTTGAATTAGCATTTGAGCAAAGTTGAGAGGAGTGGGAGCTAGATGTTGGCATGTTGCAGCAGTGAGCTGTCCTCTCTATGGATCCACGTGCAGCAGAGTGCTGAGAAGAGCTGCATCATGCCTGGTTCCTGTGTGTGTGTGTGTGTGTGTGTGTGCCGTGGGCCTTGAGCTCAGTGCTCACCAGGGGCCCAGCGTGGGCTCGCTGTACAGTCATCAGGCACCTTCTGGAGAGGCATTTACACTGCTGCATCCCTTTACACAGAGCAGAGTGGACAACAGAGCACAATCGCTCATACAGTGGACACCGGAGCTGTGCCTCTTAGGGATGGGAGCATTGACCAGCTATAGATCAGGATTTTGGTATAAATATGTGAATTTGTTTTATCCCCTCTGATATGGAGATTTGATCAATGAGACAAAATATATGAGCCAAGTGCTCACTGAGTGAAACGTGCCCTAAAGCGAAACATGTGATCTCGCTGGCAGTTTTTCACTGTCTCAGGCCAAGTCAGTGCTATATTCAAAGTCTGTAAAACCAGTAAAGCAAATAATTTTAACACCAATAAACTGATGACACTTAAAAGTACATCATGAAACCAGGTGCGGTGAGTATAACACTAACAGTCAGCCACCATTGTGTTGACCAGGCAGAGTACAGTAGCCGCCAGAAAGCTAAAGGATTCATGACCAAAACGAAGACATTTATTGCACTAGTTAACTCGCAATGCTCGGTTGCTGTGGATGGGAAATTCTGTCAGTTACTTCACATGCTATGCTATTCCCAGTTGGAAATACTTTTCAGATGTTGCCTTTCCTGAGCTCTATCCAATAGCTTACACTTCCTGAAGAATAACGTTACCCCATAGAGCTTAGAAGCGATATAGTATACAGAGTTCAGATGTCAGTCCCATGTCCATGTTAAGCTTAACAGCTCAATGGATCGATCTGATGTCGCTGCTTAACCGTAAGCCCTGAATTAGTTCATTTTAAACACTGCATTGTTTAAAAATGTTCCCAATTTAAATTCGAGGCTGCTGTGTTTAGCACAACACGTGAAATTATATATATAGTATTCAACAGCATGTAGCTTTTGGTCATGAATGCTTAATGCAAATAAGTTCCAGCAGTTGTTTTAATTAGTAATACATTTAAATGTTTGATGTTTGGTGTCTTTGCCTGAGTGGATACTATAAGTGCTGCGGTATCCGGTCCTCACTCCCGCTTTAAATCAACATCGCATGATCGTGCATAATGACGGCTATCAACTGGTAGTGACTCTCCTTGAATCTGGACCAAAAATGCCTCAGTTTATCCTCACCTTGCAAGTTTTGGGTTCTCAGTAGTTTAGCAGGTAATTCCACTGATACTGATACTGACACCGGAATGAATGAAAACTTTGTTTTAACTATTGCATAGTGTTGTGGTACTTGAGACTGGTCTTAAGACCACAAATCAACGGTCTTGGTCTTGTCATAAACTCGGGTGAAATTTTAGTCTGCCTTGTCTTGGCCTCGGCTTACGAAGACTCGAAATATGTTTTCAACACTACCCAAGACCATAAAGTCCTTTCCATGAACAAGAATTTTGCAATGTTCTCATTACAGTATAAAATGTAAATATCTGTCTCTGCATGCGAAGTTACATAGCGCCTATACATTTCAAGTGACTGTTTCAAAATGCATCATCTAATTTTGTTCAAAATAATAACACAAATACTTGTAATGCACAGCTATATTTGGTCTCAGAAAGTTGTATGAGCCAAAACAAATTAACCTGCTGTGTGCTTAAATCAAATCTTTCCACGTCTCGCTGCAGTAAAATAAAAAAGTAAACATTTGTATAGGTAGCAAACTCTGTGTCATTTTAATTGCCTCACACATGCTCCCTAACCCCTAGTGCAATGATAGAAAAAGCACTTGCTAGAAAAATGGACTATACTTAACATGTCCTTTGTATGTCCTGTGTACTCATTGGTACAAAATGATAATACCAAATTAGATGAGTTGTTTTAGTGAATTCAAGAGAAAATTCATGTTAAGTTAGGAAAATTCCACAACCAGCTAATTAAAACATCTGAACATCTGGTCTTGACATGGACTCGCCATGTGTGGTGGTCTCACCTTGGTCTTGCCCCGCTGTCATACTCGGTCTTGATTCAGACTTCACTGGCTATGGCCATCAGTCTCAGCTAAGGTGGTCTTGAACCCAACATTACTATGGCATGCACACTTGTGGGAACTACTGTAGGATTAAGATACATGTATACTTTAAGAAGACTTGCAGCTATAGGATTGTTTGGGTAGTTGCTCTGTCTGAAATTGTACTCACTCATTCACTAGCTACTATAAGAGCTCTGCATAGAACACCTGTATAATGCGGCAGTAAGAGGAACACTTAGCTGAGGAAGGTCAACAATATGTGTAAGAATATGAGCAAGTCAGCAGGGATAACAGTGGGAAGAAAAAAACTCCCAGACGTGGCATGAGGAAGAAAACATGAGCGGGATCTCTGACACAAAAGGGAACCCTTCCTCTTCTGGCTGATAGTGGGATTATAAATTATAAATCATCATAATGTCAAACCATAGTAATAAGTGTGTGGAAAGAATGTTCAGTATGAGCATATTGTGAATAACAATCCTGAGATGAGCACAAGAATGTCTTTATGATTACAGCAGCAGCTTTTCCGTACAAACCCACAGAATCCAGGTGCGAAATAAAGAAAATGCTGCATATGGTTCATAAAATTACTGATTTAATCATTATGTTATCTGCATCATCTTTTAATCATTAATCATTCTCTGTGCACAGTTGACTGCATTGATTTCTTTGTGGGTTTGATTACATCATCACACCAAACCACGGCAAATCACACAAAAGTATCAATTTCACTCTGACTCAAATTCTGCAAATAGATAATAGGTGAGAAAGTGCATTCTATTAAGTAGGCTAATGGTACCATCAGAAGACAAGTAAGGCAGCTGAGCAAGTTTTTACTGTTACAACTTACCAGCCATTTTGTTAGAGAACAAAAAAAACCACAGAAGGGCTAAATAGGATTTTCTTTAATAGTCGGAAAGCTGGACTTCTAGAATCCACAGTTTTCTATAGTCCTGTACATTTTAAGCTGCCAAGAACCACCTCTCAGAAAGAGGTCATTTGACTGATGTGGCAGGTCTGCAGTAGATCCAGAGACTAGCCCAGGAACACTGGGCATGAGGTGGGAATACACTCTGGATGGAATACTAGGTGATACACACTCATTCCCACACTCATTCACACCTAGGGGCAATTTAGTGTAGCCAATCCACTTATCACCACGTTTTTGGGAGGTGGGATGAAATCAGAGAATCTGGAGGAAACTCACGTGGACACAGGGAACGTCCACATGAAAACTCCACGCAGACAGTAAAAAGAGCTCAGGATCGAATCTGGGACCCACTGTGCCAAGAGTCAAAAAAATCTTTAATAACATTTAAAGGGATACATCAAAAATGAGCGACGCTCAAATTAGTGCACTTTAAGCTTAGTTGGAAATGAATTTAGACACAGTGTCAGATGGCATGTTCACTCTTTAGTTAGTATGCAGATTGTAATTTAAAAATCAGTTCAAGTATTTGTGTGCATTTTTTTTTCTCAGCTGCTCTACAGTGGTTACATCTTTTTCTGAAACAATAGATCATAAGTCAAGAAAATAAGTGTCAAAAGGTAAGAAGGTAAGAAATACTTAACAAATACCAACAAGACAGAGTCAAATCTTAGGACTCATAAACTGTCTTGTTTTTCCTTTCCGTCAGTGTCATAAGCTGCAACTGGAGTTTTATAGTCCAGTGGTTTTAAATTAAGGAAAGCTGCTACTTTGGCTGCATTTTATTTTAACAGCCCCATGTGTAGATCTGTCACACAGCAGGCTCCTACAGGCATCAGCAGATTGACCATGATTTCTCTTTGTTACTAGATATTTACTAACGCAGACAACAGCAGATAATTCATTTATTTATTCACCTTTATCAGCTGTTTTATAGTCATCCCGGTGATGGTGAATCCCAATGCCTGTTCCAGGAACGGTGGGTGCAAGGTGGGAGAAATCACCCCGGATGGGATGCCAGTCCCATCGCAGGGCACCAAACACACACCCTACAGCCACCTACTGGCATGTATTTGCACAGTGGAAGGAAACTGGAGGACCCAAAGGAAACATGAACACAGGAAGAACATGCCAAACTCCACAAAGAGCTCAGGACTACACCCAGTTAACAGATAGTTATTACCACATAATATCACTAAATATTTTATTATTTTATATATGTTTATTAATAAAAAAAAAAATATCAAAACAATGTTTCACTGCCTTCTCAATTACATTGTATTGAATGTAAACTATTCGAAAAATCATCAAATCAAAAAGTCCACATCAGACATTTGGACATCAGACACTTTCCAATATGCATGACTTTAATAAATAAAAACCTTCTGAGTAAATATCATCCCTATGACAGCCATATTAATACTGTTACTGCCACTATATCAACAGCGCTTACAGTTCTGTAAATTTCAGTAATTATGTTGTCGTAAATCCCTCGTTCATCGCGCTAGATTTGCATCAGACAATGCAGTCCGTGTTAACACGCTGCATCATCAATTCCGATTCTGATTGTAAAGCACAACCACTTGTGACTGAAGCGCAGAACCAGCTTTGTTTTGCAGTCTTTAAAATAAAGCTTCTTTTAATCTCCTGTTCATTCTGTCCTTCACTGTCTTATCTCTTAAGCTCCTCATTCCTCGTCTCTGTAACTCTCTTCTGTCTCTATCTGAGCCAAACATTTCTCTCACTTCATGCTACTCTTCGATATTCTGTCCTTCCACCTTCGGTTACATGCACACACACACACACACATACACACACACACACACACACATACACACACACACCAAACTTTGACCATTAAGTAATGAGGCATTTCCTGATCAGAGAGAGTAAGAGGTCTGATGACAGATGTCTCAAACGAAGATGTTGCACAATACCATATAAAAGCACAAAACCTCACAGGAAGGATTTTTGCACGTTTTAGAAACGAGGTGAAGAAGCACACTATACCTATGAAGGGTAAGAATTACTCACCCACTGAAGTGGGACATTCGGCTGTGTTTTCTGCACTCAAAAGAGCTGTGAAATGGCTTCAAAATTTTCACCTCGCTCACTCCAAAGTCACCACGCAATAAAAATGCATCAAAGCCAGCTTGGCAAAAAAAAAAAAAAAAAAAAAAAAAAAAAAAAAAGGGTGCTTTGCATCTTAACTCTGTAAAGATGGCAATCTGTCGAGTCATCTGTGAATTCTCCAGGGGGCAAGAGCAGGAGAGAAAATAACAGCAAGAAAGTTCCAGAACGATCCGTCTATAAATCCCCTCTCTTAGATAACACACACGATAACGAAAGCAGGTGGATGTGCAGGTGCAAGGTCTCCAGAGTGGGAGTGATACTGACTCTCCACCTCCTCAAGAGGTGCTAAAGTCAATTATTGAGTGTCCCTGTGGTTACAGTAATACCGTTTATTTGATATAGATCTTATTTTTAGCAGTGCTTAAATATTACTTAAGTTCAGAATGTGCTATAGACATTTTGTACAAAAAGAGCTGCATTTCTACTTATTCTATTGGTCTGGCTGTAATATTAAAGTAATATTAAAGCTGCATTGCATAATGTTCCTGTTAACAATTAAAAAAAACGTATTAATCATTCTGTAGGGGAAAAAAGTACTCAGAAAAAGTACTAAAAACCTGATTAAAATGTTCATTTTTTAAGTGAGATTTATCTGTTTTTAGATTCATGCTGCACACTGTATGATATGTTTGATGCCACTTGTTTAGGCTAAAAAAGGAGGTCTAGTAAACGTATGAAAAAAAACACTGGCACATGCGTTTTTGTAAATCATTGAGCTAAAGGCAGCTCACTGGACCTGAGACTAGCCACAGGGCTAGAGAGACAGGATCAGAAAGGGAAGAGTTGTAGCTTTTCATACATTTTCAATCAGACCTCTCTGGTCTGACAAGCAGACATGGCTTGTTAAAAAAAAAAAAAAAAAGGTTAATGATTAAAACATAATGTTTAAAGATGGAAGGACAGAGAAGTACGTGCTTATTTTCCCCACTTCAAATTCAAAGCAGATGTGTTTTATCTGTTCAGAGCCTGTGGCACAAAACACATTTCAGCAGCATCAAACCAGTGGCTTTTAAAGACACTGAACATGAAAGATACCCCCAAATACCAGCCCCAGTTTCCCACTGCTGCTGGTCAGGCCAAGGAAAATACATCTGAAGACCGACAGAAAAATGCTGGAGAAAAGAAAAAAGAAAGAGGAAAAAATGTAAAGAACTCAGTAGTGATGATAGAGTTCCATTTTATTTTGTTTCGCTGATTAGCAACCTACCCAAAACTTTAGCTAACTTAAAAACGCAGTGCAGCTTCTAGCTACAGTTACACGGCGAGATCACTGGCAATGTTCGGTTTCGTAAAACTAAGCTATTTTCAGACACCTTGCTTGGAGGTGGGCAAAATGGCCAAAATATCATGTTGCAATTTTTTATAGATCTTTTAATGTTACACAATATTCAGTTTTGTTGATGTTTTGCTAAGAAATCACAGACAAAATAGTCGATCCATATAACAAGTAACTAAAAGTTTGGAGATTTTTTTTTATGTCCATATACACTTTTTAAATAATTATAGAATTTAATTAAAAAGGGGAAAAAAAACAATTGGTCCAACATAGATTTAACCATCACTGACGAGTCTTTCCTCTAACTCTTTTTTTATACAAATCTTATGCTGAATACTTGGCAACAATGACAGTCATGTAAAGGTTTTATTCTCTTATGCAACAGTGAGGAGGCTATGATAACAACAGCAGATAATTACATCCTCAGAAGACGTTTTGTTCACTAAGCTGTATCTTATATTAAAAAGCATCTTTTTAGTAATAATAAAGGCCCACTGGGGCCTGAGATAGCCAAATAATTTTAGGTAAAATGTGCAATTTAGGTTAAATCTGCAAGCTCTATTAAAGGAAAAAAATAGCAAAAGGTTTCAAGATGGACACGGCATTCATAATTGTGTTTTTTGTGAGTTTCTTGCTTAAAATAGCATGTCAGGTGGTGCCCTTGGAAAAAGAAAGCACAACAGCAGAACGTTTTTCTGGGAAATCCTAAGATTTGTCTTTTTTTTCAGTTTGCACTTTCTCTTTTCAGTACTTGTATTGATATACAAGTACTGAAACAAGTTGATATACTTGATATACAAGTACTTGATATTTCTGCAGCTCCTTTAATTTTGCTGAAGGTCTCTTGGCAGCCTCCCTGGTAAGTTTTTGTCTTGTCTGTTTATACATTTTGGAGGGATGTCCTGGTCTTGGTGATGTCACTGTGGTGCTCCATTTTCTCCACTTGTTGATGATGGATTTCACAGTGTTCCATCTTTCCACAGTGAGACCCTGTACAGGCTTTGTAAGCTCTTTGTGGACCACGGCTTCATGAGTCAGATAAAACCAAGAAGATGGGAAGAAAATCCTACAGAAGCAGCTGGTCTTTATTTGGGGTTCATCAGAATGATTTCATTGATGACAGCTGTATGATAATTACTTTTGAACATGAGAGTGAATGTGAGTGATTCATTCTGAACACAGCCACATCCTCAATTATAAAAGAGTGTACATACTTATGCAAACAGGTTATTGTAACTTTTTTATGTTTCCTATATTTCCATTTTTTTCCCTAAAAATGTTATTGTTTTACGCTTCATTTTTATACCTTGTAATTTCACACTGAGGGTGGGAAAAAGTTCTGACATGATTTATCTTGGTTTCATTTTCTCACATCACAAAAACCTGCCATTTTAACAGTGAAGTGTAGACTTTTTATATCCATTGCATCTTTTATCTACATGCTAAAGCAGATATTCGTACTGTTTGTATATGTGATTGAATGCCATGTAGCAGGTCAGAATAAATCACCGATGTAGGCAGTGCCTACGCAGCTGGTTGTTTATTTGAAATGTGGCCAAGTACCGGTCCCTACTGAGCTAGTGAAATCCTGAAAAAAATTGAAATGCATACCTTCTAAAGAGGAGATGATAGATTCAGCAATACTGAATGTTTTAGGAAGAAGTAATTGTTTTTTTGGTTTTTTTTTTTTTTTTTACAATACTCACTCACACTTTCTAAAACAGTAGTTGAAATGATGAAATTTCACTTCCTGGTAGAGTAAGAGTCCTCTAAACCCTTGTCATCACTGACGTAACCCCGGGCGTGAGAAATGCAAGAAATACACAGCGACCTCCAACACCATAAAGCGTGATGTCGAAACATGTTCCCGTCATTGCATGAACTAGAAGCATGGCTGGTCCAACAGGTGTAGGACGCAGTTGTGCAGCACACCATGCAGCAGAGCAAGTGGCGAGCTCGCACCTGTTCTACTGTCCAAATAAATAACAAGGCTGGAAACAAAAGGCCTGCTGTGACTGGTTCTTGCTTCAGCAAAGCAACACTGTATTTCCTCCATGAAAAAGTCATAGTCATGCTACAAGATGAAAGGCATGCATAAATCTGTATAGCTTACGCTGAAAAACTCTCCAGGTTGTTACACTGAATTAGCAGCTATAGTGTAGACTTAACACTTAGCATGCTAAATAAGAAACCTGGGAAATAATGAGCATCTGAGATGAAGCTTTAGCATGCTATCAAGGTTGTAAACACCAGTGGGTGGAGGAGGGTTATGATTTGGTCCAACTTATCAAGTTCTGATCAAGTTCGGAAACCCAAAACTGTATAAAATATATTATCAACACATTATTTCAAAACCACGAGACAATACTTGTCCAAGTTACTACTGTTACAGATTAAGTATCACGTATCTGTTGTGTGTCAGATTGTGCACCAGTGTGCTGCTGAGTGCTCGACTCTGATTGGTCTATATTTTCTATACCAGCAGCTAACAGTAGTATCAGAGGCATGGTTTATATTAATGCGCTCGTTCTAATGTTCTTGTTTCTAGGGTAACATCTTACACAGGGACTTATATGACAAGACACTCAACATAAACCGATTTTTATTTCGCCATTTTGGAAGCAGGCTCTAGTGTCAGTGCTTTGTAACGGGTAACAGTTGTAACCGTTAAATAGCTGCAACCTTGTTTTCCACCCTGGGAAAGTCATCCTAAATCTGTACAGCTTACACTGAAAAACTCTTGCTACTCTCAGTAACAGGAAAAGCCGCAATTTTTGTCTTATTTACCTCAACAGAGAGAAAAAGAGAGGCTGGTGAGGTGAAGGGAGGACTGTTCATGGTTTGTTATTATATACGTGATAACAGGAACTAACTTGTTTTATGGATGCTTCACAACAATGCATGCAACTATAAATGGATACAAATTATGATGTGTCATTGGCAGATTGCTGTGGTATAAGGGAAATAAAACACTGGCAAGATGATGTTATTTGAAAATAATCGACTTCAGGGTGGTAACAGTCTTCCTCTGATGCATCTGTTGCTTACTGCAGTGTGGCTGTTGCTGTTGGGGAATGTTTATGGTGATGGTTGAATATTAGAGCAGAATATTTTAAAAAGTATTTTAAAAAATACTGATTTATTTAGGCTCTCTCTACTACTCTACCACTGTGGTCTGTATTGTTAATCAGAATGTAAGCTACTAATTCAAAACTGAGTGTTGGCATGAGGGACGGTACTGCCTAAAACCACTGGATCAGTACTGGGTCAGATCTGACCTGCTGATTTGTGTAATGGCATTAACATGTCTGGTTTCAATGACATGCATCATTTCACTGAACACAGGGCACAAACTGTCAATCCTCGGATGTATCATTAGCATCAGAGACATCTGTATCAGTCACTTTATCAAGTACCGGATGATTCACTGATATTGGTACCATAAAATGAATAAAACGGGGTTATCACTAACAATCGGGCTGATGAACAGCTAGGTTAGGATCAACTGGTTAGCTTATAAAGGGATATGCTTTAGCCTACATTCCACAGAGTTCCTGAACACCAGCTGTGCAGCTGTGAGGTCGTTACAACCTTCACTAACAATGAAATCACCACCTTTTCACCCTGTATCCCACTTCCCACTGGAACGCAGGCAAATCATCAGAAGCACTTGAACGCAGTCTTAGTTAATGGTGTAGCAAAGCTGTCATCTGCTAGTCAGAACTACTGACTCGCGTTAATTTAGTTTGACATTAAGGTCAATCCGAAGTCAGCTGAATAACTGCGTTGGTGGCACAACTCAAGCAATGACTATGAGTCTTTGTTAATAAGGTGAGCGGCTCACTGCGCGCAGGTGACGCGCCGGACAGCAACAGAATAACAGTAGAAAGTTCACTTTCAGGTGCTTACCGCTTGCGTTTTTGCCACAGATGAGATGCTGGTAGGGTTGCAGCAGACCCCATAGCTCTGAGTCGTTGTTGATCGCTTGTTCCAGAGACTCGACTGTGAGCTTGGGAACTCCGTTCTCCTTCTCCACGAGTGCGCTCCTCTGTACGCGATCGAACACCTCGCGGAAGAGGGTCTCCATGCAAGCGGTCAGGTAGATGGCGGCGTGCTCGTGGATCCTCAAAGCCACACGACTGTCCACCATCCACCGGAAGAACTTCCCCACGGAGAAGACGAGGCCGCAGCGCGCCGACTTGCCTCGGCTGAAGCGATCGCCCGTGCTCATGTTGTACAGCGAGAGCGCGCCGAGCGCCGCAGTCACGCAGTTGGCAGAGATGGTCCATGACAGCACCACCTTGATGGCGCTCTGGACCTCGTGCTTGGTGCACTTGGCGTAGCGCAGGCTCAGGCGCTGCGCCTCGCGGGCGATCCTGACTAGCGCGCGGCTCAGCAGCGCCGACAGCTTGGCCACGATCTCGCGGGACGCGCCGGCTGAGCGCACCGCCTCATCGTCCTTCCGCAGCGCGCCCTCCACCTCGGCCACGCTCCACGGCACCTCCTCGAGCTCGGGCAGCTTGGCACATTGGCCCGAGCACTCGAGGATCTCCGTGTCTTCCGCCAGCACGGTGTTCACCGTGTCCAGACTGTTGTGTCTGCTGTGCATGGATTCGGTCAGATGCCAGCAGTTTCCCCCATGCGGGAACGACGGGTGCGTGTCGGAGCAGCAGAGCGACACGCTGGACGACCTAAACGAGTCCGCCGCTCCACCATAACCGGAATCGAGTGTCAAATCCTCCAGCGTCCTCGCGGCTGCCTTACCCTTGCCTGCCATGGCTGCACCTCATAATTGTGGGCTGTGCCTTGCGTTTAACGGAATGAACAGAAACAAATTGGCTACATTCACGCGCACAAAGAAAGTCTCGCTAATTTTTTTTAAAGAGAAAACGTTTGAGCAGGTGTGCGCACAGGTGTAATGTAGCAGCTCCTTTCACTCCTTCGACAATCAACAGGCGAATCTTCCTCCAGTCTCAGAGCCTCTCCAACTTACTGCGCGCAGTTTGAGAGCTCGCTCGCCGAAACCTTCCTCGACCACTGCGGAACCACTCGATGGGCGGGGATATGCAAATGTGTCTTCAGATATGTCCAATAAGCAGCCTGGGATACGGTTGAGTGACAGCCCGGGACGGACTTAACCCGAGATTCCTATCACTGCGCTCAGCTGGTGAGGTGTTGATGGCGAACGAATCGATTAGAGAAAGAAAAGAACAAAAATGTCCGTGGAGGAGAATGAAAGTGAGCTGTCCTGCCCAGAGACGCTCTGGATTTGGGATAATTGTTGAAATGGGCTAATGAGGCGAGGAAAGGTAGTCGTAGTGGAGCAGTGCACATGTTGGAGGCAGAAGGCAGGATGACGGGGGCAGCGCCGCTTCCTGTCACTGACTGCGGTATAACAGCTCATCTGTTCTGCATCATCCTCACTCGCCATGGCTCATCATCACACGCTCCTGCAGAGGCAGCTTAGGCTGAAGATACTGGGGAAAGAAAGATGTGTGTGTACTTCTAACACACACACACACACATACACACACACACACACACACACACACACTCTGCATCTTCCATACACACACACACACACACACACACACACACACACA
>CM074933.1:17993025-18011267 GCA_037576815.1 Pangasius larnaudii
TGTTATCACTTACAGGAGTTCTTGCGGCTATAAATAGTCATTTGCTCACCAGCGTCTGTTTTCGTTTCTCTTTCTTGAAGTTAATAAGGAAAAATGCAGTTTGTCATGTTACCAAGAAACCACAAATCCTGAAGTCCTGAATTTCGGAAAACTTACAGCTTTACCTCTGACCATTACAAAGCGCTGACGCTGAAGACTCCTTCTAAAAATGCTAATAATATTTCCTCACGGATCAACAATTAACCCTGATTGTGTTCCTTTTACATGGAGCATCCCTGTGTAAGATGTCTCTATAACTGTTGTCAAGCTTGCTGTTATAGAAAAATAATCAACACCTTCTGACCAATCAGACTCGAGTATTCATCAGCACTGTGGGAGAAATTAATCTGCATAATGTAACAAAGGCAAGCTTGTATTCTGTAAGCTAATGACTAAAGCTGTGATGGCAGAGTGCAAACTTGTAGTAATTAAATATCGACTTTTTTACTACTCTTCTTCTGAAACGCTGTTGATTATGTCAGATTCATCAGATGATTATTATGTCAGATTCATCAGATGATTATTATGTCAGATTCATCAGATGATTATTATGTCAGATTCATTAGATGATTATTATGTCAGATTCATCAGCAGTTAGTCAGAAGGGGGACATGGGACATGACCTACAGCAACCATCTTAGCTTATGGTAAGGCTACATGGTAATGTAATGGGCCTTGATGATCAGTAAATGTTTGCCACTCTATCTAACCTACTGGTTTTAATATTTAATGTATTAACTGTCTGTCTGTGTGTGTGTTTTTTTTACTATTAGAAAATAATTTTGCCTAGAATTATAATTGTAACAGTGTAAAAGGTTCTTTGCTAGTAACTGGAAGATTACGGTTGGGTGAAAAGATGCAGCTCAGTGGTATACACGACTCTGACAGAAAAAAAAAAAGCAATACAGGGTTCAATGTGTTCAGCTGTAATTTTAGAAAAAAAAAATGTCTGCTCAACAAATCAAAGTAAATTAGGCAAATTTGAGCAGTTACCTTTTTGGCATTGGTAAAAGAAAAGACCTCTCCATTTGATATGTTCTCCTTGGGGTCCTCCAGGTTGTACCGGATGTAAACGTCTGCGTCAGAGCAAGCAGGAAGATCTGTTTCCAATAAATGTCACTGAACTTATAAGGACAGTTTGCTTACATAACAGTCTTGCTGTATATCTTCAGTTAAGATCGTTGCGTAATTAAGAGTAATAATGTCATTGACACCATGCTGATTACTCACGGTAGTATATTTAGTCAATCTCTTAAACACAGAACCATCAGTCCTGCTAGTTTCAGTGTTTCATGAGAACTCGGAGTTATTTTTAGATATGAATGTTTAGTATCCATGAGACTTGGATAACTGCATACCTACTTCATATATTACTTTATATTCCACAGGTTTTTACTTCAGTGTCTGGAGGACCTGGACGCCAGCCTCCGCAAACTCAACTCCCGCTTGTTTGTGATCCGGGGCCAGCCCACCGATGTCTTCCCCAGACTCTTCAAGGTACCATAACATTTCTCTCGCACACATTTAAGGTCATATTTATGCTAGTATTTGTGTGTACAGTCGAGTGCAGAAGTTAGCATCCCTCATGCTTTTTGAATAATGTTCTGCAACACAACAGCAATTCAAAGCAAAGGCAAAAGTCACAAAAATATTCTTAAAAATTCATTCGTTCGTTCATTTCCAGACCAGAGATCAGTAAGTTGTCAACATTATTTTTAAATGATGTAATAATTTTTGCTAAACTGGACTTATGTTTAGTCATGGAGCGAATAAACAAGTCAGAATAGGTGCATTTTGTTAACATTTTAAACAAATATCAAATAATACATGTGTTAACTTACTCAGTTTCTTAGTTAACATGACGTATGATTTATTAATGTTTGTGGTTTGTTAATGCAGTAAGTGTTGCTAGTTAACGGCACCTTAATGTAAATAATTACTGAAAATATTTATGTAACTTTCAGAACGGGAGACGTAATTCTTTGAACGGATATCATTTAGTTTTTTTCACTATTAATATCTTGATATATGTTGTTTCAACATTTTTGTTATTTTGATAATGAAAGAACATCTGTGAAAACTAAATGTCTTTATCAATTAAACTTCTTTGTCTTGGTTAAATTTACAGCACTTAGCAGACACGCTTATCCAGAGCGACTTACATTCCTCTCATTTATACAACTGAGGGTTAAGGGTTAAGGGTCTTGCTCAGGGGCCCAGCAGCGGCAGCTTGGCATGCTGGGATTTGAACTCATGACCTTCTGATCAGTAGTCCGAGATCTTATCCACTGAGCTGCTCCTGCTTGTTCTAGGCAGATATACACAATCTGCTGGACAAACTGCTAAAACGACCACTACAGCACATTTTCTTTTCAAGTTCAGCTCTTCTTATTATCCCAAAACCCGATCATGAAGCTAAGTCAACAGATGATAGTCATTATATTTCTTTTTGAAGATTGAAGGCTGAAGATTGCTGTCTGTTCTGTACACATGCATAGCATAGTTTGTCTTGTTAATGCTAATAATGTTCTCTTGATCCATATTTAGGAGTGGAACATTACCCGCTTGTCTTATGAGTACGACTCGGAGCCGTTTGGGAAGGAGCGAGATGCAGCCATTAAAAAGCTGGCCAGCGAGGCCGGAGTGGAGGTGACAGTACGGATCTCTCACACGCTGTATGATCTGGACAAGTATGTACCCCGCCAACCGTCAGTCACTAAACAATCTCACCGCTGTACTGGAAAGTGATTTAAAGAACTATAACAGTTCCTTTTTTTTTTTCAGTATTTTTCCAGCATTCATTTTCAAATCATCTCCTATTCTCTCATTTCCTCATCTTTCCACTCTTCTCTCTCACTCTTTCAGGATCATAGAGCTGAATGGTGGCCAGTCTCCACTCACCTACAAGCGCTTCCAGACCCTCATCAGCAGGATGGAGGCGGTGGAGACTCCTGCCGAGGCCATCACGGCAGAAGTCACGGGCTCCTGCACCACTCCTCTTTCTGATGATCACGACGAGAAGTTTGGGGTTCCTTCCCTGGAAGAGCTTGGTGAGTTTCTCATGTTATAATTCACTTGCCATTTGTGTTCGAGTCGGTCCCGGTTTAGAGCAGCCGAAACTGTTTTATGATCAGCTGTATGTCTTGCACACACAAGCTGTGTTCTCAGCCCTCTCCCTGTACTCCTTGTACATCTACGACTGTGTGGCCGAACACAGCCCCAGTGTCATTGTCAAATCTGCGGATGACACAACGGTGGTAGGTCTGATCGCCAACAGCAACGAGACAGCCTACAGAGAAGAGGTGTGCACTCTGACACACACTGGTGCCAGGAAAACAACCTCTGGCTCAACATCAGTAAGACCAAGCAGCTTGCAGTGGACTTTAGGAGCCAGGACAGGGAGCACACCTCTTTCAGTTATTCATTCATTCCTCTTCACTGACTGCTTTTTCCTGCTTAGGACCCACAGTGGACCCGAAGCCTGTTCCAGGCAGTTAACATAAACTTCTGCTAATTTTTTTTTTCCAACAATCCTCTTCATACAAACATTGATTAGAAACGTTAAAAGCTATATTCTGAGATCCTTTGCTATATCATGATAAGTAAGTGTAAATGTTCAGAGGATTGGTTTGATTGGTGTGTTCAGGTTTCGACACAGAGGGGTTGTCCTCAGCCGTGTGGCCTGGCGGAGAGACCGAGGCACTTACACGGCTTGAGAGGCATCTGGAGAGAAAGGTCAGAAACGCTTTGTTGATCAAACCACGTTTTTTTTTTTTTTATTATTTTTTCCTCTACCTTTGTATGGACAAAATAGTCCTATGCACCATAAAATAGAAAAAGATGTAAATGATACAGTTTGGCACAATTTTACTAATAGTCACTAATCTAAAACTATGCTTGCAGGCATGGGTGGCCAACTTTGAGCGTCCCAGAATGAACGCCAACTCGCTGTTGGCTAGTCCTACTGGCCTCAGTCCTTACTTGAGGTTCGGCTGCCTCTCATGTCGACTCTTCTACTTCAAACTCACTGACTTGTACAGGAAGGTAAAAAAACTTGTATCTCTATTGTACAGTGATGGAACTGACACTAATCGGATCCTCAGTTCTGAATTTGACAGCCTGCTTTCAAGTCATTTCTGGAGTCACAGTAATCCAGGCAGACTTCCTCTCCTGTCTGCATCCCTCAGGTGAAGAAGAACAGCTCGCCACCTCTGTCGCTCTACGGACAGCTGCTGTGGCGCGAGTTCTTCTACACAGCTGCCACCAACAACCCACGCTTCGACAAAATGGAGGGCAACCCCATATGCGTGCAGATCCCATGGGACCGCAACCCAGAGGCACTGGCCAAGTGGGCCGAGGGCAGGACGGGTTTCCCCTGGATCGACGCCATCATGACCCAGCTGAGGCAGGAGGGGTGGATCCACCACCTGGCACGCCATGCCGTGGCCTGCTTCCTCACACGTGGAGACTTGTGGGTTAGCTGGGAGGAGGGCATGAAGGTACTGTGCCCTTAACCCTAACCTTTTGTTTACTGTTTGTCCATGGATGCCTCACTGAGACATAATTTGGAATATAAGTCATGAATCTAAACAAAATCGCTCATTTTATTAAAAGGGGGATCAGTATTTTTTGCAAAATTATTTACAAATTAAAAAAATGTAGAGGTAATTGCATAAGTATTCACCTCCATTGCTGTGAAACCCCTAAATTAGTTCTTTTGGAAAGAGCCAAGGTTACAGCATCAAATGTTGATGTTTTAATAAAGATTTACATACCATTTTTTTTCCAGTAGCTGAGTTTATGGCTCTAAGTTTAAACTTGAAACGTTATTGCTACATTTTGCCCCCTAGTGGAATAACACAGACTAGCTGTTTTTACTTCCAGGCTTTCAGTTCAATTATGTCCACAAGGCAATGTGAATTTAGAGCATGAATTCTAATTCATTTGGCCGGTAAGATCCGAACCTTTATTAGGACAACATGCGGTCCATCAGAACAGATGCATATATGCAGTAGTGTGTAAATAGCATCTTTATAACATTGTCACATGCTTGACAAAAAAAAAAAAAGTCAGATAGAACCATATAATTCCAATGTCTTGATGTGTCCAGTGAATAACTTTAGTGTATATTGTTCACTGGACACATCAAGACGTTAGAGTTATATGGTCCTATCTGACTTCTTTTTATCGCTCTTTGGGCAGTTTTATTAGTGCAGTTAAATGCTGAGAAACAGCAGCAAAGAATTTTATCATACCACATTTAATTAGCAGCTGTACACAGGCTACAGATTATATTTCCAGGTTTGAGCAGATTGAATAGCTAGTCTGATTTAATCTATGGATTTGTTTTCGATTGCTTTCTTTCAAGTCATTAATATCAAACAACTGAGGTTTTTTTTTTTGGTTAATTTTCATTAGATTTGTGTCTGCAGCTGAAAAAGTAATTAAAAAAAAAAACCCTGTAATCCATATTGAAATTCCAATTATGTGATTTGAAGTTCACATTAGTGTCTTTATATGTAAATGTGCACAAACCCATATGAATGTTTTCCCAAAATGGATTTTTATGAATAGCAAATATTATATATATATATATATTAAATAAAGAACACCATATACAGCGTGATAAACGAGGGCCAATCCAAGTCCCATTTCAAACCTCAGCCACTGTCTTTTAACGTTAAAACAGTCTTTTTTTTTTTTTTTTTTTTTTTATACTTTCCTTTGCTCTTGTAAGTCTTCAACCAACACGTCGGAGCGGTGAATGAGAACACGTTGTCTGTTGTGCTGATCTGGAGCGTCACCTTTTTTTTTTTTCTTTTCCTTCTTTCTAAAGTTAGACCCGATACCTTTAAGATGTCAGAGCCAAGCAGACACACAATTACAGTGCACTTCAGGGATAACTTTATTTCCTTAGATTAAAAAGGAAAGTATTGCATCCATCCTTTTCAGCATCCTTGATTTGAGAGAAATGAAATACAAAAGATACAAAAAAAATAAATAAAAAGGGAAAAGTGCTTGTGAACCCATTTGGTGTAGTTGCATGCTGTACACAGTAGGTGTCTCTGCAACCTCATGTCATGGCTGCAATACAGCGCTCTGTTCTGGTGCCAGGTGTTCGAGGAGCTGTTGCTGGACGCAGACTGGAGTGTGAACGCAGGCAGCTGGATGTGGCTCTCCTGCAGCTCCTTCTTCCAGCAGTTCTTCCACTGCTATTGCCCGGTGGGCTTCGGCCGCCGTACCGACCCCAACGGGGACTACATACGGTGGGTTGGATTGAATTATGTGTGTGTTTATGATCTTGTAGTGTCTGTGAAGAAATATTTAGAGCAGTTTGTTTCTTGACATAGGGCTTATGTAACCTGTTCCTGTTGTCATGTAGACGGTATTTACCTGTGCTGAGAGGATTTCCTGCCAAGTACATCTATGACCCCTGGAACGCCCCGGAAAGTGTGCAGAAGTCGGCCAAGTGTGTGATCGGTGTGCACTACCCGAAGCCCATGGTACACCACGCAGAGGCCAGCCGGCTCAACATAGAGCGCATGAAGCAGATCTACCAGCAGCTGTCCTGCTACCGCGGCCTGGGTAAGTCTCATCTGTGTATCTGTGTTTACCTCATGTACTGTCTGTGTGTGTGTGTGTGTGTGTGTGTGTGAATATAGTACAGTATACTGTGTGTCTTTGTTGTATACAAGTCAAGACAATAGGAGTTTATTGTCATTTCAGCCATATACAAGTACATAGTGAAACGAAACAACGCTGCGTGCTCCTGCCGCGCCGCCATCTTGGATCACCTTTACGTTTAAGCGTAAAGGTTTGCATAGCTAAAGATATTAATGATGAAGCTACACTGAAATAATATTTCTGCATTTGGTATGAACGTGTAATTCCGTTTGCCGCAAAGGATTTTATATTCCAGTCTCCTGCTGTTTTCTGGATTGTTCCTAAATCTCTTGCACTTTTTGGTTTCCCGCTATTTTTCTTCCAGTCTCTGGTAGTGTCTTTTTTTTGTGATTCTTTTCAGGGTTTGATAGCTGTTTATCCCTTTTTCCAGCTCTTGTGCAGACTTATAGTGTGTCTGCTCACAGCAAACAGTTAGAGCATTACTTTGAGCCTCTTTCAGCCTCTTCTTTAAGACCTAAACAGCTGAAAGTAAACACATGTCAAGTATTTGAAGTTATTAGGATGACTTGATGAGGCACTTTCACATAAATTGTCAACAGGGATGCAAACTTCTGTGCTTGCTAATGAAGCTGCTGACGTACTCTGTTACTCTAATATTTAGTCTTCAAACGAAAAACACTATTAAATTCAATAAATCAATAAATAGTGGGATATTTTTCACCTTTTTAAAGGCGGGGGATGAAACTGATCAGCTGAATAGGCTTTGAGATGTGGCATTAATATTACAGTAAGAAAAATTCAGAAAGAGATTCAACTTTGTACTCTGTACTATGACATAATCAAGTCCTGGCTCTTTTAGGACTGCTGGCCATGGTGCCGTCTAACCCTAACGGGAATGGGGAAACCTCCACGAGCATGATGGGAATTCCCACTGCAGACGCCGCCCAGGACGCTGCTGCAGCCTCTGGTATAGCTCATGGCCTAGCGCCTTCTTGCAATTCTTTTGCATAACACATTATTTAAGACCACAGGGAACCTAAAGCTGTGATTTCCTTTTTTTTTTTTTAATCTTAATATCGTACATGCATATAGTACAACATTTCTTTTCACTTCACCAGAATTTCTTCCCTTTCAGTGCGAATCGGTTGCTCTCAGTATTGCCCTCGCTAGTCGTAAAGCTGATGTTGCTTACACAGCGTTTCTCAAAAGACACATTTGCACCGGTACATAAAAGGAGCTATGGACACTCTTTCCCTCACAAGCCTCTCGTTTTCCTCGCCCTTAAAGTACTCACTGAGCGCCGACGCTGGGGACTCCTTCCATAAATGTTAAATAAACTCCTCCTTTCACAAAGCTCCACCTTCTCAGCAATTATACAGTAACATGTTACAATGATGAATTAATATCAGCAGATCCGGCTGGTGTTTGAGTAGCGTTTAGTTATATTTCATTCAGACTGTGCCTGCTGTTTATTATTTAATAAAAGTATGGTATCGTACGAATGTTATCATTGGGACATTACAGGTGTTAACCATCACAAAGTGTGTTTGCGAGTGTATCAGCATATTTCAGTTGAAAAAAAGGAAGAAATGAGTCATTTGCATAACTGTATGAACTGGCTATTCTGTTTTTCTGTTTTGTGTAATATAACCCATACTTCCTATTCCTTTAGTTAGAACTAAATGAATAAATACTTTCATTTAAACATTCGTGTTTTCACTGCACTAATCAAATCTGTATGAACATGTAGCTTGGTTCTCAGACAGGTTTTGGCTGTACTTTACTTTAGGGTACCAGACGCCTGCTAAATCTCAGGGGGAGTGGCTCAGTGGCCTGATGGTGTATTCTCAAGGAGACACACAACCCAGCTGCAACACTCAACAAGGTACACACACATACACACACATACACATACACACTCACCAACCGTATACACTTTATTAGGAGCACGTGCTTGCTGATGGAATTACCCATTAGGCCAAGCTTAGGATTTAGGGCATTCGTAGCTCTTCGTAGTACTTAAGACATGACTTAAGACATTGGACTTCTGATCGGAAGGTCATGAGTTCACGCTGCCCTGCTGGGCCCTTGAGGAAGGCCCTTAAGGGGCTCCGTTGTATGAATGAGATAAATGTAAGTCGCTCTGGATAAGGGAGTGCTGTAAATGTAAATCTTGTGGTGGCAGTGCAGCGCATAAAATCATGTAGCTACAATTCAAACAGCAATATGATCTTGCCATGCCAGGTCACAGGTCACTGAAGAAATGGGTAAAATGCAGAAATAATGTGAGGAATCAAAACTGGACAGTTGGAGATTGGAACAAGAAGCCTTTATTTGTCACATATACATTACAGCACAGTTAAATTCTTTCTTCACACATCCTATATTGTTAGGAAGCTGGGGTCAGAGCGCAGGGTCAGCCATGAGACGGAGAGGGTTAAGGGCCTCGCTCAAGGGCCCAACAGTGGCAGCTTGGTGGTGCTGGGGCTTGAACCCCTCGACCTCCTGATCAGTAACCCAGACCCTTAACCGTTTATCCACCACTGTCCATGAAAAAGACAGAGCAATGTTTTTCCAGTCTGACTGTCAGTTTCAGTGAACCTGTGCCCACTTTAGCCTCAGATTCCCCTTCTTGCCTGACAGGAGTGGAACCTGATGTGGTCTTCTTCCAGCACAAGATTCACCAGATTGTGCGTTCTGAGCTTTTCTGCTTGTAAAGACCACGTTTGTAAAGAACGGGTATTTGAGTTACCGTAGCCTAGGTGGCTGATCAAACGAGTCTCCTCTGATCTCTCTGATCAACAAGGCAGAACCACTCGCTAGGTGTTTTTTGTTTTATAAACCATTCTGTGTAAACTCTAGAGACTGTTGTGGAAAAATCCCAGGAGATCAGAAGTTTCTGAAACACTCAACCCAACCCATCTGGCACCAACAGCCATGCCACAGTCCCTGAGATCACATTCTGATGTTTGATGTGAACATTAACTGAAGCTCTTGACCTGCATCTGCATGCTTTCATGCATTGTGCTTTAATGCATGAAGGATAAGTGTCTGAATGAGCAGGTGTACAGGTGTTTCTAGTAAAGTCAGTGAGGGTAGACCCGACATGACCAAGACGTCAATAAGAGATGGAAAATATTGCTGTGATGTCATTACACGGTGTTAAAAGCATTGTAATTCTGGGAGTCTGTGTAGTGCCACAGTCCTTTTGGGTGTATTTGATTTTTCCCAGCTCTAACACACTCGATCAGTTGGGAGTTTGGAGCTCGCCAAATGGTGCAGCATACATGTAATTCCTGATGGTTAATGTCTGTAGGTTATTCAGGCAGCAGTAGTGGGATGGTGTGCTACAGACAGGAAGCTCAGCAGATACCTGGCCCTGGGTTACAGCAAGGTAACAGATTCCAGCCATTTGATTGTCTTTTTCAGCTTCCTATATGAAGTAAGGAATTAAATTACTGTACTGTGTAATGGTTTTGTAACCTTCAACCTTTTCAAATCATGTGTATAAAAGCTGTAGATGTTTAGCATGGCTGTCTTTTCCTTTCTAAGGGGAACTTGAGTATAGTTCACAGCCAAAGTGCTTTGTGTCCTTCCCAGGTCGGGGACATCACTCCAGCACCGTACCGACCTCTGGGAAACGTCACAGCGAGGACTCTGGTCATACCACAGTCTCAAAAGTCCAGAGACAGCACAGTCCTTAACCAGGTTTCTTGTCTTTTATTTATACTTTAAACTTTGTTACTCTCAAGATCATTATCATTGCTTTTCTTCCCCTCCATTTTAGCATTAAACAGTTAGAAAATAGCATAAAAACCTTTCTTTGAGGTACACCTCTTTCTATGCAATCCTTTTTTTTGTGTTTTTATTATTAATTTTTTTTATTATTATTATTTGATATAATGAATCTCTCATTGCCTGTTAAACAAAACTTCCTTGCAACTGTTAAACAGAAACAAAAATCTACCCTGAAATGATTTTGTATCCATGTGTGTTTAAACAGGTTCTCACCATGTGACCATAGTGTCCTGGAGCAACTGAAGACCTGTCGTCACATACACACAGACATGCACATACACACGTGTGTTAAAATGAGTCATTTAAATATATATACATATATCAAACGAATTAAGGGGAATCACGGTGGCTTTTGTCAGGATCCTTTACGTAAGCGCTCCCTCACATTATCACTTGGACTACAGCCAAGCTGACGCCGGCACTCTAGCCAACTTTGGAAGACAAAAAAAAAAAAAAAAAAATCGATGCTCCCTGACAATGTTCTAATCTCAGTGAGTGTTAGGACTACTCTTGGCACAGAACTATGCTGTATATAAGAATTTGTTTAATACTCACATACAGACTGTATATTTGCTATTGTATGTGCTTTCTCTTTCATTTAGTCTTAGACCCACTGATATATTTTTGATATAAATGTTGTGGATCGGGTGTAATTCTTTTTTTTTGTTTTTTTTTTTGAAAGCATAAATATTAAAGAACATTTGTAGCTCGCGTTGCACAGCGAGGCTCCTCTCAGTCTCTGTCTCTCCCGCGTTCTCTGCCTTTCTCTCTGACCTGTTTCACATTGTCGCTGTTCGCTCGTACTGTCTTTCTTCTCTCCCTTTTCTCGATCAACCTTCTTAAGCTGCATCTTTTCCTGCAGCTGTCATCTACGTAATTGAAACGGTGTTATTTACCACGCTGTGCTAATTGTCTACTCGTGTTGCTTGTTTAATAAATACAGTGTAAATAGCAGTGGTCTCTTTTTTTTTTTTCTTCTTCAATTCCGGGTGTGGAGTTAAATTCAATCTGTAGTCACTTTTCCTTTATGAGAATCTAATATGCAAGAATTAAAGCTGATTGGGTGTCCTGTCTAGGAGAATAATCAATAACAGGGTGATTGAAAAGATAAAAGTTGATTATTTTCCTGAAACAGCAGTCCTGAAATATTTTATTTTTCTAATACTACTGCAATTCATCAACACTAACCTTTTTTTTTTTTAATATAGTAAAATTAGGACATCATCTGTCCTGTTATCTGTTTATAGTTTACATTTTTATATATCTTCCTGAATGCTTGAGCTTCTCACATTCCAGGTTTGTCCACGGTCCAATTCTTGTAATGAAATTGTGCTATGTTTTAAGACAGAATACACATACAATACCCCAATACCATATTGTGAATTATGGCAATACAAGAATAAAGGACATTAAAGATTAGCATCGTTTAACACCACAAAGCGTGAGACAGCAGAAGAAAGCCAGGTCTGCAGTGTAATCGTTGGCATGTTATTCCGTTACACTGTTCTCTAGAAATGCCCTTTTGTTAAGGTACAGGATGATGACGTGTGACGGAGGAGTACTGGAACTGGGGACTGGCTAATTTTGGCTCTTATCTGTTATCACAAGTGCTTCTATTGATAGCCACAGCTGTCACTCACTGCTTGTGTCCTAACAGAGGCTGGATTTAAAAGCAACCACCACCTGCCACTTGCAAATGACACACAGGCATGGCGCGAGTCTGACGGGATTTCTCATGATAAAAGGAAGCTATTTGCGGAGTGCAATAAAGCTACTGTATATCCACACAGTGGCCATTTTATTGTCTTGTAGCAAAACTGCTGCTCTAGATACACACTACTAAGCCACTGCCATGTCAGTATTACGGTCGTACTACGGTACACTAGTAATATCTGGTCCTATGGTGGTCCCTTTCCATTGATTGACAGGACAAAGGTGGGGCTGAGAAACTGTGAATAACAACAGATGGTCTACAGTCAGCAATTGTACACCTATAAATGGGTACCTAATAAAGCGGCCACTGAGTGTATCATAATGCAGTGAATGAGAAATGTACCAGGTACGTCAGGAAAACCTAATGGTTAAAAATGTACATGATTTACAGATTTTTAAGGACCACATAATTGTGATATGGTTGAGTGCCAACGTGATGCCTTACTGCCATAAAAGGAGTAAAGCGTCAAACAACCGAATGCATTCCTTACTGCAGCTCTCAGGGACCGTCGAACTGTCCTCACTTCACACACATCCGTTCTGCAGATCATTAAGTCATTTTCTAAGAACAAGTCAACCTTTATATCTGTGATACATAGTAAGTGCTTTTCGTATGACACAGTGTTCCCACAGGTCCATGGTTACTTGACTATATGCAAGAATATATAGCTATTTTATGGCTCTTTTTCACACTAAAGAAAATTACTTCAGAGAGATAACCTTAGTACAAAACCAGGTATTAAGTAACACACCATCCTGCCCACATCACGATGGTTCATAACCCAATCATTAGACACTTATGGTCCTGTGGTTTTTCTGCTGAAGTTATTGTGTTGCTTAAGTTAACCCGTTAAAAAGCTAGACCACTAACCCTAGACTAGAATCCAGAATATCCCTGGATTGAACAAATGAATAAAAGGAAATGTTTTCCTGATATCATTCAAGTTCAAGCAGACCATAATATTATGCAATTATAGTCTGTCCTCTTTTAGACTGGTGTCTCAGATGGCAGGAATGTTGTATATACCATGTTGTGTAAGGCATTATACAAGTCACTGTACAAGTTGCCCTTGCGTATGAAACTAAAAAGAAAGGCATGTCATTATTAGAGAGCAAGGAATGTCTGCTTCCAGGAAAGGTAGACTAGTAAATTACAACTTCTTTAAGTTCTATACACTATCACTATTTTTTTCAGAAACATTTTGACAGTAAAGTTTATCATGAGCCATTATTAATCTAACTCAGTAATCAAGTATTTATATTTGTTGGGCCAAATCTTATTAGGATTCAAAGAACTACTTATAGCCACAGAAAAGCTCAGTGACTTGCCTGATTTAAATAACTTGCAAGAGAACCTATTATGAGGCACAAATGTGTACATCTGTTTTGTGACTGAAAAAAGAACTTGGTAGACTTGGTAGGAAGCGCATACCAGAGGTCAGGGTCTGGGTATGGGTCCTAGAGACACTGAAAAAGGTCTAGAGAAGAAAATAGCTCTCAGTGCATCTGTCAGAAAACCTCCCTTCACAGTCCAAGGCTTGAGGGGTTTCACTCAAGAGAGGTCACATGGTCCAAAGGGACTCTATAAAAGTGAATGGTGTCCATCTGCGACAGCTCACTCCCTTCAGTCTTCTTATCTCCAGCTGGTAAGTGGTGAGCTGAGGCTGTTCCTCAACCTTCTGTTCTCTCAAAGGCAGGGCACAACATAGCTACAATGTCTGACACTGAGGAGATTGTGGAGGAATATGAAGAAGAGGAGGAGGAGGAGGAGGAGGAAGCAGAGGAAGAGGCTGAGGAAGAGGAGAATGTAGAGGAGGCCCCTCAAATAGAGGATGATGAAAATGAGGCCGAGGAAGAAAATGAGGTACAGGAAGAAGAGGAAGAAGACTCCAAGCCTAAGCCTAAGTTGTATGTCCCCACCATTGTCCCTCCCAAACTCCCCGATGGCGAGAAGGTGGACTTTGATGACCTCCATCGTAAACGTGTCGAGAAGGACTACAATGAGCTTCAGAGCCTCATTGATGCACACTTTACCAACAGGCAGAAAGAGGAAGAGGAGCTGGTAGCCCTGAAGACCCGCATTGAGCGGAGACGTGCAGATCGTGCAGAGCAGCAGCGCATTCGGACCGAGCAGGATCGTGAGAGACAGGCTCGTCTGGCTGAGGAAAGGGCACGGCGTGAGGAGGAGGCAGCTAAACTCCGGGCTGAGGAGGATGCCAAGAAGAAGAAACTCCTCGCCAATAAGGGCTACGGAGGCTACCTGCAGAAGGTGGAACAAAAGAAGGGCAAGAAGCTGACAGAACGTGAGAAGAAGACAAAGGCCCTCATGGAGCGCCGCAAGCCACTCAACATCGACCACCTTAACCAGGAGAAACTGGCTGAGAAGGCCAGAGATCTCTGGCAGTGGCTGCAGCAGCTACATGCTGAGAAGTTTGACCTGGGTGAGAAGCTGAAGAGGCAGAAGTACGACATCAATGTGCTGCGCAACCGTGTCAGTGACCATCAGAGGTACAGCAAGACAGCCAAGACAACCAGGAAATCCTGGAAGTAGATATTGTGAATTAGGGAATATATGGCGTAGTGGCATAGACTCCTGGTCACATCACACCTTAACTTTATTGATTTAACGTTGACGAATCTGATTTTATCTTTGATTTATAGTGAATTCTTTTGGTAAGAAAGATCAGCTGAGCCCATGTTTGTTGCTACTACATACACAAGACTGACAGACATCCAGTGTGTTAAAGATTGTCTTTCTTACACAACTGAAAAGTTATACAAAAGTTTGCATTCCCCGTGGTGTATGAAGGGAACAGAAGGAAAATGCATCACTATTTTGAAATGTATCTCCAATTAAAAAAAAAAAAAACTAATTCCAAGACGTTAAATGTGAAATTTGTGTATACAACAGGACAACAATACATGAGGCAAAATCAACAGGAAAATAGTTTAAAAATAACTGTAGTATAAGAAGGCAGGGTTTGACATCTGCTATAGATACAACAGACATTTATCAAGAAGAATGGGCAAAGATTTGACAAACTTGTCTGGCTGAGTTAGAACAGATATCTCTAGAAGGATGTGTGTGTGGGTGGGTGGGCTGTTGGGGGACGAGGTGTTCAGAGGAAATGGACGAGGGTGGAGGCGGTTATAAAGGCAAAGTGTGGGCAGGCAAGTTATTGGAAAATATTAAAATCAAATACAGCTTAGGAGATGCAAATGACAATAATAATAGCATTTTTTCTCTATTAGACAGTCTTCTTACTTGGAATAAGGAAGGAATATCTGTGAAATCGAACACACTAAATGTCTTATTGCTATAAATTACATTTTTCTCTGTCTTCTTCATTTTGTCCTAAGGGTATACAAACTTTTGCACTCAACTCTATGAAATAGTTTTTGAAAAAAAAAAAAAAATGTAATCAATTTTGTTTCCTGTGTGTTTAAATTGTTTTGTCACATTAAAGTAGGTAACTGTTGAAAGGTGCTATTTTTAAGTGTGTTATCACCTGGACATTCTCTTTATCTCCACGGTGGAATGGAAGGCATGCCTGCATGGCCAGGGTGTTCTCTCAAACTCGACAGCACACGTCAAACTGAATGTTAAAACACGATCAAGGACCACTTTCAAACATGATTCTAGCGACAACTAAACATTAATAAAACATTTTATTCACTTTTGATTAAATGTTTGTCTTTTTTTTTTTTCTAAAACCCATGATGATTCTCTCATACTGCCAGCCAAGCTCAGTTCAAAATATTAAAGCTGTGTCAAGCTGACAGTAACTACACAAAAGGGTGTCTGACGATTTTTTTTAATTTTTTTTTTTTTAATGGTTAATGGTTTTTGCTTCATAACGGGATTCTAAGTGACCTAGAATTAGCTAGTAATTTACTTCCTTAAAAATCGAAGAAATGATCAGACATCTGTTGTTATCCACACCCACACACACGTAAGAAATTAAAGGAGCAAGACAAATTTTTATTAAGGTGATGGGCTCACCACAAGCTGCCAGAACCAAGTCACTAGCTTCATTAGGATTATTATTTATGTGTTAGCTGTTATTAGCTCTTCACATTCTAGCTGCTTTGTAATATGTCTGAATTTTTTGAATACCGTAAGTCTGGATATGAGGACGGCACCACACTAAAGAAGAAGTGAGAGATGAATCCAGTCTATGAATCCTTCTATAAAATCCTCCTCTAATGGAGTCCAGGCTAACAGACAGGTGAGGAGTTCAGGTAGAATGGGACTTAAGTGTGTTAGTTGAAAAAATGAAAAAGAGAAATGCATTAGCATTAACATCTTTTTATTTGGGGAATGTACACTCACAGCCCACTTTAATAGGAACACCTGTACACCTGCTTATTTATAGCCAATCATGTGGCAGCAGCACAATGCATGAAATCATGCAGCTACAGGTCAAGAGCTTGAGTTAATGTTCACATCAGACATGAAGAAAAGTGTGATCTCTGTGACTTTAACCGTGGTGTGGTTGTTGGTACCAGATGGGCTGGTTTGAGTATTTCAGAAACTGCTGATCTCCTGGGATTTTCACACACAACGGTCTCTAGTGTTTACACAGAATGGTGCGAAAAACAAAAAATCCTGAGCGACAGTGTGGGTGGAAACGCCTTGTTCATAAGAGAGCTCAGAGGAAAAAGGCCAGATTGGTTTGAGCTGCCAGGAAGGATGTTGTTACTCTTTACAACCGTGGTGAGCAGAAAAGCATCTCAGCATGCACAAAACATCAGACTTTGAGGTGGATGAGCTACGACAGCAGAAGACCACATCAGGTTCTGCTCCTGTCAGCCAAGAACAGGAATCTGAGGCTACTGTGGGCACAGACTCACCCACACTGGACAGGTGTAGATTAGAAGAAGAAAAAAAATCACATGGTCTGTTTAGCCAGTCTTCAAGTGTCCAGTTTTGGTGAGTGTGATGTTTGATGTGAACATTAACTGAAGCTCTTGACCTGTATCTGCATGATTTTAGTCATTGTGCTGCTGCCACATGACTGGCTGACTGGGTAACTGCATAAATGAGCAGGTGTACAGGTGTTCCTATTAAAGTGGCCGGTGACTGTATATGTTAATGTGTATAGCTGACATCTGTGAAAATATCAAGTAAACTGAAGTGCACTTCGTTTACTTGTTTGTTTATACTGCCTAGTTCAATACATGTTAAAATATATTTACTTCGCATCAATTGGTTGCAAAATAGTTTTTTTTCTTCTTCTGATTTTATGATTTCATAACCACCGGAAAAGCATCCAGACTTTCCCCATTTGTTAAAACACAACATGCAACACTAATAGAAATGTCCTACATTCACTTATTCGGCCCAGGTGACAATTTACCTGCTTGTGCTTTAGCAGCAAGACTGGTGTTGAGATTGCTCCCGGAAGATCTTCAGATTATATCCGAGACTCTGGGCTCTGATCCATAATAACTTTTTAAAGTATCTTAACTTGTTTTGTCCACCTGGTTGATTGGAACATCCACATATACCACAGCTTGGCATATCGACTACACAGTGTGGCCGCCTTCGCACAGAGATGTGGTGTTTGTGGAGGAATCAAAATGGAGGACAGCCAACGAACGGCTTACGTTTGTGTGACATCACGGGAAAACAAAGGATGTGAATCATGGTAACAAATAAATACGTACACAAAATAAACTATATGTATGAATAAAATAGGAAGTCTGTCATGATTTTTCAATAAAAAGTCCAAATATTGAGACTCGGTTTTAACTGATGTGGGACTGTAAGGCCGTGTAGACCCTGTGGGACTTCTTTGAGCTTGCTGGAGAAAACAACAGAAACAGAACACGGGTGTTTTAAATGACACAAATTCAGTTTATTATTATTTTTTTTTTCAGAATATGGATGTGCATTCTGAAAACAGACATATTTGTTTTCCTTCTTAATTACATGCTGATCCAACCACAAGGAATATTTCCGGACCTGAAGATATTCTCAGGTTATTAAGTAGTACTAAATAGTACGCTATAAATTCTAATAGACCATTAACAGATATTCATGACTACAACTTAACATATTTCCC
>CM074933.1:18036812-18049167 GCA_037576815.1 Pangasius larnaudii
CTCTCCATTACTCTGGACTGTTGACCCCAAGTACTTAAACTCCTGTACCTTCTTCACCTCTTCACCCTGTAATCTTAGGAATATGCTATTAATATAATAAGTCATATTACATTACAATAAATATAATTTTAAAACGGTCAAAAAATTAAATCTGACAACCGGAGTAGCTGTTATGAATTTTGTACGTATGGGTCTTAAAAAAAAAAAAAACAATACATGAGTACGGCATGTAACAGATGAAGATTCACCGAATTTTATTGACTTCAATTCATAAAACCGCACACAACACATGGACATGTTTTTGGTTAAGGAATAACTATCCAGTGATGTGCAGACTAAATGCTTCAAATGAGGAATATTATTACTCAATACTCCCAAAGTACCTGCCAGGCAGCAAGTGTCTAAATTCAGTACAGAGTGACGCATGCAAATATATGCAGGAGTCAATGAATACATTCAAACTGATTATAAGAATAAGGATGGAATCTAACTAAAACACGATTCAAAATATTTTTGGTCACCGTCCGCAGACTTCGGTAAGCTTTTTCATGAACACAAAACACAGTAAAAAGAATAAATAAAACATTCCACTGCTGTTGATTGCTGTCGATTGTCGGACGGGAAAGTAATACCGTCGTAGGCTTACGGAGCTGGATCTGTGTAAACGGTCTTCACAGGTGGTGCTACGTGGAGCTGTTTTGTGATAAAAAATAAAAAAAAATCACAGTGAAGGAACAGACGCTTGGTTCTCCAGGATCGTCTGCTAACACAGGCTTCTGCTCATGTGCTGGAGTCAGTGTACGTGGCATCAGGAGAGCGAGATGGTGTCTCCCTAAAGAGCTCGTCCTCTTTCAGCATGCTCTACACACACACACACACACACACACACACACACACACACACACACACACACACACACACACACACACACACACAAATCCAATCCAAAGGAAACTTATTAGAAACAAAATTCCTGAAATGTGGGTTAAAATGTCTGACACCCAGTGAAGTGCAAAAGTTTGCATCCCCTATGTTTTTGAATTGGGGGGGTGCAAACATATGACAACAGAATTCCACAAAGTTAAAAATGAAATGTGTGTGTCTTTTGTGCGTGTCCTGCACAAGACAAAAAAACGTGAAACCAAATCAACAGGGGAATAGTTTTAAACAGGAAGATCCTCCTTGTTTAAAGCAGACGCTTAGAAAAAACTGCTCAGAGGAAATGAAAAAGGAGGGAGACAGTTAATTATGCTAATAAAAGCGAAAAAAATCTATTAATATCTTAACATATACAATTTAACCAATTTTTTTTTTTTTTTTACTTGTGATACTGAAGGTGCAAATCACACTACTTGAATTTGTCCTTCATTTTGTCCTAAGGATATACAAACTTTTGCACTAAACTGCACTAGTCATTCCCTCTAATGTCAGCTGTCTATCCTGCTAATGAGCGTCTGAACTGGAAATCTTACAGTGAGGTTGTTGATCCCCTCTGAAAAGGCTCCTATTTGTTTCACTGTGCCTTCTGAGTCCTCCATCTGCCAGCACAGAGACATTTTAAAAAGGTAACACACATAAGCACAACCATCAAAACTAGACAACATTTAAATATAACTATAAGGCCATCAGGTACACTGTCATATAACATAGTTTGAAGTGAGAAGGTGCAGCACCTGCTCCATCTGGTCCAGGTTGTCCTCACTGGTGCACTGTTCCCTGTGAAAACTGCTGCTCTGTGGCATCTGCACTTCCAGTGGGCACAGAAGCTCTTCACTCTCCTCCTGTCGCTTCCGCCTCAACGTTCCGAAACCTCCAAAGGACAGGCGTCTCGGCTGGACAGGACAGACAAAAGATTACTTCAGGCCCACTTATACGTCCACTGCAGGACGGGTCCACCTTCACTGTGACTGGTTGGTAGAGATGTATGAAGGTTTACGTTTTAAAATGATAATGTTCATTCAGGTTTACACTGCAGTAGGGGACAAGTTGGAGGAGAGTCTTTGTTTTTTGTTTTTTCCCCTTTGCCCAATTTTATGCTTAAAGGAACGGTTTAGCCAAATATGGAGACATCAAGAAACAGCAACAATTGGCACTGAGCATTAATAATATACACGTGTTATTTGAATAAAATATAAGAGGGAAAAAAAATGAAGGGAAGAAAGATGCAACTATTCCTAAAAACTAAAATTCACTGGTATCAATTCGTTTGTAATAAACAATATGAATCACTTCAATAAAAATTGTCTTTTAATACCTGAGGAAACAGAGTTATTGGGATCCATAAACAAACAGTTCAGACAATTGTGAATATTTGCTACATAAATATAACGAAGCTGCTTTTTCTACCTTCACTCTAGCTGTGGCGGTGAGCAGCGTGTAGTCAGGGTGCTCCACACACTCCTGCTTGAGTCTCTCCGCTTCTGCACCGATCAGGAGGTAAAAGTGCGTGGCCAGGTGGCGTCTCAGGAGCGTCTTATTAGGCGGGATGTTCAGGAGGAGGGCCATTGTCTCAACATTGAACCGAGGCTCCAGAACCTGAAGCAGTGGAACACAAACATGAAGCTGGAGCTATGCGAGTTTCACTTATGACGCTCATTTTGGCTCGATCCTCTTTTCTCCATACCATCAGTCCTCCGTGCACTCCGCTTCCTCGGAGGTTGGGTGCATACTCCGCCAGGTCTACCGAGCGCAGCCACTCCATCACTCTGTGATTGGTCCACTGGCACACCTCTGCTGGCGTGATGTTATTCTAAGCACAGGACTTCAGAATTAAACACACATCCTGGCAAACCTCGCTACGTCAACAGTGCTGCGTATGTGGAGTAGAACCTCATCAGATGGTCTGCGTCTGAGGCAGTTGGACTCGTAGCTGTTGATGCGCAGCACCTGGATGGCCCTCTTGATACTGAGATGGTGAAGCACGCTGCCCACCTTCAGACCCAGCAAATCATCCTGACACAAATTTAGCACAGTGTAAATTAAAAAGTTTACTATTTACAAGGAAGAGGGACCAACATTAAAGCATACATTATAGAGTCAAAGCCAAGTGTTAATTATCAAGAGACTGTGTGTGACATTGAGACATTGTGTGTTAAAGATCATGTGTGTACTATTTAAATGACATGCACATTAACTACAGCTAAAACTGTTTTAAAAAAGTATCACCCGAGTAAAACAGTCTTTTAATAATAAAAATAAAAGAGTTATTGGTAGAGAACACTGTCTGGGGTCACTGTAACTGGCAATTATTGGGGTTAAAGCGCTAAGAAAAAGCAAGATAAATTACCATATATTTCTTTAAATTACCATAAAGGAATAGTACTTTTAAACATTTAAACTGCTGTGGTGCCATCTACTGTCTGATCTCCATTAACCTTTGCATGCTTCTTAAGAATAGTATGTTGCATGTGCTTATTAAATTCATGCAGTGTTTTCTTTCAGGAGTTATTGACTTTCGGGGAACACTGAATCACATTTTTTTGTAAATAACCCTGTTATGACTAAAATCTAAATAAAAAAGTTAATTATTAATTATTGACCTAGAGAGTTCAGAGAATCGTACTACACTGGTTTTGTTGTGACTGGGTAAAAAAAAAAAAAAAAAAACTAGGACTAGTTCACGAAAGGGGCTTTTTAAAATAATCTCAAATATTTCCCAGTGGTGTCAATCATGAGGCAAAGTTGTTCAGAATGAGATCTAACGTATGATATGAAAACCACAACATGAAAGCATCTCCTGGTGGCCAATTTTTTTTCAAAATTTGCACAGACCTCTGGGGCAGGGAGCCAAACAGACCCACGATCGGCCTTCATTAACCGTGTCTAATAGCTGCTGAACCGACTGACTGGCCGAAGGCAGCCAGGTTTTTCAGTATTCACAACTATCCTCATAGACACTGATGGGACCGTGGACTAAGACACTACAGGCAAGATTCAAAGTTGATTGGACCAATGCTTCCATATTTAGTGCCAATTTCACGTTTTGTCCCGTCAGCACCACCACGCAGACAAGCTCCGCCATTTTGTGCTTGTGACCTCAGACTGAGCGCATGCACAAGTGTGCCAAGTTTGGTATAAAAAAAACAACAAAAAAAACGTTTTTTGCCTGCCATCACGGTGATGAAACTTTTTTTTGCTAATTATTGATCTAAAGACTCCAAGACTAGTTTCATAAAAGTATATTTTTTTAAGTAATCGCATATATTTAACAAACAATTTGACTGAAAATTTGACAGTGAGATAATGAAAATGAGGAGCTCCATCAAACTGTATGAATTACTTGTGTTTGTGTGAAACACAGTACATACATATTAGCAAAATATTCAGTGTTTCACTTGGACTGGCAGAACAAAGCAAGGAATTTAAATCCGAGTTTATTTATTAACTATTTATACTTTATTAAGTTACATATGTGACATCATAAAGTGTTTACAAAAACTGCAACACAAAATGGCACCAATCAAGAGTGCATTAGGAGAACTAAGACTTATATAAATGCCATGAAATACATACGAGATAGTTTGCACCAGAATATTCATTAAAAGCATACAAAAAAATAAAGGTGAAAATGCTGAAATATTGATTTGACCTTATTGAGAATTGAAAATTTATGGCTCAATGTCTTATCACAGACATCCAATTATTTTTTTGCAATAGTATTATTTCATTGTTTACTTGCTTTTGGTACCCGAGTCAAAATTCATGAAGCAACCCTTCATGTGACGTACCACAGTCATGTAGTGAAGCATGCGTGCGTCCACTCGGCCCTCGTCAAACTGAGCTTTGTACTGAGGCAGGCCGATGTCATCCAGCCAGCCTTAACCAGAGAGAAACAGTCAGCTCTCAGTGATGAGGACTAATAAAACTCTGTGCTCTTTTAGCCTTGCATTAGTAGCTATTACTGACTCGCACTGATCATGATATTGACCATTGCTTTACGTGGCAGTGACTCACGAGTAACCCAGTTGAAGTCCAGTTTGCTTTTAGCGTCGTTCTCCTCTGCCCCCAGAGCCTGAAGTGCCAGCTGGAGTTTCTTTCTGTGGAGAGGATGTCTGATACCCAGCTCCTACAACACACACACACACACACACACACACACACACACACACACACCATGTACATCAAGCACTAATTAAAGTACCATTCTTTTTTTTTTTTTTAAAGGAAGCTCTTCATTGCTCTGACCTTTTCGAGGTCATTCTGTGAGGCATTTAGTAGCGTTTGTCCAGAGCGGATCCACTGCTGAGCCTGACTCACGTACAGGCCTAAGCCCTGCTCCTGCAGCCACTCACACACCTGCTCCGTCCTCCAGCATGCAAATGGGGTGTCTAGATCACTTCAGAGAAAAGCCAAGACGGAGAGAAGAGAAAATATTTACTCCGCTCCAAAATTATTGGCACCACCCAAAACAATGATTTAAATTTATCATTCTGGCAAATAAAGAATCGACTCGCCTTTCCCCTAGCCACATATTTCTCCTAATAAAATAATGCCTTTGAGAAAAGTATGCAGTAAAATTGACAGCCCAAAACACTACTTACAATAAATGCAATACTTTAAAAACGGTTAAAAATGGTTCGTTTCAGTTCAGTCATCTGACTGACTGAGGCCCATTTGAAGCCGTTGTAAAATCCTTTATACACGCACACCTGTGACCATGTCGAAATAATGGAAACCAGGTTTTATACCAATAAAAAAAATGTCATTCTGTCTGTAGAATAGTATAATCTTTGCCCATTATGCTGCTTAGCAACCATAACCTACTGTTAACATTGCATGGTGGGAAAATTGTTTATTGAATACAAGGAAAAGAAACTGTAAATTATGTTTAATGGATCACTGATGCTTTGGGGCTGTTTTGTAGCTGGCGCTTCAGGAGTGCACGTGAAGGTTTTGATGGCATCATGTATTCCGATGCCCTCAAACATTTCAATCAACATGGAAATTGTTTGCAAGAACAGGGGATTAATTATTTACAATTATTTACGATGACTCTCTCTGTCTCCCTACTGAAAAGCTGTGGTCTGAACTGAAAATGTTCACACTCCTCTTTGAAGAAATTTAAATATATATATATATTATTATATTATTATATAAGTTCAAGATCCTCCACAAGTGTCTCCAGCCTTGTCAGCTTTAAGAAATGACAACTTACTTGTTATTGCTCCGTTGTGAGTCATGTGACCAACCAAGCCTCGGCCCAGCTGTGGCTCTAACGCCGCCTCTCCTGAACTCCGACTCGGGAGCATCGTCCAGGTTAAACGACGTGGACTGGCTCCTCCTCATCCTGGGGAAAAGAATGAAAAATCGATATCGATGTATTTAAGTGATTTTAGGGGAATTAGTTCGCTTTTAAGCTGTAAATGCTACTTTTGTCAAACTTCTAAAATGTAAAACTGGCTACAAATACAAGCATTTACATAAGACGTAACACTGTATAAACCTCTGACCTAATAAACGTATAAATGTATAAACTTCTGAAAATAAAAAAAGAAAGACTCACATTCCCAAGAACTTTCGGATCCCCTTAGCTTTCTTCTTGCCCTCGGGTGAGACTGCATGCTCTTTTGATTTGGGAGATGGAGCTCCTGCCAGATCCAAATGCTCAGTCCTCTTCCTCTCCGCCTCAGCTGCTAAATCACACCCCAATAAGCCACATGGGATTAGAAGATCTTTCCACTGGACCAAAACCTCACACAGAACCACTGCTTCTGTAACTGCTCATGCAAAGCAGATGGGACCCAAACACAGTTTCTTGTATGGAATGGGTGAAGAAAGGAATAAAACACAACAGGGTGTGCTACTGTAGGAAAATAATCAATGACAGGGTGGTATTCCAGTCACAGCAGGCGCCATAGGAAAGTGTTTCATTCTGTAATTAACCCTAAAGTAATTCATTCCAAATGGCCAACAACTGCACTTTTTTCTTTCTTAAAGAACAACATGGCATATGGTCCATTTATAGTTACATTTAATCTTTGCAAAGGGCCATGAAACAAGTTCCTGTAATCCCTTATGTTGTAGCAGTTATAAACAGTCATTCCTTCACCTGCTTCTCTTTTTTTTCTCACCTACAACAAAACATAGCTTGTCATGTTGGCAGGAAACTGCAAAAGAGCATGTTTCCATGAAAACTTAATGGTACAGCTTTACTATTACTGGAGACTCCTTCCAAAAATGTTCAACAAATCCTGACAGGATTTCAGCTATACAAGTTCATCTGCAAGTTGTTACTATAGAAACAAGGACATTAGAACAAGTGCAGTAATATAAACCTGTGACCTGCCTTATGACACTATCGGAGCTGCTGTTAAAGAAAATGCTTCAACTTTAACTGAGCAGTTAGAATTGAGAATTAAACAGTGTTGTGGTACACTGAAAAAAAGAAAACATTTCAAATACAATCTCTGAGCTGCACTGTCTTTATTCATCACTGATATTTCCATTAAATCCAACTGATCATTTTACATGCACGTTTTTTTTTATTTATTTTTTTTTTTTTTACACAGGGGACTGGAGTCACTCTCACTAAAGCATGTCTAAAGCCTCCAAATGTATATATTACATCGGTTTAGCCACCGTTTCTGTTTCTCTTTATCTCTTCATGCTGTACTTTCGCCTCCTTCCATGCCTGAAATGACAGCACGCCCTTGTTGTGAAGGTTTAACAGCACACTGTCCTAATTAACTGCCAATTATGTGATTGGACTAAGTGCTTCCAGTCCAAACTACAGGCTACTTACAGGCTACTGAAGGAAACAAACAGAGAAGAGTGGAGATGTAAACATGAATTTACGTCACGTTTAATGAACTATGACCTTTCTCAACGACAAGTCAGAGCACACCTAGATCAGGAGAGCTGGCGGTTCTCTTTCCACCCCGAATCTTGAAAAAGCCTCGTCCAAATGAAGAGCGTATTTTTTTGGTGCCAAAACTTTCACTCCCGCCTGGGCTGGGCTGAGAAGGGGACACTGTGGGAGAGTTGCGTTTCTTATCTGCTCTTTCACAAAGCTCAGCCTGAAAGACGAGAGATTTTTTATCAGTATTATGATCATTTAAAAATGAGCTGTTAACTAATTTTCAGAGCTGCTGAGCACACACACACACACACACACACACCTGAAGATATTGGCATTGAGTGAATGGCAATAAACAGTCAGGTTTTTGCTTGTGGCTACTTTTACAAACAGCAGGGGGGGCCATAGACATAGAACTCCTGTTATCAGAAAATTGTTGCTTAATAAAACAGACACAGGGACACACACTAAAAGAAACAGAGATACACATAGACAGAGATACACAAAAGACAGTGCACAGAGACACAGAGAGTAACACACACACAACCAGAAGGAGAGACACATGCACACAGACAGAGCCACTGACACATACACACACACACAAACACACACACACACACACACACACGCAGAGACACATAAAAAGGTAGTCGGTACCTCTTCTCTGCTAGATGAGTTTTCTGATCCAAGCCTCTCTGAGGAACTGCGTTCAAAAAAAAAAAACACGTTACACACACAGATTACTTAGTTAAAGCAGAAATAACTTTTGTCCCAAATGCGTTTAGCCAAATAGTAAAATAAAATGGTCTGTATAAATAAAATGATAAAAATGTCCCAGTTTACTCACAGATGTACTGTAAATGTAGTACTCATGAGATTCAGAAGTACTACAGTAATCATACAGCTGTGCATATATTAATCTGATTAATTAATCTAATATTTCTAAATGGATTTTTGTACACAGTAAATCCACAGTCAAAATCCTAAGACTGCCTCTCCAGTGGAATTCAGACAAATGAGGAGCTTTAGGAAGGGATCAGACCTGTGTCTAAGGCGGCATGGATGTGCATCAGCTGCTGATTTGTGTTCAGACTCGGAGATAAACTCGGTGCACGGAATCACCTGAGGCTGCGGGAGAGCCGGGACATAAAACAAAACAGAGAGAAACATACAGTCCTCAAAAACAAGATCTTGTGGAGTACTGAAAAACAAACAGACGGTAAAGTGATAGTGATGTGTATTCGGAATAAAACAAAAAACCCCAAAAAACTTAACTTCCATGGCATTTCACAGTGAGGAGAAATACTCCCAAGAGGAAAAGACAAAGGAGCTGGACATGAATGTTGTAAAGGAAGCCTGGGGAACATCCTGTGTACACAGCAGTGTGTGTGTGTGTGTGTGTGTGTGTTAGTTAGTGACTTTGAGACAGAATAAGCCATACCTCATCAGTCTCCTGTGTGCCTGTGAGGAAATGAGGCTCAGTAACTGCAGTGGCTGGTGATTTGGGTGAACTTTCACACTGTCCCGTGCTGGTGTCCTCTTCATCGACTCTGTCTGAGAACACACAGTGGTCTGGATTTTAAACATATTACAGATGTAGCAGATTTCGTTTCATTTGTCAAACGTGCTAGTGAACGTGATTACATAAGCAGACTTAAGATAAGTTGCTTGACTGTGAGGCTACTAATTGGCTCTGTAGCTCTCAATCCCAGGTATAAAGCGAGGTTTCCACTCAAACACAATTTTAAGTGCATTCATTCAAATGTTTCATTCAACCACTGTCATACAAAAATCCTGAAGATGAGGAAGTGTGTGCGTGCAACTTTTTAGAGACGAAAATCTACAGAGCGGCGCTTGCGGGCATGTACGAAAAGAAAAGCTCCCAGAAAAGAGTTCCAGATAAACAGCAGAGATGTGGACAGATGTAAGGTTGCATCGTATCTTCATTTTTAGCAGCAAGATTAGACTGATAAACAAGAACACGGGAACATAACGTCACTCTGATGAGAGAAACGCAAAAGCAATATTCAGCTGAAGAAAGTCGTGAAACTTAGAAGAAGAATTGTATTAAAAATGATTGTTGTTTGTTTCCTGTATTCTTTGCAGCGGGAGACATGCTACACGGTCATAATCTGGACTACATCCACTTTGCTTTCAAACCTTGTTTCAACCACTCCTTTTTTTGTTTCTTGTCTTTATTGACATTCTTATTGGTTTATCAAGTCCTAAAAACATTTTTTTTGCTGATATTTTGGGATTTTTGAGTGAAATGGTCGGTATTAAAGAGGTGGTGACACTCAGTCATGTCTAAAGCACCTGAACTGCTAATCAAATCAAGTCCTAAACAAAGAATTGATGATTTAATTCATGAGGGGGAACTCTAGCTGAATTTAATGAATTGCAGGAGACCATGACAACGGTTCGTTTAACATTAAAGTAATGCATAGCCTATATACAGCAGTCACTGGCTGCAAAATTCAGTCCAAGTTCAATCATGAGTCACGAAACAAGAAATGAACATCGTGACTTAACACAGATCCGAACCTAAATCCAGGACAAGACTTGTAATCTGCTGTCTACTATTTAAGATGACTCTAAACTCTCACCTTTCCTTTCCTGTACCGACATCGACACGTCCTGTACTTCCCTACAGCGCAACAGGGACTGCTGCAACTCTTCAATCACATGATCCTGAGGAAAATACCAAACACAAGAGAAGTAGTAGGTCTGAGTGATGCATCAATGTCATTATATGAATGTGCTCATTCTAATGTTATCTTTTCCATAGTAACACCTCATACCCAGGGGACCTGTGTGACACATGTGCAACATAATCTAAGCATAATAATAAATGGATTTTTTTTTTAAAAAGGTGCTGTTTTAACAAAGACAGAAACACTAATGGTGAAGTTTTCTGTAGTTCTTTAACATTTATGGAAGGTGTCTTCAGAGTCAATACTTTGTAATAGTCAGTTCTGCACCATGGGAAAATCTTGAAGATAGAGAGGGAACGACTGTTTATAGCTGCTATAACGTAAGAGTTAACAGGAACCAATTTGTTTTGCAGATGTTCCATAACAGTAAACATAATTATAAACGGATAAAAAGTATGACATTTGGTTCTTTAATTAATACAAATTGCCTCACTATAAGAAGAATGAAATACTTTGGGACATGCTGATCGAGGCAAATCAGTGGAGTGTTTTATTCCTTACATATTAACCTCATGACCACATTAACCTCATTGTTTGGAGTCTCAGACATCAGCAGCGGTCAGTGCTTCTATATCTATACTGTGTGTATATGTTACTCACAGTACCAATTGGACATTAACACAATGAGGATTTTTTTCCTCATTACATATTTTTTTGTGCAAATTTTCAAGGGAAAAATAATTTGCTCTTATAGTTTCTCCTGTCATTTCACTATAAGGTTCCAGTCAACAATTTCAAAGTCGTTAAGCCGTAAAGTCAACCTTCAAAGCAGACATTTCAATTTTATTATTTTATTGTACCACTTTAGTTCATTTTAATTGAGTCAATATTTTGGTGCAAAGCTTCCAAAACATTTAGTGTCATGTAAATTAAATATTTAGGACATTCATTCAAAAAAAAAAAAAAAAAAAAAAAAAAAAAATCATATAAAACCTTATCATTCTAAAATTCTATCATAAAAATATATAGAAATTGTGATGTATTTTTGCCATATCTTAATTAGAAGTAGAAAGTTAGTGCACACCATTACAAACCCATCTGTGTTTTTTTTAATCTTTACATCGAGTTCCAGCGTGAGATTAGTTTACAGTGAGAATTTACCTTCTCAACATTAGACGCCATTAAAGACTCAACAGCCTGCTTCATTCTCTGCACTTCCAAATCTGGGGGTAAAAAAATAAATAAATAAATCCCACAGCACATCAGATATACACACACTGAATACCACTTTCTGCTGAAAGAATAAAGTCAAGCCCTATATGGATAGTGTTATAGGAATTATAGTGTGATTCAGCATGACTGAGATCTCTAATGTGAATACAACGGTTCATTCAGAATCTAGCAAGTTGATTCAAGTCTTATACAAACTGCGTATATAATCCTACCGTACAGGCGCTAAAGGTAGTGGTACAAATATGCTTACTACATTATTTAAGAATGCAGGAGGTTTCGTCTGGACATGTAGGACACGAACCCACCTATATACACTCTAGAAAAGAGAGTTTCTCAAGAGATGTTTGGTTGGTTGACAGTTCAAGCTTTCTAAAGGTATTTAGAACCCACCTGAGCAGAAAAATGCTTCTCAGGGCTTCTACACAAAACTTTTAAGGCAGGGGTTCTCACACTGTTCGCATCCAGAAACCCCTTCCGGAGTAAAAGAATTCCCACTCCTCTGGGACATGTGAGGTCAACCAAACACACACTCGCCTAACACAGTCAGAGGAAAACTCTATCCACGCTTATCCACATACTGTCAGGTCCATAAGTATTTGGACAGTGAACATTTTTGTAATTTTGCCTCTGTACACCAACACAATGGATTTGAAATGACGCATCCAAGATGTGA
>CM074933.1:18049267-18065000 GCA_037576815.1 Pangasius larnaudii
TGTAGACTTTCAGCTTTAATTCAAGGGGTTTAACAAAAATATTGCATTAACCGTTTAGGAATTACAGCCATTTTTTCCCCCCAGAGTCCCTCCATTTTCACAGGCTCAAAAATAATTGGATAATTGACTTATAAGCAGTGTCATGGGCATTTGTGGCCTGTTTCCTCATTATTTCATGACAAATTAAGGAGATAAAAGGTCTGGAGTTGAGTCCAAACATTGAATTTGCATTCGGTATCATCTGTCAAACATGGTGGAGGCAGTGTTATGGCATGGGCATGTATGGCTGGCAATGTAACTGGGTCACTGGTGTTTATTGATGATGTGACTGCTGATAGAAGTAGCAGGATGAATTCTGAAGCACATAGAGCTATACTTTCTGCTCAGATTCAGTAAAACGCTGCAAAACTGATAGGACAGCGCTTCACAGTATTGATGGATAGTAACCCAAAACATACAGCAAAAGCAAACGAACATCTGCTTAAGGCAAAGAAATTAAATGTCCTTAAAAGTCCAGTGACCTCAACCCAGTTGAGCTGCTTTTCACTTACTGAAGACAAACCTGAAGGCAGAAAGACCCACAAACAAGCAGCAACTGAAGGCAGCTGCAGTAAAGACCTGGCAAAGCATCTGCAGGGAGGACAGCATCTGGTGATGTCCATGGCTTCCAGACAGGCAGTCACTGAGTGCAAATGATCTACATCCATATAATTGTTAGTTTGTCCAATTATTTTTGAGCCTGTGAAAACAGAGGGACTGTAATGCAATATTTCTGTTAAAGCCCACATCTTGATTGCTTTATTTCAAATCCACTGTGGTGGTGTACGGGGGCAAGATTACGAAAACTGTCCCTGTCCAAATACTTATGGACCTGGCTGTACATGACCTCACATATGCCCAACATCTTCTACTGTGGCTGTGATTGATGGGGAGAGAGAGTTTGCCATCCGTCCCACCCAGAGAGCATGGCCAGTTTTGCCCCTGGACAAGGATGTCTGTGGAATCGGATTGGATATTGCAATGTCTAGATGATAGGGCAGACAGTTTTCTGCTATGCCACTCGGGGACACGTTGGTGTATCAACACTTCCTCATTTTATTAAAACTAAATTATTTATACTTGTTTTGTAGTTATGAAGTTTTAGATTAACCCTTTCATTACATGTGACCAGTTAATTAGGCTCACAAGTATCATAACTAAATAATTACCATAACAACCTCTGCTAGAGATCTAGAAAGAGATGAAGTAGGGACTAAATCTGCCTGAACTATCAGCAGGTAGTCAAATGGCATTGTGGGTAATTTAGGAAACTGTTGAAAATAGACCAAAATGTCGAAGAAAGGAGCTTATACTAAAAAAAGTTAACATGTTAAACATAAACATTAATATATGACTCATTCAAGGTGAATTTTTCCTTTAAAGGTTCTACTATATAGAACGCAGACAGAGTGCTTCCCTATGCAGCATTGGGAAAATAAGAACCCTTAATTACCCAAAGTAGTAAGCGTGTGCATAGTGTGGAGAGAATTCCCTCAGGCAAGACTATTTTGGTCGACCAAAATGCTGTAGCACAGACCTTTCGCTTTGCTCTGGCTTCCGTCTGAGGTCACGACCTCAGCTTCGGCTTGTTCCTGCAGTCTCCGCAGCTCCTGCTCCTGCTCCTCAAGCTGCTTCTGCAGTGCCACCAGTTCTTTCTGAACAAATAAGAACCATATGACTAACTGTAACCAACACAAAATGACTACACAGAGAAATCACTACCAGTCATGCGCATGGGCTCTTGGCTAATTTTGTGCCAATTGCCGATGAAGGCTTCCAAAATGTTAACCTTCCAAAAACAGATATGAAAAAAAGAGCTATAATCCGAATAGAACAGTCAAAGACATAAACAGCAATCATATAGTAATAAGTGTAACTAATCCGATCTTATATTTGAATCATGAGCTTTACTTTTTATACAGTTCACAGTTCAAGATATGATGTATTGAATATTAAAAATGAGGAAGAAAAAAAACACAGAGGCGAATGCGTAGAAATATTAATGCTCTCTATAAAATGACTGAAAAGAGTGTAGGCTTGTGGACACATTCAACAGCAACCAGAAAGACAGATTCCAGCAATTACAGATTGCAAAAAAAAAAGGGGGGAGTGTGGAAAAGGAGAGATATCAGAAGAAAGACACAAAAAAAAACTGAATGCACTGAGACAAGTGTACTGGTCTCATTGTACTTGTACACGTTTTTTTGTAATTAAAAACAAAAACAAAACAAAGAAAAAGAACCACGTAACCACTTTTTCCGTCTCTGCAGTAGCCACTCTGAGGCGCGTTTCACTCAGCTCCTGATAAAGTGCCTGGAGGGAGAGAGGCTTATCAGGGAGGTAAGAGGTCAAGAATGCACACAGGCAGAGTTTGTGGGAAGAAAACGGATGAGAACACGTGATATTTGAGAGGAAGAGGGACATCCAAAATGAATAACCTTTGATTACACCACATTCTGACTAATAAGATATAAACAGTGCTGTTAGGATTTCATAAAGCATGCCTAAAACAAAAGCCACATTTCCCTTGTCTGGTATTTAGAACTCCCTTCCCTCCAGTCCTGTCTGAGTTTGCAATTTATGAAATCCACAATTTTGTCTCGGATGAGTTGAATAGCAGTAGTGTAGTCTCGGTTTGAGCTTTATGGCAGGAAATGGCTCGAGAGCTCAATGCCTGGACAGAGTTAAGGGTTTAAGTGGTTACACATGGCTGTATGTACAGCAGCATGATGGCCAGATCTAATACTTAGTCTTACTGTTTTGGTGAAATGTGAGCATGTTAAGCTTTTAATGAATTATCAAACGGCTATACATTTTAGTTAGTGCTTGTTTGTGTTAAATGACTACTTAATGGCATCATTAAATTTAATGGGTAATTTAAACTAAGAAAACTGAAGAGCTGTGGTCTGAAAGAAAAGGCAATAGCTAATGAACAGAATGACACAGAATTCTGTGAAAGTGTGTAATGTACCAATTATTTGGGTCATCACTGATCAAATTCTGTCTCAACATATAAAAGTACTGTGACTTTATTAAAAAGACTTCTTTGGCTGATGATAATTTTTAAGGATGCAGTCACTGCACGTCTGTTACCTCACTTTCCTTGTTCTCGCGGTCTGCAGTTGTAAGCTTCAGTTTCAGGCTGGAAACCTCCGTCAACAGCTCCAGTTTCTGGGTCTCTAACGTGCTCCTGCTCAGCAACTCCTAAAGAGCACAACACACGTTGGATTAATGAAGCAGTTAATATGTTGTTATGAGTCTGGTTCCTTTCAAGGTTTATTCCTCAGGTCTTCTCAGGGAGTTTTTCCTTGCCACCATTGCCTCTGGTTTGCTCATTAGAGCTTAAATTTATAAATGTAAAAGATTTAAAATGTATATCCTGAATTTATATATTTCTGTAAAGCTGCTTTGTGACAATATCCATTTTTAAAAGCGCTATACAAATAAAACTGAACTGAATTAATGAAATCAGAAATGATTCTGATGCTCACACTCAAGTTCTTTTCAATATCCTTAGCACTGCTTGACTCTATAATATAAAGCTAGAGAACAGAAACGATTTAACCACACTATCCTTAAGAGAATGGGTTCCTCTTAAGGTTTCTTCCTGAAATAAAACCAAACCAGGTGGTTGACATGGACTCGTTTAAATGGACTTAAATGGTTACAGCACAAATGTGTGGTCTCTTGTAGTTCTGTGTTGTTTCATGTCGCACCACGATCCTGGAACGTTGTTTCGTTTCACTGTGTACTAACTAGCTGTATGTGGTTGAAATGACAATAAAGCCACTTGACTTGTTTAAAGTCTATATAAAAGATATGCAGCTATGCAGTTTAAGTAAGGAATAATTAAGGAATAAAGCACAACGTGACATTTAGTTATAGATAGTTCCTCTGATCAAGTTGATTATTTTCCTTTAAATGAATGGCTGGTGAGAGTTGAAACTGTTATTAAAAGAAATTATTATTTTGATAAAATTCTAAAAAAAAGTAAAAATGTACCCCAGATCACAGAAAAATAACTACCAATTTTGGTAGGCACTAACCACTACATACGCAGCAACACCCCACAAGACCTGCTGTTTTGGAGATGCTCTGATCCAGTCGTCCAGCCATCACAATTTGGCCCTTCTCAAAGTCTCTCTAATCCTTACACTTGCCCATTTTTTCCTTCTTCTGAAACATCAACTTTGAGAACTGACTGTTCACTTGCTGTCTAATATTTCCCACCCCTTTGACACGTGCCATTGTAATGAGATAATCAATGTTATTCACTTCACCTGTCAGCGGTTTTAATGTTATGGCTGATCGGTGTATAATGCAAATGAAATGCTACAGAAAAATGTCTGTACGTCAGTAAAGAAAGCAGCAGATTCTGTAAGATAAGAGACACTTTTCAGATAAAAACAGAATGAAGGCTGCTGGGTTTCGCTGCAGAAATAAGAAGCGAGTCGACAGTCGAAGTCTCCAGAAGAACCGCGGCTGCTTCTGCAAGATGCTCAGTAACACTTTCAGCTCATTTCCTTATAAAACTGCACACACTGCACCTGAGACACTGTTTATTTTAATTTTTATGTTTTATGATGTGAAAGTGTCAGTCAGTTAAGGAAGAATACTGAAAATACTGTACATTCTTGAAAGCGTTTTGCTGTGTATGGTCACATACACTCAACACACCTGCTGCAGTAATTCTTCTGTGGCATTAAGTTTCATTCTGTGTTCCTCAAGGCACATCTCTAGGTCCCTTATCTTTTCTCCCTGCACCTCCACCTGGTCTGTCAGAACGCTCACCTGAGAAAAAAGTTTTAACAACCACAGAAAAATAAATCAACGAATCCCATTAGACAATTGTATAACAACTGAAAAAAATATTTGTTGTATCTTACACACCTGTAGCGCCAGACATTCCTTGTCATTCTCTAGCCGTGAAAGTCGCTCCTGATGTGCCAAATCCCTCACTGAAGATCCATGACCGTTAGTCTACAGACACAAGTAAAAATTTAACCACAGATACATTAAATAGCAGGGACACGAGACAAGGTGCTCCTGATATTAGTAACAAGCTGTATAGCAGTGTGATCTATGCAGGATGAAAAAACATACATAATTTCGACTATTATAACCTCTATACACTTCACCTGCTTTCTTTGTAAGTGAAGGTTTAAAAAGGTCCCAGTACACAGAAAGATTACAAGAAATAAAATGGTCATGTAAAGGCTAGCAGCAACCTGGTCTCGGGGAAAAAACACCAACATGCTTGTGTGTGTGTAGAACCAATGGGGGCAACATGTGAGACTTTAGATGATTTTCCCACGCAAGACCTCTACATGCCATCCAATTTCATACAATGAGTCTTATGAGGAGTAACTGACATCATTCAGATTGTAGCAACACAGTAATCATACATCGATCAGCCATAACGTTAAAACCACTGACAGGTGATGCGAAGAACATTGATTCTCTCATTACAGTGACACCTGCCATCTGTGGGATGTGCGCCGGACAAAGGTCTGATCCATGGAGGCTCCACCTCGCAACTTACAGGACTTAAAGGATCTGCTGCTAACGTCTTGGAGCCACAGCACACCTTCAGAGGTCTTGTGGAGTCCAGGCCTCGACGGGTCAGAGCCGTTTTAGTGGCAGAAGGGGGACCTACACAATATTAGGCAGGTGGTTTTAATGCTACGGCTGATTGGTGTATATTCATTAAACAACTATCAAATTGTATTTTACCACAAGAAGATCTTCCCAAAAGCGTTTAAACAGTTAACCTACGTCAGCATTGGTTTAACTAGAAGAAGGTCACGTGAAAGTCAGACAGCAGTAAAGGATTTCTGACTCTAGTTCTGAAAGTGTTCTCCAAGCATCTTGAGGCAAATACAAGAGATTCCGCAGGTCCAGTCAGCGCATTATACAACAGTAACACATACTTCATTAAGTAACCTCCTGCCCAAACGTCAGAAGAAAGAAAGTATTTCAGAAATGATGATCGATGCCTTCCTCGGTTGGTATAATTTAAAGGTATCTAATGGCGCATTAGGTAAGATTTCTCAAGATTAGTCAAGATTAACTCTCGGTTAAGTAGGTGGCGCTGAATAAAATTTGAATTATTATTATTATTTTTTATTTTTTTTATTTTTTGAGCCCTCCGTAAACACAAACACGCATTCCGGACCGTAAGAGCTTTCCAAAGGGGGTTTCTCAGCCACAAAATACTTTTCTGCTGGGGTCAAAGGGTCTTAAACCATCTCTCTCTTTTTTTTAAATTAAAAAATAAATAAATAAATAAATAAAAATACATTCTACATATTTTTCAAGCTTCTTCATATTATCAGTAAGGAAAAAGAAAAAAAAAATCTATCACTATGCAAGTTCTACTGCTGACAGCTTCAATAGTTTAATAGAAGCACAACTAAAAGCACATGCTCTCTGTATGTCTGTGTTGGTCACCTCCAGGTTCTCCAGTTTTGTTCCACCTTCCAAAAACATGTCTGTAGGTGGCTTGGCTATACTAAATTGCCTAGAAGTGTGAATACGTGTGTGAATGCACGTGTGAAACGAGCACTGTGATGCCTTAACCAGGATGTATCTGCAGTTTCTAACTGATCCAACATAGTGATGTAGTTGTATGTAGTGATCACAGATGAACTGTTATAAAGCAAAAAACACACAAGTGAATGCTAAAGGCTGCAGATTAATCACATTCTGACCTTTGGATACAAGCAAATAACAGTAAACATGAAAATGTGTCCCCACACACTGAGGAAGAAATATTAGACTTCTGAAACAACCCCAGGCCACAACATTTCACTGCTGATGCTTCTTCAATCTTTAGGTAAAACCTTTTAATTAACTACCTAGCTTTTTTTTTTGCATAGTCCTGCTGAATATAATTTAAATAGAAAAATTTCCTTCCCCCTTGTAGCTACGAGGGTGTGTTAGCTTACATAAATACAGTTGCATTTTTGCAAAAAGGATACATGCAGTGTTGCTTTGAAATGTGGCCAAAATAAGAAATAAATCGGAGAAAGCGGACATATGCGGCCCAAAAGTGCTGTCTATTTTGGCAACTGCTTGAGAATGGAATGCAGAGACAGAATGCATGCTCTGCTTTTTTCTAATGGAAAAACCAATGTAAAAAAAATAAATAAATAAAAAAAATCATTCAAGGGACCTGGGACCTTTCATTAAACTCCCTTTCCGAATCCTGCAAGAGAGTGTGATGATGTGATCCCTCTCCTACTCACCAGTCGGGCCTGCAGCCACTCCACCAGGCCCTCAGCGGTGTTATCGGGCACCTGGCTCCGCAGATTCTCCCTCTCATCTGCATCCATCAGCTCCAGTGCCCCCCGCAGGTCCTCTAAGAGGTGGACTGCACGCAGGCTGCCTAGTAAGGGCGAGCTGGGAGACTGGCAGTCAAACAGACCATTGGAGTAGTTCATGGCCTTGGAGCCTGTGGAGGCCAAAAGCAGCACATCATCAAAGGAACTGTTAAAATAACTAGCACAATGACTTGAATAAAAAAATGTCCATCATAAAAATCCAAAAGCACTGTTATGCTCAAGAATAAGCATATACAATTCATTTGTGCTTTAGGGTAAGGCATATTTTTTTAAACCAAAGATCCTAAAATAACAAAGTCTGACCAGGTAAATATGGCAAACCAAAAGGCTGAACACTACTATGGTCATTGTTGTCATTAAGGTTGGATGATTTACACTCTGGCACATCAAAGCTCTGCAAATACAGGAGCCAGTGGAAAGCAGACACACAGCAATTCTCTAATTCAAACAACAAATATATTCATTCTTCCCGCTGCCTTGCTGATATTCCCAGGGATGGACTGTATTGTGCAGCCAGAGAGAATTAGTAGATTTCCTCAGTGCTTAGGCAGTGGAAAAATCGACATCACGTCCCACAGTCAGCCATTAAAGCCTGGACAGGAAGTTTTAGCACCAGACCACTAAAAGTGCGACTGCATGGCTTCGGCTGCCTCGGAGAAGTCATCTGCAAGACTATGATGCAGAGGATTTATTTACTGCGGGATTTTCCACATTTAGAGGAATTCCATAATTTTAAATATAACTGATGGATCATTAACTCAAAATTGTATATATGATTAGAGATAATCCTGAGATCATTTATTGTATGCATCTACAGTGCATTGCATAATTATTCACCCCCCCCGAATACTTCCATATTTTGTGGTGTTACAACATGGAACTGAAATGGACCTGCTTGGTCGGTTCTCTGATTAATCCCCTCTTTACATGGTTAATGAATGTTGGTGGACAGCCTCCTCTAGAAAGGGTCATGGTTGTGTCGTATTCTTTCCAGTTTTTAATAACAGATTTAATAGTGCTCTATGGGATGTTAAAAGTTTTTTTTTTCCCCAAACCAAACCCTGACTGATTTCCAGAACTTTGTCCCAGATTTGCTTGGTCTTCATGATACTGTTTGTTTAAGTATGTTATCTAACAAACTCTGGGCTTCCAGGAACAGGTCAAATCTATTCAACTAATTAGTTTCATAACAATGTGGGTGAATACTTATGCAATCACAACTTTTCAATTATTTTTTTATTTGTAAATCATTTTTCAAACTATACTGACTTTCTCATATTTCAATATTAAGGTTATTTTGTAAAGTCTCATGACCTACACAGTCTCGTGATCAGTCACAACACAACCACCTGCCTAATTATTGTGTGGCCAAAACAGCTCTGACCCTTTGAGGCATGGACTCCACAAGACCTCTGAAGGTGTGAAGTGAAGTGAAGTGAAGTGACTTGTGGCCAAAATAGGATGACCCATACTTGGAATTTGTGCTCTGCATTTAACACATCCAAGTGCACACACACACACACAGTAGTGCACACACACCCCCCCCGGAGCAGTGGGCAGCCATTTTAGCTGCGGCGCCCGGGGAGCAGTTGGGGAATCGGTGCCTTGCTCAAGGGTCTCACCTCAGTCGTGGTATTGAGGGTGGAGGAGATGCTGGTCATTCACTCCCCCCCACCTACAATCCCTGCTGGACCTGAGACTCAAACCCACGACCTTCAGGTTCACCTCCGGGTTACAAGTCCGACTCTCGGACCATTAGGCCACGACTGCCCCCATCTGGCACCAAGACATTAGCAGCAGATCCTTTAAGTCCTGTAAGTTGTGAGGTGGATTGGACCTGCCTTTTTGGAGATGCTCTGACCCAGTTGTCTAGACATCACAATTTGGCTCTTGTCAAAGTCACTCAGATCCTTACACTTGCCCATTTTTCCTGCTTCCAACACATCAACTTCGAGAACTGACTGTTCACTTGCTTCCTAATATATCCCACCCCTTGATATGTGCCATTGAAACGAGATTTTAATGTTATGGCTGATCGGTGTATAATGGCAATTAAGACATTTCAGTTCCAAATTGTAACAATACAAAATGTGGAAAGGTTCAAGGGGGTGAATACTTATGCAAAGACACTCTACTTAGTTTCTGTGTATTCTACTGTGCGTACTTCTGCACAGTTAATCGCTGAACTATAGAATACCTGCAATGATTCCATCCATCTGCTCCAAGGCTGCTGCCAACATCTCACTGGCGTCTGACATCATTCTGAAAACCCTGCACAGTGAATGCAAACTCCATCAGAAACAACCAGATTTCAAACACATAATAGCGGAAGATCTTGTGGAAGAAACTGAAATGTATGAAAGTGAAAAACAACATATATGAAAGAATTCTTGTGAGTAACCTTTATTTATGTGAAGGAATAAAGAGAACATGTCTGCTTCTCTTAACTACTTCATCCTGGAACCAATTTTTAAAATGACACTAATCAAATGATTCATCATTTGTAAAATAATCGGTGCCCGGCTCGGTGCCCGGCTCGGTGCCCGGCTCGGTGCTTGGCTCCTCCAAGCAACCAACCCCTCTGTTTGCTGTCATAATCAGAATTTCACTCTCCAAAATAAAGCATGGTGGTGGTGGCATTCCTGGCTTCCTGACACCCTGGGATTAATACCCCACAGAAGTGTGGTTACTTCCCATCTTATTCTGCTGGATCAGACATCCAAACATCCTACGAATATTATTTGAATTCTGCTGCACTGGTTTTATGACACGAGATGCGCTAAACAGTTTGAAGACCAAAAATGCAGAGTAAATCAATGTATCCTATAATGCAATACAGCACACCTACATGACCTTTTTTTTTTGTTTAAAGCAAATGATTAAACACACACACACACACACACACACACACACACAGGTTCTTGTAGGTGGATTACATCCTCAACAGATGTGAAATTATGTCAATTATGTGTCAAACAATGCACTAACAAGGGCTACTTAAAGTTCAGATATTTCTGTCCAGCAATTATTTAAAAAAAAAAAAAAAAAATTAAGGAAAAACAAGGGAAAATGAAACAATTGATACAAAAATAGTTTTTCTTAAGTCCAGACAGTTACATTTAACAGTGAACATAATAACGACACACAGAAATGACTGCATAATGATGTTATTATATCACAACATCAATACCATCATATCGTCCAGCCGTACTCGGTTAACAACTACAAGGCTAGAGAACACAAACGAGTGGACAAATGATCAACTCATTAAGTATCACATCAAGCAAGTAAAAGCTCCAGTGAGCTGTCGGGTCCTTTTTTTTTTGTTGCCTTCAACAGAAATCCAATACACAGAATACATTACGTGTGATCTCTAGGTAGATAACGGGCACAAAAATAAGCAACAGTTCAAAGTACAGCTAAAGCGCTGTACATGAATGACATCATTCGATGCCAAACATATTCAATATCCAGACTGGAGTTTTGGGTGGAGTTTTCTGTCTCATCCAAGCACCGTGACTTTCCTTCCGCTGTTTATTCAAGGTGTTTTGTCCAATTTGACTTCGTTTCACTTTTTGGTCTGCTGCCAGAATGACTTCCTTGTGGGAAACTCAAACCCAACACAAGGACCCTACAAGGACATTTTGCAAATGGAATAGTTTTATGCTGTTTAGATAATGTCAGGTTGGATTAAAAACAAATAAAAACAAGCAAACAAGGGAAAGCCTGATTTGTCTTAAGAATCAACCAAATTAAAGTGGAACTAAGAAAGTCCCTCACACTGGAGTGCTTGCTAAACAGTGAGAGCATGCCATTAAAAAGTCTTTCGGCTCCCCAAGAAAGTGTGCTATGGAAAAAAAAAAATGAAAGAAAGTCATCTCAAGTGTGCTGAGCGATCTCTGGCTTGGAATAATACTTTCCAGTAATAACTTTGACATTATTTAGGCACATAATATAAGCACCTTTCCAAGAAGTGAAATGGACACTGCGCCTTCCCAATTCATAGAAGCTGAATCTGGAGTCTCTCACTGATTAAGGGCCTGACTGAGCTCAGTACCATGCACCAGTTTCTCCAACACTCATACTAACCTGCTCTGCTAACACTGAGACCTCCCCCTCCCTACGGGTTTCCTGGAAAACTCCTCCAGATGTGCTCTTGCTCACATACCTTACAATCACACTCTGCATGTAGGCCCCCCACTTTATATAAACACAGATAGCGTACAGCCCTCGCAGCTCTGCGGCATTTTAAACGCGATAGAAATACAACGATAGAATATCCCATTTCCTCGCTAAGGAATTCTCACTAAAACAATCAGACAGCCCCATTGAGCCCAGAGCCTGTGGTGCCCAAACAGTACAACGGCAGATCTACTTCTGAGTTATTTACATAGTTTGACATTGGCCAGATGTGTTGATAGGCAAGAAGGAGGATAGTTTAAAAGAAAAACAATCCGCACGCTCTGCCATTTCCGCACACTGCTCCATGTCGCAGACATCCACATGTACATGCTAAAGCTATATGTTAAACAAACCTGCAGATGTGGCACATGTGTAACCTGAAGCACAGAAATAGCTTATACTTGAGCCTCCCTCCAAGATAATTTTTAGTATTATAGTCAGGTCCATGAGTATTTGGATCGTGACACAACTCTGTAATAACTAACAATCATGAATATTAGGATTATTTTTAATACTTGGATGCAAATCCTTTGCAGTCAGTGAAAAGCAGCTCAGTTGGGTTGAGGTCACTGGATATTTAAGAACATTTAATTTCTTCGCCTTAAGAAGCTATTGGGTTGCTTTTGCTGAATGTTTTGGGTTACTATCCATCTGTACTGTGAAGCGGCGTCCTATCAATTTTGCAGCATTTGACTGAATCTGAGCAGAAAGTAGCTCCATACACTTCAGAATTCATCCTGCTACTTCTGTCAGCAGTCACATCATCAATAAACACCAGTGAGCCAGTTCCATTGGCAGCCATACATGCCCATGCCATAACACTGCCTCCACCATGTACGAGAGATGTAGTATGCTTTGTGTTGTCTGGAGCCAGTATAGATGAGAGATCATTTAATTCTCGGAAGAAAGAGTGTTATAGATGTGACATTAGAAAATAAACTGAATTGCATAAATGTTTAATCGACTGTACAAAACACACGAAATTAAGATCTTTTATGACATTATTACAGATACCGACAGGTGACAGATTACTGTTATGCTGTGGGGTATTTATTTATGATGGCATGGCTTGGTTCCCTTGGAGGAAAGTGTCACCGCAGATCAATACAGTGTTATTCTGACTGATCAGCCTTTATTCCAAGATGAACATTTCTATCCTGATGGGAGTGGTCTCCTCCAGGAGGAGTCTGCCCCCAACCACAGTGCATGGGAGCTCAGTGCATGGAAAAAAACCCTCTGGCTCTAGCAAAAAGCCAAACTATTACTGCACATGTAATGTGACTAATGTTTTGAAAAGTTTGTTTGTAAAAGCCGTACTGAGTCTTGTTTTATTTCAAAGGGGCCCCTTACTGTATAAAGTGTTACAACGCCTGCTGCACATTACAGAAACCCCATTGTTATTTATGACACATAATAAAAATCTATAGAAAGTATTTCATACAGATAGACTACAGATATCACACAGAAATGCAATTAACTGTTTAAAATAAATCAAGAATGAGGTTATTTAAGTGGCAAGTTAAAATGTTTTATTCCTCATGCTCACTTTGTTCCAAGGTAAAGCTGATTCTTGTGAAAGCAGTGTACAAGAAGAGTGCAAATGCCATAAAACGTCCCACACCGAACAAAATACAAGAACAAAAGAGGTGTTTGGAAAAGAAAACAGACGATCCCAAACAGAAGCTGAGGTCAGACAGGAAGAGCCTGGCCAAGTGACGTATTTAATCTCTGTCTGCGTGTCTGTATTTCCTATTATGGCTGTGCCTGCAGTGCACGGTAACACAACAACCAACTAACACGGCAATCAACGTACACTACTGCCGCACTAAAGCAATGCAATACACAGAGATTTGTTTCAGTTCTAAAAAAGGAGCGGCCAACTTTTATAATGTAAACTGAAAAAAAAAGCTATTTACTGATGACTAAAGCTCATGTTAGTGAAAATGTTTTTAATACTTCTGTGTTTTTAAAAAAAAGCTCCTGACACAATGTCTCGCGGAGGGAATCAAGAGAATGAAGAGACATCTGACTTTTTTTTTTTTTAAATTTTGGGTGACTCAATGAAGTAAAAGGGTGTCATTCCATTCAAAAGATCAATCCTATTTTCACATGAATGATGATTGGGTAGTAGTCAGGAAGGGGGGTGGATGGTTGGGCGGATGGAGCAGCTTCCATCTGGTCATGATTCAACAGTTTTCTAAAAGGCTAAATATTTAATCTAGGTTTCAGGTGGCGCTGAAAAGCGGAGTGTGTAATTTATGTAGCTGTGGATGAAGCACATACGTCTAATCCTCGCCATCTGGGCCAGGGACAAATGCAGCTTGGCAAAAAGCAATACATGACAAATGCAGTGAGCTTTTGTTGACTGTAGAGCTGAAAGAAACCGTGGAATTACACGCCAATCTGTTGTCACGTTCGCTGTCTCGGTGGTCAAGGTGGCACGTGCTGTTGGGCTAGCAAACCCAAAATCGTTAACACACACGTGGGGGAAAAACACCCCACAGAGCAATGGGATGAAATACTGGTTCCTAGTATAATCTGATGAGCCGCAATATGGTTTGAATATGGTGCTCTGACTGCTTAGCAGAGTCCTGGAAATGATCTCTGGTACATACATTATAAAACCATGCGCTTCTTAGCAACTACTTAAAGACACAGTTCACCGTATATCATTAGTCTACCTGTGAACCGGCACTGACCCTCGTCTTCTCCCTCTCAGACCCATGTTACGAGTGTGTACAGGCTGATGATTAAACTACAGTCGGAACCCATAATTTACAGTTTTGCTGGTCTGTGATTTAGTCTAGAACTCAGCAGATCTCTTTTCTTTATTCAATACAATACTGATATAGCTCTTATCCGATTTAAAATAAGCATGCTTACTACATGATACATACATGAGCAAAATAATATATTATAAATATACTCGCAGTTATGATACTACAAATATGATGCCACTATTTCCTACATTTAAGAAATTCTTTAGGGTCCTTATGTAGTATACAGTATATCATTTATTTTATTAACTTCAAGAGAGAAAAAAAGATGCTGTTTACAGGAAACTATTTGTAGGAGATTTAAAACACTCCAGGACATGCTGTTACTGAAAACTAATCAACTCTGGTGTGGTAATAGCAACCCTGCTTTGCATCAGGCCACATCACACCATCACACATCACACCATCACACCGCTGATTGTTTTCCTATAAAAACACATCCCGTTCTGTTTTTCTAGATCACACAGACAGACCCCAAATCCCCCCGACCACCACACCTCATCTTCCCTTTAGCTCAAACCAGTGGGAATCACTGCAGTGATAAAGCATACATAAGCTGATAAAATCGTTAAATATTGGCCTGCATTAGTGTTGCATCGTGTCATGGATTCACTGTTAGCATGACTGGATTGCAACCTCACCAACTGACTGTTTCCAAAATGATAATACATTTTGGAAACCACCCGAAATCATACTACAGCAACCTCCGTCTCTCCGTTACATTGGTACCTCTGAGGAATTTATATATTTCTGTAAAGCTGCTTTGTGACAATGTCCATTGTTCAGTAAAATAATTTAGTTAAAGGGCAGTAACAGTGTATATTGTTCAGTCTGTATGGTGCTGACTGTCGCTCACAGAAACCCTTTCAAACCTGAGCATTGTTTAGAGACAAAGTCTGCAGAGATAAGGAGGAAACAGAAGTTAGCCAGGACAGGACACTGCTGATCTGCTCTGTTAGTGGGATTTAAACCGCCTCAATAACACAGCATGACAGCACCACCACGTAAAGTCAGTACCGACCCTTTAGACTGTAAAATACTGCTTTTACACCAAAAATGGCTTATACACCTTCTAGATAAGAGCTGTGGAGAAAAAAACCATAAAAAGCCTTTTAAAGCCTAGCGTTAGATTATCTGAAGGATGGACAGACACAGCTGTTAAACCAGAACTGATTAAATCCACCAAATATCTCTGCTTGTCCAAACTAGATCTAACTTTACCTGTGTGTGTAAAACCGGATTAGATCTAACTTTACCTGTGTGTGTAAAACCGGATTAGATCTAACTTTAACTGTGTGTGTAAAACCGGATTAGATCTAACTTTAACTGTGTGTGTAAAACCGGATTAGATCTAACTTTAACTGTGTGTGTAAAACCGGATTAGATCTAACT
>CM074933.1:18072362-18093298 GCA_037576815.1 Pangasius larnaudii
TTCATTTGCATTAGAGTTTTAATTCTCTCAGGACATCATACTGTTATGGGAGGAAGATTGACTAGACACTGTAAATAAATAAATAAATAAATAAATAGAAAGGTAGATACATAGATATATAGATAGTTAGCTAGGACAGTCACTATTTAAAGAGAGGACTTGGGTGTCTTTGACAGATAGAGGTAGATCACCCTGTCACTGCCTCTATATCTTTTGCTTTTTTACACTATGCCCTAAAATTGTGCTAATCTTTACAATGTGCTAAGCAATAAATTATTCTAATGCCCTCGAACTAAGTAGTACGATTTATGAATATCTTATGTATGTGCTATAAAGGCACTATGTAGGTTGCCCTTCAAATAAAATGTTACCAAAGAATCTTTGAATGTTTTCAATAAAATTTAATATGCATCTTCAGATGTCACATAGCAATTATGCCCTGAGATGTCAATGACGTTAAAGACAGAGCTGAACAGGAAATCAGTTTACATATGCAATCATGACATGCACATATTGCATTATTAGACTGTCTAAGTCACTTGAATTGTGACAGACTTTTACACAGAGCACTGAGACAATACAGTGTGGAGTGACTCAAGCCATGACTCATGTTTATGTAATTAGGATGTCAGTGCCAAAAATTCAAGCTGTTTTTCTTTTTCCTTCCTTCCAGTTTCTGCGTCACCTTGACATCTACAGTGGAGCACATTTTCATTTCAAGTAGCTGCAGTTCGCTCATGTTATTTGTTTCCTTCTTAATTTCATTTTCATTTAATGGATCAACTGTATTACGAATTGAGTGTAATTACTACCGAGAGTCAGGTCCAGTATACCTGATAAGCAACATAAGCAGATACGTAAAGATCGTTTAGTTCTCAGGATTTAAAAAAAAAATGAGTTTGTCTGCTTGTGTGTAAGTTTTATCAATGCCTGTGTTCAGAACTGAGTGTACTGAACAGTAGGTGGTGCAGCAGGTAGTGCTTCTGTCTCACAGCTCCAGGGCCCCTGCCTCGATCCTGAGCTCGGCTTAATGGCTGTGCAGATTTTCACATGTTCGCTCCATGTCCACGCCGGTTTCTTGGGTTCTCATGAAAAGACATGGGAGGGGGATAATATTATGCCTTTTATTTTTGGCATTTGTTTAGAAACTGGGGGTGGTAAAAGAAGTAGCTGAGCAGGATGTTTATCGCTCAAACTGTAACTTAATTACACCCGGAAAAAGGCCTTAAAATGAGCCATACAGTAATTTATGTAGTGTATTTATGTAATTTACTCAACTTTGCTTCTAGTTTGTGGAAGCAGGGGCGTGTGCAACAGTAGCCTTAAGCCCTGCTGGCAGTGCATGGGGACTACGATTCCCATCAGCCACTGCACTTCACAAGATCACATCACACGACTGCACCTGAGTCACATTTCGGGTTAATTTCCGGCATTAGTAGGTAGTTGTCTAGCGTTTGTCTTTTGTTGCCGAGTGTACGATCTAGTCCATGTCCGTTTCTATCATGAGATTATAGTTCAGTGATGGAGTAACGTAGCATATAGGTTCTACTGGATAGGTGATCTGTGGTCATATGCAAAACCAGCTGCTGAGTGTGAAAACCAGCAACAAGTGTCTAACATGAAGGTATGAAGGTAAAGTGATCACATAAAGCACATTTCACATTCTCACTTGCAGCATGTCATCATACAGACTACATATACATATCATCATCATCATCATATAGATATTTTACTAGAGTTTCTGACCCCTTATCTCTCTCTCTCTCACACACACACACACACACACACACAGTCCTTGAGTGAGGACTTTCCATTGACCTAATTATTAATGCAGCTAATTAATGCTATGCCTAGATCTAACCTTCAGTAAGCAACAGGAAAGCTTTTGGCTCTTTTATTTTTTTTTTTAAAATAAAAGCTTCAGTTATTATTATAATTTATAATAATATGCAAAAAAATAATAATAAAAAAAAAAAAAAAGCAGCAGTGTTTCAGCCAAATATGTCCCCACAAGGCTACAGTTCTCAGATATTCCTATCATTGTGGGGACATTTGGTCCACACCAAAATAGAAAAACCTCAATTCCAAAGGTTAAAATAAATTCAAAACCAAAGGGCTAGGAGCATGGTTGTCGAATCGGGAGTGTGTTCCTCCGGTGTCCATGCGGTTTCCTCTTACCTCCCACAAACATGCCAGTAGATGGACTGACTGTGCTACACTGCCCCTAGCTGTGAATAAGTGTGAATGAATAGGTGAATGTGTGTGTGTGTGTGTGTGTGTGTGTGTGTGTGTGTGTGTGTGTGTGTGTGTGTGTGTGTGTGTGTGTGTGTGTATGCACATGGTGCCCTGAGATGGACTGGCGTTCCTCTGGCGTATTTCTGATGCTGACCTTGATGGAGCAGTTGTTGAAGATGAATGAATGAATGTTAAAAACAACTTTAAGCAGCACATAGTGTTATGTCTTCCAAGATTTTGCAGTCTTTTTGCAGAGCTCTTCAGGACTGGGCATACAGGCTATCAAAATCAGAGGTTACAGATGTGTTACAGGTTACAGGTTGTGCAGTACATCACATGGTGTTATATTGAATAGTGACACTTTTCAACATGATTAAAATACTATTGTTAAAGTATTATTTATAGCACATTATTAGAGCTATATGGGGCACTATTCGAGTTTTATTATTAATAAAACTTACAATGAATAATTAATAACTTACAAAGAAAAAACTTGCATCCAAAATATTGTTTATTAGCAATATTTTGTGTTTTTAATTTAGTATCATTTACACTTAACGTCAAGCTGGAAGGTTTATGATAAGGTATATATGTTTGTTTTAATTAATGTTGCAGCACCAAAAAGACTTTGGCAGTTTATGTTGAATTTGTGTTGAAAATCCACTGAGATTCAGTCAGCTCAGCTATAACACCGAACAGAATGCAATCTGTGATCCCCTAATCATCTCCCATATTTGCAACAAATGAAAAAAAAAGTTGCTACGTGGCACTAATTCTGTCTGCATTTATCCCTTTAGAGAGTAAAAGTGTAATGCCTTATTCATGAGTAACTTCAATGTAACTTCACTTATTCTGCACAGGGCAAAATGACTTAGCTTACACCAGCAGCGGTTATCCCAGCTTATGTGAGCACATGATAAATATAATTATGCTTATTTCAGAGTGCAGACTAGAACACCTGCTCAGAGATTCTGTTACCTGCCAGCTCAAATGACTGTTAGCACATCAGAAAATAATTCTGCAGGGACATCAGACGAAATGATCCTAAAGGGAAAAGATATGAAAGCTGAAGCTGTTTGCTGAATGTTTGGCTTTGATCTGAGGATCACAAACATAATATGTTCCTTGCTGATCAGAATTAGCAACAGAAACATAACTGACGTGCAAGGTACCTCAGAATATGCTAGAGAAGCTTAGCCAGGCTAATGAGTAAGACCGGAAGAGAATCGTGCCTTAAAAGATTGAATAACTTCATGTCATAGCCGCTAATGCTACTGTCTGACATAAAGTATGTTACACTTCTTTTATTTAATTCCTGGCTATACTACTGTTCATGATAACTTGTCCCAGAACAAGCCAACCTAACACGTTAGCACAGGATAACCTAAAGAGCCTGAAATGCTCGTTTACCTCAGAATTAGCAACAGGAACATACCTGCCTTACAAGTTACCTCAGAATAAGCCAATGAAAGATATCAAGACTCAGAGCTAGAGAAATACAGCCGGGCAAACAAATATTACCTCAGAATATCGGCAAAAAACAAGGTAAGGATCAGAAAGATCAGATAGTGATTATTCAGGGACAAAATTACTCCGAGGGAAAATATATGAAACCTGGAGTCGTCTCTGAATATTTGACTTTGTTCAGGGGATCACAAGACATATTTCAATTTTGTGTGTAAACAATACATCTCAAATCATGGTTTCTCCTTTCTGCACATTGCATTTAATTAGCATCATTGGAGGAAAGGTCACGAATGATTATGTTTAGGATGTGAGATGACATTGGTAGTAACATTTGTGACTGTATGAAAGAATTCCTATGGGTTTGGTTGGTCACATTTGTGTGTTACCCTCCAGGTACTCTGGTTTCCTCTCCCAGTCCAAAGACATGTGCTGTAGTCTGTCTGAAGTGTGTCCAGGATGTACCCCGCCTTGTGCCCCAAGTCCCCGGGAATAGGCTCCAGGCTCCCTGCAACCCTGTGGAGGATAAGTGGTATGGAGAATGGATTGATGGGTGGGATGTAATACCATAGGCCCAGTACAGAGACATCACAGTAACGGCTGTGTGGAGCTATAAATGAAAGTAATCTTTATGGACAACACACATAGCATCATTAAAGGATGTTTGATATGAGCAGATTGTGAATAAGAGTCCTGGGATGAGCGCAGGACAGTCTTTATGATTACAGCAGCAGTGCCTAGGTAGAAATCTACAATATCCAGATGGCCTTATCCACTAAAACAAGGGAGAAACGCTCTGAACAGAAATAGAGCATCAGGATGAATCAGGCAGGTTTGGAGGGCAAGAGGAGACACAGCAGTAGAGGTGAGGATCTGGCACTGGCATCGCAGCAGGAGTGCACATACAGCTCGACAGAGAGAGCACGAGTATAGATTATCAGGTGTGTTTTTACTCTACAGTGGTTTACAAGGTTGTACTTTAAGATTAGGGTGCAAGCAGGGACTCTGGCAGGTCTAAATATGACAGCAAAACCAAAAGGGAGTGCCAAAGGTTAACACAGGCATGAGGTCAACTTGGGACACAAGGCATGCTAGCACTCGTCTGTGTTTGAGCGTAAGTGGCACCAGTGTTAAAAAAAAAAATTAAACAATTTACCAAAACATTTTATTAAAACTGTCTCTGGCCATGACCGCTGTGAGATCTGTGCTTTTACTAAAGAGAAAATCACAATAAAATGCCTTGACTAAACAAATAGGTTTTAAGCCTAGACTTAAAGATTGAAACAGTTTCTGAGTCCTGAAGAATAATTGAAAAGTTTAATCCATAGTTGGGTAGTCATTATGCTAGATACTGTAAAAAAAGAACCTGCACCTTTTGACCAAAGCAGACATGACAGATGCTCAGAGGCTTGTAGTAAGTCTGATTAAGTTTTGTACCTTAGCAGAAACACTTTATTACATTCAATAAACACATTGCTTTGTTCAAATTCTCTGGGTTGTCATCTTTATTGCTTAAATATTATTGCCTAAATAATATTAAGATGTCATATTTATTGCTTAAATATTACAGTTTAAAAATCTACCTCTTCCCTTTGACCTACTGTCTATGCACCTATTGTCTCTCTCTTGTCTACTGTCTTTTCACTACTATCTTTGTCTAATGTCTTGCACCAGAGGAGTACCCTGACAGTGTTTTCTATTTTCACAATGACAGTAAAGTTGAATTGAACCCTCTTTGCTCCAGGGGCACGATATCATGGACCACCCTGTACTCTGACCCTAATTTCAATTTTATGTGACAAATAAAGTCTTTTTTCCCCTAGTGAAGTTAATCCATTTTCACATCGACATAGAAACAATTTAGGAATTTTAATGTTTAACTAATTTTACGTTGCAATCTTTGGTAATATTTTAGAGGTAGTCATCATAGGGCTATATGGCACCTGCATAATCCCTCTATGACCACTGACATAAAACTACATAAGCATTTATAAAGGTTTATTTCCATAGGTGTCAGCTGACATAACACCCAAGTAAAGAGACATATGTTTATGTTGACATAAGGTTGTGTTATGACAATTTCCAGGCTGACATCCATTCGAAAACTAGACATACACTGTATGACCAAAAGTATGTGGACACCTGACCAATCACACCCATATGTGCTTATTGAACATCTCATTTTAGATTTAGCCCCTCTTTGTGATTATAATAACCTCCACTCTTTTGGGAAGGCTTTCCATTAGATTTTGGAGCGTGGCTGTGGGGATTTGCTCATTCAGACACAAGAGCATTAGTGAGGTCAGGAACTGATGTTTGGTGAGAAGCCATGGGGTGTTCCATTTCATCATAAAATTGATCATTGGGGTTTGAGGTAAGGGCTCTGTGCAGGCCTCTCATGCTCTTCCATGACAACCTTGGCAAGCCATGTCTTTATGGAACATGTTAGTTCCAGTTAAGGGAAATCTTAATGCTACAGCATATAAAGTCATGTGATGTTCTCCGAAAAGCAAGAAGGGGGAGCAATGTCCTCCACGTAGCAGGAGGGGAGGAGCAACTTACACTGCGGAGCAAAGAGGCAGAGCAATGACCTCAGCCAAGCAGGTAGGCAGAGTGACATCCTCAGCAGAATAGGAAGGTGGAGTGATGTCTGAAGTAGAGCCGTGGCATAGTGGCATCCAAGGTGGAACAGGGAGATGGAGTGGCGCCCACAGTGAGCCTGTGAGCCATAATGGCGTCCTCTGTGGTCTCTCCGCTGTTGCTCCCACATCAGGCAGTTGTTCTCTAGGAGTGCTTCTTGGACAAGTGCACTTGTCCTGGCACTACCATGACAGTTAAGTTGCTTTTATTTTGTTTTATTAACTTCATGTGAGCGTAAAAGAGAGGCTGATGAGGGAACAACCTTTTATAGCTGCTATATTTAAGTTATAGATAACATAATAGGAACTAACTTATTTAGTGGATGAGCCAACATATTAAATGTATAAATGGGTAAAGGTATGATGTGCCATTCGCTGATATATTAAAAATTTCCAAATTGTTGTGGTATAAATGGTATAAACCATGTCAAGATGTGCTGTTATTACATATTACAATGTATAATACAAAGTGCCGTTTGTGCCGTCTCACTTCAAATCAAATATCAATGGACACCAAATCCTGTTGGATCAGTAATCCATTTCTTATAATTATCCCACTGAACTTCAAGAAAATTGAATGCTACCTGCTGCCTAGAATTTCAATTAAACAAACATTACTGACCAAGTTCTGAGGTCAACGCCTCAGGTGGTCACTCACTTCTCCATGCAGGACCAGGCTTGTGGATCATACATGAACAAATTGTCATTGAGGTCATGTCTTTCAAATTTCTGGGAACAAGTACACTCATTTGGGAATAATCACCTGCACCACAAAAATGACAGCAGCACGTTAACCTTCATTTTATCCTACAGTACATGCAATTTCTTCATAATATACAGTCTTACTGGTTTCATCTCCAAGTTCTCTGTTCTGATGATTCCCAACTCACTCTTCCTTGTGGTCTATATATTGGAAATATAAGTGTTTCCACTGTTTGTCAAGAAGTGTCCCTGGGATCAGTTCTTTATATAAAATTAGCATTTGTCTCAGATCTGGTCTCAGATTTCATAGTGGTGCTTATAGCACACAGATATACTGTATGTACGTGCTGAAGTCAGGTTTGCTGCCCTGTTCCCTGCCATTATTTACAGTGTGGTTCAAAAGTCTGTACCCAACAGTGAAAATGCTTCTATTCTACATTCATATGAATACACAGGATGAACAAGTCTGCTTTTGGAGTCAGAGTAGAATCTTTAATTGTGATTTTTCTCCCTTTTCATTTTTTGAGGAAACCGGACCTTAAAAACTTGTTGCTAAGATGCAGGCAAAGGAACAGTTAAGGAATCATTAATAAAGGAATAGTTTTCAGAACTATATATATATATATATATAAGAAAATATCCAAATTTCACTTAAAATATCAAAATTTCACTATGTGTCTACTTTAAATTTATGGCTTTCTCAAACTAAATGCCAATGAACTAGTTTACTCTAAATCTCTGTTTTCAGGAACATCAAACCCTTGAATAAGTTGAAGTCTTGGTCAAAATTTAAAGCATTTCTCAAAATCTATGTAGAATTTTTGAAAATGATCATCTACTTTTGACCCTTGCAAAAGTATACATTTTTTACAGTCACCTTTTTTTTTTTTAGCCTATTTAGTAAAGTGATGCTGAAATAATGGTCCATTTAAAACCACGGACTATTGCAGTGCAGCTCTGCACTTATGTACCAGAAAAAGTTTTGAATAACTTCGTTATTCAAAACCGAGCTGGAAAAAGCAGTACAGTGAAGTATAAAGAAACCTATGCACCCAGAGTGGGCAGACGCAAATGTGCAAATGGATGATAATGGAAATAATTCTGAATGTTAAAGTATTATATTAAAAAAGTACAATATGTACATATACGCAATCTGGAAGCTCATCCATTCTACAGACAGACAGACAGACAGACAGACAGACAGACAGACTTTACTGATCCCATGAGGGAAATTCTTGTGTTACAGCAGCATGGTCAGTAGAATGGCCATACATTAATATCATGCATTATAGAGGAAAAGGTCACATGAGTATATTTTGTGTAAGCAATGCTAATTCTCTGCTAAATACACAGACATTTTAATCTTGATATACGCAAGTAAAAAAATTCTTTAGGGTAGAAACAGGATTCTCAGTTACACTGTGGGAGTTAAGGGTACATCACTATTTTCAGTTCAAAGACATTTTCTAGCCTTCAAATAATATAGTCGTGAATAAATGCTAGCCTTGCTGTTTAATATTATATTTTTTGTCATTGACCATTGTGTGATCATTCATTAAACCACTGAAACCACTTGTCCAGTATATGTATAATTAAACATGTTTACACAGCATTACTCTGCTTCTTCTGATACTTTTTTATTTGGTTGACTGGGATGGATGGTTATGACTGATGTATTTCAGTAGGGGATGTGTTAGGTTATATAAATTACTGATGTGTACCACATGAAGCTGTAACCACTAGTTGGGCTCTTATGACCATGAACAAGTCGAGATTAATGACTAGGAAACTCAAACATAAGGATTTGCTGTGTTTAATAGAAACACAGCTGCATTTTTGACTGATGTTTTATTATTCATGACCAGGAATTTAAAACTGGACGGACAAATAGAAGGCCGGAAGAAAGTGGGCAGCACATGAGAGGGATGTGTTGGTCCATCCAGGAGTTTGGCCAAAATAGTCACATATGGAGAGGTGAAGCTGACCTTAGAACAGCAGGATGGGCCAAGGAGCCAGGACACAGGCAGCTCAGATTTAAAGGAATATGAAAAACAAACATCAAAAAGACACAGTAATCCAAGACTTTTGAGCAGGTCTTTACTCCATCGCAGGTTCTTAAAATTTGTATGTATGTGCAGGATTCCTCACAGAATGTTTCCATAACATTGGTATTTAGTTCTCCTTTAGTTATTTTTTTGTTGTTATATGACAACTGACAAGGAACATTTGCCACATGTTGCTTTTATGTAGTGTTTTTTTTTTCAGGATCATTTCTTTCAAGGTGTGACATTTACGTAGCCAGCATAAAGCTGCTGTATACAGCTTTAAGGGTTCAAGAAAGGGGATCTGGTTCTCTTCTGAGATATCCTAAACACGTAGTAGAGAGAGAAACACACACAGAAAGCCAAAATACATCCATGTTCCACCCCACACTAGGACAAATGAGTGCTACATGTGGTTAATATGCAGAGGAAGGAAAAGATGGTAAAAACGACACATTGAGAGACACGTTGGTCCCAGGTGGAAGATTTGCTCCTGGCAGAGTGTCTATTGATCCTGCCTCGAGGGGAAGCTGGTGGTTTGTAATTGAGTAGATTTGTAAGCGAGGCATGATGGCATCTATAATTCTCTGGACTTGCGAGAACCTTTTTTGTAATTTATCAAGTCTTTAGTCGAGTCTTATGTGTTGTGTAGCCACTGAGCCTACACTTCAGCATGTGGATAGGGTATAGTAGGGGCTGCTGGGTGTTATGTGTTGAAGATTAAAGATTGAAGATATCTAAAACCTGGTTATAGTGTATAGAAAAGGTCAACATTTAATGTTGTGTAGTGGTTTCCCATGCCACCACACATTCTGTAATATTTCCAAATAAAATCTATATTACCAAATATTTTTAATTTAATATAATTCTACTCCATTTATACATTTTTATGGAAATATAAATAATGGAAATACAACAACGGAACCTATTTTTTTTTTACTATTTTATATACTGTACCACATGGTATTCTATGTAAATATTATAGCATATATTAAAGCATGTACAGTATTTATACCAGTCAGCCATACCATTAAAACCACCTGTCTAATATTGTGTAGTTCCCCAATGTGAGGCCAAAACAGCTCTGACCCATCGAGGCATGGACTCCACAAGACCTCTGAAGGTGTGTGTGGTATCTGGCACCAAGACGTTAGCAGCAGATCCTTTAAGTCCTGTAAGTTGTGAGGTGGAGCCTCCATGGATCGGACTAGTTTGTTCAGCACATACCACAGATGCTCGATCAGATTGAGATCTGGGGAATTTGGAGGCCAAATCAACACCTTCAACTCTTTGTCATGTTCCTCAAATCATTCCTGAACAATTTTTGCAGTGTGTCAGGGCACATTATCCTGCTGAAAGAGACCACTGCCATTAGGGAATAATGTTGTCATGAAGAGGTGAACTTGGTCTGCAACAATGTTTAGGTAGGTGGTACGTGTCAAAGTAACATCCACATGAATGCCAGGACCCGAGGTTTCCCAGCAGAACATTGTCCTGAGCATCAATTTGTGATTATCAATTTTTAGTCTGCCATAGCCTTCCAGGCCTTTTGGTGTTGCTGAACTCGCCAGTGCATTCCTTCATTTTAAGAATATACCAAATTGTTGATTTGGCCACTCCTAAATTTCTGAAGGTCTGTATTTTCAGCCTAATGGTGGCCTCCTTCATTTACATTGACACCTCTCTGGACCGCAAATTCAACGCTTGGAATCAACTCCAGACCTTTTATCTTCTCAATTTGTCATGAAATAATGAGGAATCGGGCCACTCCTGCCCATGAAACTGCTTATCAGTCAATTGTCCAATTATTTTTGAGCCTGGGAAAATATTTTAACAAAAATATTTTTGTTAAACCCCTTAAATTAAATTCAAAAGTCTACACTTCAATCACATCTTGATTGCTTCATTTCAAATCCACTGTGGTGGTGTACAGGGGCAAGATTACCAAAATTGTCACTGTCCAAATACTTATGGACCAATACCGGACAAGTGTATCTCAAGGGATTATCTGTTATGAAAAATCAAGTGTTAAATCTGTCCTACCTACAGTACCCCTTATATATTTATGTATCCTATAGTGATCTGTAACTGAATATCACTCTATATCTCAAAAGAAAACTGTGTGAAAAGCCAAAATCATGCATGCGAGAAAGAACATTTACTTTTTAAATTATTATTCAATATACAATGTGACTAGCTGTATCCATATTTAGATTGAAAAAAGGTAAAACATTTGAGTTGAGTGAATTCTGGCCTTGCCATGGTGACTACTAGCTTTGTTACTTTATCTCTGCTAGATAATTGCTTTGCTGCTCTGAGGCCGAACAAATCCCAATTGTGTTTTAATATGGATACAGCTCCAGGATTTGTCACTAGTTTGGCTGGATATTTGCCTCTTCTGATTTGAACAACAGACAATTTCTTTGAGGATAAACCATTTACAAAGCTGTCACAACTGTCTGGGGATGGCGAAAACCTGAGCATATTTCAAGGTAGAGTTAGGCTGAGTAGAGTCCAAGGCAGAAAAGTAGCACTTGCCAAATGCTGCGGCATCAGTGGGATCATCGGTGTGTATTTTTCATCTGGGAGAGAATACCGTATAAGCCTTGTGGGATGTTGCAATACCTCATTTACTCCAGAAAAAGTGCACTTCTTCACTGGGAATTTAGAGACCATCCGCTCCTGATAGAACAACACACTGAGCCAAATGACTGTAGGAGAATTTCTTTTGCCTGAGACTATGGAAACCTGAACATGAGGAGCCAATGCAGCTGTCCCTCTTTAAAGTTTGGCTTGCAAAATCTATTACCTTGATGAGTCAAGAGGGTTTCATCAAAGTAAAGTAGATGTCTGAACATTTCTGCAATGAGTACAATTCACTGACTCAAATTCCCACCTCACTCTTGCAAAAGGTGTACTTATTCACTCGATGAGTTTGGCTTGCAGCGCTGTCACTGTGAATAACACAGCTGGACTGTTTTTTTTCTCGCTTTTTCAAGACCATTTACAATTGAAGATATCTTGATCGGGTGTATTTATGGAAGGTTATGCATGTAACCATGGTTCTATGACTGACGTGAGGACCACCAGGGCGGATTTCTTCTGAACTAGTGGAGGTTTCCTGTTTGCCGTTTCCTTGGCAAGCACTAATATATAATATAAAATTACATTCACAAACTAACACATCTGGAGAGCATGTATTAAATTTGCAGAAGGCTGTTTCCACCAGTTAAAGATAAAATAATATTTACTAAGTCTTAATAATGAGAAACTAAATTATGCCATAACATAATAATTGGAAAGCTTTTCCCTTTCAAACATTTCTCGAAATTATTAGTTATTATTTCCACGGTAGGTTTGGTTAAAGATTAAATTAGATGTTAACCAACATAAATTAAAAAATAAAACAAAATAAAACAAAACATCTTACATTTCTTAATCTAAATATTGATTGAAAGATAAAGAAACTACAGAACGTTATAATTTTATGGATTAAATGCCAGAAATTTGTTGCCATCCCATCCCCCTTTCTTTTTCTACTATGATAAGAGTGTTATTTTATTTATTTATTTATTCAAAATAATACTATATGATGTAGCTCTTTGTAAGAAGCTGTGTAATATCGTGTTCTCCTGCTAAAAATACCTTTTCTTCACTGCAAACCATAATTGATCACATTTTCAGTTTGTGATAAACATGTACAATTCTGAATCAGCATATCTGGGATTGACTTTAATTAATTAATTAACTTTTTTTTAAAAACCAACAAATCCAGAGGTTTGGGATTTGTCTAATTGAACTTGGAAATCAAGATTGAGTTTAGTGTAAGTTTTTTCCCTCAATTTTATTGAAAGATACTTTTAGTCAGGTTGGAATAGTACAAAGTTTTATCTTATTGACTTCTTCTTAAAAAAAAAAAAAAAATACCACTGAATCCTATATTTACTTGAATTTGTAGTAATAGTTAAGTGATGTACAAGAACTTGGCCCTTTTTTTAGCATTAAATTGTGGCCCTAGTATTATATATTTCTATATGGGCTAAGTATGAATGGGAGAAGAAGCTTATACTGTAATGTCTTATTGTCATGTTATATGTTCTGTTTTGCGATTGGAGTATTTATGCTGTACTGCCCGACTGCACCCCTACTGTAACCCATACCCCATCCCTGCATGCCTCTTATCCCTGTTGCACTTTATTTATGTCCTGTCAGCACTGTGTATGTCATACATGTATCATGTCCAGGAGAAATGTTATTTCATCTCACTATGTACTGCACACTGCATGATGACAACAAAGACCTACCTGAACTTATATAAAACTACAGTTATGAAATCAGCATGGTTATCATAACCATATCATATCTTGCCATAACATATAAATCTGATAGCTTGCCTTCAACAGATAGACGCTTTATTCTGTCTAGAGAGATTTATTTTATCCCCCTCAATGAACTCTTATAGTTTGTAGCAAGCCATGTAAATGGGTTTTATATTTTCATTCTCTTCCTTTTTCTTTATCTACCATTCATATATGGACACACACAAAGCAAGATTGTCCTTTATTAATTAACATTATTAATTATAATTAATACCATAGCCGGTCTGCTCAAGGGTCTGAGGTTTGACCCTGAGCTGGGGTTACTGTCTGTGGGGAGTTTCATTGGTTCTCTCTGTGTCCACAACAGTTTCCTCTGGGCTCCCTGGTTTCCTCCCACCTCCCAAAAACATGCAGCTAGGCGATTTGACTATGCTAAACTGCCCTTAGATATGAATGAAAGTCCTGTGATAGACTGATGTCTCATCTGGGGTTTTATGTTCTTGTTCTCTATGAATAACAATCCAGTTATTCACTAATCACATAATACAATACAGTGATGCCTTCAAGGCCATGGTCATTCTTTCTAATATTGTTATCTATTACACTCATCACACTACCATTAAGATCCTTCTACAATATCTACGTACTTTTTTCAAGATTTCAACAATTATTCTAAAAAAAAAAGTTCTCAGTAATTACCGGCCTATTCCAATTTTACCATTTTGTCTATGGGATATCAGATGTCTGTGTGATATCCGAAGCTGCTAGCAACTGAACCTCAACATCACACAGCTAAAAATAGCCTCTCGGAGCCCTTTCAATCAGGATTCCACTCATTATTGTCATGAAGGCAGACAGACAAATCCAGGTTTTTAGCAATGCTCAAAGAAGTAAACAGGCAAGTGGTCAGGGGATTGGCCTAGACAGGGGAAATGATAAACAGAGCAGACGGCAGATCAGCACGACAAATTAAAAATAATTAAAAGGCTCAGGAACATTACAGGTGCAATGCTGGCACTTCAGAATGAGTAAGTGAGAGTCTGGGGTATTTAAAGATGTGTGCTTGGTTAGAAACAGCTGAGTAATCAGAACTCTGGAGATCGAGATCTAGTGATGTGTATTTGCTTGATATTGTGATGCTCAGTCATGTGACATGTTTGCTGGCTGGGGGTCATACGAGTTAGAGTTACAATAGATATTTACTGTTCTGAGCCTTATATAAAGTTATGGCTTTTCCTTTCCTTCCTCTAAAATAGGAATGAGGGTGTGTGTGTGTGTGTGTGTGTGTGTGTGTGTGTGTGTGTGTGTGTGTGTGTTAAAGTTTGTGAGGTGTTGAGGTATAGTTTAGTGGAGTTTAGTACCAAAATTTGATATATACTCTTTAACTGAAACTGCCTTTTAAAATCTCTACACCAGCCCCAGCCTTCATGATACTGTAATGCTTTGATAAGCATTCTGCTAATTACAATTTGCTAAACAAATTGAACTAAACAGTGTGTTCAGAATGTATGAGCCAGCTGAGTGCTCATGACCGTAAAAAAATACAGACCACATGACTCCTATTTTTTTAAGAGCTTCACTGATTTCCTATTTCATCCCAGTCAGCATGACCAATTTTGATCTCTAGACTCTTTGAACTCTAGTTCTGGTGCAACACTCAGGAGCTGCAAAACCAAGACTGTAGGTGTATTATTTTTTTTTTTCCACTTCTTTAGAAAAAAAAAACATAATCGTTACGCACATTCCTTCATGCCCTACAGCATGGGTCCTCAACTAAAATTTATGATGTCCCAGCAACATTCTGGAAAATTGTTTGCTTACAAAGGTCTTGATAAGCAACTAACATGACTGAGTACCAACAACAGTTACCTTTCAAATGGTTTATTTGATTTTGGTTCATAGTGACACATTAACCACTTTTGACTAGCACCATAGACTGTTTTGGATTTTCCCCATTTTCTCCCCAGTTGCCAAATTTCAATTAGCTAAGTATCACACAACAATCCCTATCATAAGACAACTACCTAAAGAGGATGGTAAGGCAAACATGTGCTTCCTCCAGGACACAAATCTCATTGTGCAATGCAAATACCAGACTTCTTACAATTTCCTGCACTATGGTGTGATTTTCTTATCAATCTTTTTCTTCATCTCATGGCTGCTTTTGAATGCAACCTGGTTTAGGTCCTACCTTTCAAGCATACATTTGTGTAGGCAATTCTAAATCTCGCACAAGACTACTGCATCAGAAATTTATGTACACAGTCTACACACATTCGGATTTACCTGAACAATCTCACATACATTGTTTATCCTTTTAATGCCATCTGGCTGTGTCCTTGGACGGACCGAACATATCTTTGCTTGGCCCAAGACCTTGAGTGATTTGATGCATTTTAGAGCTCATTTTGGATAATCCAATAATGTCTTGGAAAGCAGTGAAGGCAGTTATGGCCTTCCCTTTACCTCCCCCTTAGGTCAGCATGCTGAAAAAGATGTTGGCAAAACCAAGCAACAGTTTTAAATATTAAAATTAATACTGCATATTCAAATAATTCGATCTGTAAAAGCCTTTGCACTGGAACAGTATTGTCAGTAGTCTTGGAGTCTGTATGCATGGTTTGATTGCTACACTGAAGTTCACCCTCATTTTGTTCATACTTTTTGACACAATGTTGATGAGAGCTGGAGTAATGAGAATTGGTGTCAGTCCCCATGCTCCTGAAAGCTACTCTACAATTAACCTCTGATCCCAATCTACTCTAATAGCTCAGGAGTGATGCTGGCTATGCACTGACGACAGAGCAGGTCAATGGGCAATAAAAAGTAAAAATGGATTCACATTAGGCAAATTCTAGGAATCTAATCCTGGAATATATTACATTATAGCACTTGAAGGATTCTTGTGCTCCTATTTTGGTAGTGCAGTCAAAAATGTGTTACAGCTTTTGCTCCATTATAATCAGAGCATGTTCCATTATCCCGTCAGCGCATAGCAGCAGTGCTGCCATGACATTTGCCTTCATTAACATTTGCAGAGGCATCTGTCACCAAGGAAGTGCTGAGACGGCCATTCATGGGAGCGCTTGCTACAACGACAGGTTGTGCTTAGCTTATTCCCTGGAGGATGGACAGATTTGAGGGGAGATAAGAAAGTTAATTAACAGAGAGAGTGAGCACGTGTGTACTTGCACACCACTGTTTGTTCATGTCTGTGAGTAATTAGGCTGCCATTTTTCTCAATATAATGGCCGTGAAAGTGAAAGCACACATTACATGATCTACGATTATCTACGATGCTTATGCAATTTCCATCTTTCTTAAACAGACAGCAATGACCTAAATTGTTAGTGTGCCTTTGTATCCATTTTCATTACCCCGGTTTGTACAGTACAGAACAGTATATGTTTAGAATATAACTTTGATTTGCTATTTACTATCGTGTTTATAGTAATGTGCTTGTTCTAATATATTTTTTTCTGATACACAGCTTGTTACTACAGTAACAATGCACGATGGATGCTCCACATTAAAGGTTCAAAAGACCACGTGAAACCATTGATATGGTAACGTTTTCTGTGAGAAGATGTTTATGTAGCATTTATGGAAGGAGTCTCCAGTATCAGCGCTTTGTAAGATTCAAAGGTAAAGCTGTAATTTTAAGGGGTTTTTTTTATTAAGAGAAAAAGAGAGTCTGGTGAGGGACTGTTGTAGCTGTTGTGACGCAAGTGACGACGTCACTTGCTTTGCATTTCACAACATTAAACATAACTATTCATGTATAAAATTGTGAGGTGCTTTTCTTTAATTAATTAAAAATCGTAATCTCTGGCAAATTGTTGTGGTGTAAGAGGAATAACACTAACTCCACCTCGTATCAGGCTGGATTGCACTACCCCATCATTGATTATTTTTGCCCTGTTTTTTTTTTATTCCTTACAAATGCTATTCACCTAAAATTTCATTGAATTATTACCACGTTACCCATCGCTGTGGAAGTGTAATTGGAGTTAGTGTTACCACCCCGAAGTTGATTATTTTCCTATCATTTTCTCTTATACCACAACAATTTGCCAGTGATTACTATTTTTTTTAATTAATTGAAGAACAGCACCTCATAATCTTATACATTCATAGTTATGCTTAATGTTGTGGAATTCAAAGCAAGTTATTTCCTATTATCACTTACATCATAACAGCTAGAACAGTATTTAATACAAGACTTACCCTGATTTACACTATTGCGGTGTAATAACGGCTTTCAATTTTAAACCTCCACTAGAAATACTTTGTCCAAACCTTTTCATGCTAAATGTGTATTTGAAGGGGGCCAATTATGGATATCAATCCCTCAAAATCCCAGAGGCCACCAGCAGATCATTCTCTTAACTTCATGCCTTTCCTCTCAGTTTTACTGTAGTTACTGGAATAACAGATGACAGACCACGCTGTTATACGGAAATAAAGCATGCTCGGGGTGCGATGTGGCACAATGTGCAAGCGGCGTGCAGCTACATTCTAAATTAACAAGATGTCTCATAAACAATGTCACCACATCAACAATTAGGTTTTACTTTGCTAAACAAAACGCATTTATTAAATCTATTTAATATTAGCCTTAGATTATGTGGTACATTCAGTGTACAAGTCCCCGTATATCAGCTGTTACTATAACAACAACATATCAGAACAAGCACATGAATATAAACCCATCGCTTATGTTACAGCTGGAACTATTTTCCGAGCTCTGCTGTTATTAAAAAAAAAAAACAATCAGATTTGAGCATTTAACTGTGCTGCGCTGTAACATAACAGTTACTGAGCAATAAGATTTAATATGAATCACTGAATAATGAGCTGGGACTTTAAAGGGTTAAAGCAAAAAGCACAATCCTCCTTTTACTGCATTGTAATCTTTGAGTCCAAAGACTGATGATTGTTTAGGATAGATCCATTGCATGTATTTTAAACCCTGATATTAAATGTGTGCTTCAGTAAATACCATGCTGTGAACAGGAGCATTAATTAAATCCTTCCGAATGCCAGACTGTGGCCTTCATCCTGATGTCATCGTCTTCCAAGGCACTTAGGGACAGCTGTGTTTTAGTGCCACTCTATTTTAGACAGATAGATGGCCATTGAGAGACACTGACATTCTTCTTTGCCAGGTGTCTGTCAAGCTGAACGTCAAAATTGAATGCGGATGTCTAGAGGCCTTTCACTCAAACAGCCCGAGGAGGCTGGAACGTAGGCTCAGCCTTCCATTTGTACTGCCTCATGAAGATATAGCTTACATTTCCTCTGCTTGATTTCATTTCCCTCCAAATGTGCGGAAAGTCGCTTTCAATTTATCTGGGGTTTACTGTGATTCAGAGGCTCTGGTGAGGGTCGAATTAGAGCAGTGCTGATATTTTAAATTTGACATTACAACAGTGGATTTATTTGGGTAATACTGCAATTTTATTCTGATTATTACATTTCATATTAAACAGCATGAACGAGTCAAAAGATGTTATACATTTGTTTATACTATGTTTATTTCCAGTTTTAAATTTAAAAAATATTTTCATTGGGGTCTCAGACTTTTGGACCCTGCTGTATATATATATTTTTTTTTGAAAATGTTAATTTTAAAACATGAACCTCTGAACAGTGAAACAGTTTTTTTTAAATACTTAGACTACTAAACTAATTCAAGGAGGTTAATTCAAAATAAATGAATTGTAGAAGTGTAAAGATCCAAAACACAATCCAAAATCATTCCCAAACGGGAGGGAAAAGGTCAAATATATTCAGGCATAAATCTTCAAAACTGCCTAAGAGAATCTAGCGTTCAAGCAAAGGATAATGAGAAATCATTCACAGGCAAGGCGTTCAGGATACGCATGGCTCAGAATTTATTCAGCAGCTGTGGAAACTAATCAGAAAATACATTTTATATTTCTATATTACCTATTTTATATTGCATATAATCCGTTTTAGAATGTTTTGTCTTTATGTATCTCAAAAGGAACACTGAACTGTGGCCTAGGTGCAACTTAAAATCTAAAAAAAAAAAAACAAGTTCAGTGTTATCAAATGGCCTTAATTCCTAGGACTTGGAGCAGAAATGCACATCATTATCTGAAGATAATGCACCAGTAAATTTGTCTAATACATTTAGTTTGTACCAGGCTATGCAGAGGACTACCTAAGACGAGGCGAAGTAAAAGCCTTGATATATTAGCAGGCAGAATTCACAGTACGCATGGAGGAAGTATGTGCATCCGATATTTATATCATGTCTATGTGTGGAGTGGTTTTAGCACCTTGTTTGGTTTAGGTAACATAAAAAGTGAATGATTAATCTAAAGGGAAGGGTAGACATCTAGTTACATTAAAGAGTTAGTAAGATAAATTAGAATTAGCCACTTACAAGAGGCAAATATGTCCCACCCTTGGGGTTTTTAAGATCATGCATTAATTGTCAGCGCTTCAGTATTCGGTTTCGAGACCGGTCGTCATTATTGCTTAGCTTGTAATAAAGTTTATTACTGATTTTGAGAAATAAGTGTTTTGTTCCTCGCTGATCCTCAAAGCTACATTGGAGACAGGAAGACTTCTCCACGACACAGGAGATTGGCAAGACTTCGAAAAGATACAAAGAAAACTATGTGCTTATGTAGTAAAGAAGGTAATATATTTCAATGCTCTGGATTCAATTGTGTTTTACTTTCATTGTTTCGAATTCCAAATACTTTTAACATTCAAATCTTTGCAGCTCTTTTTAGGTTGAGTGCATTCATACCCCTGCCTCACAATTTGCATTATTCTGCATTATCGCTCCAGTTCCCTTTTTTCCTTGCTCTGCTGCCATTTGTCAGATGCAAGCTTGGACAATTCAGTGTAATGTGTTTTGTTAGCTACATTTAAGCCACTCCACTGAACTTCACCGTCACTGTTACAAGAGCATTTTTTTGCACTGTGCTAGTTCATGGCACTGAGACATTTATGTAACCTATGATGCACCACCATGCTCCAGGTGTTGTGAGTCGGGAAATCAATTTCCCTGGTGTTCCCTCTATTCCCTGTTTTTCCACTGGCTGGTCAGTGACTGCTCATCACACCTCTTTTATCTGTGTCCTGCTTTTTTTTTTAAAAGTACTGTATCATATCTTTGCAGCTATAACTTGTTTGTTTTCAAGGTTATGATTTTGCCTTGCTTTACATTTGTCTGTATTATATAAAAGCATAATATTTCCCATTCAGTTTAAAACCGGCTTCCACTGGCAAAAATCTTGGCAATTGATCACCTGCTGCTTGATTTTATAGATTAATTCACCTAGCTCAAAAGCACATGAGTTGGTGAAGGCAGAAATCAGACAGAGGAACATAACGCCATGAGTTCGGTGTCTGATACGCTTGTTTGTGACATTTTCTTACCCTGTTACAGGAGTAGTACTGGCTGACCTTTATTCGTGGCACAAAGAGCAAGATTTTCATCTCTTAGATGTGGTAGTTATTGTGGCCTACTGTCGGATTACTTTTTGTTTGTC
>CM074933.1:18126363-18139483 GCA_037576815.1 Pangasius larnaudii
CAGTTGGTTTAATTTGGGTACCACATGTCACTGTACACACATCCTCTGGTAGAATAATGGTTAACATTACAAAAAAAGGGGTAATACCTTAACACTAGCGTTCTTTCAATTCAACTCAGTTTTATGTGTATAGTGCTTTTAACGATAGACCTTGCCACAAAGAAGCTTTACAGAAATCCAAATTTACATCCATAATGAGCAAGCTAGAGTTGACCATGGCAAGGAAAAACTCCTTGAGATGACATGAGGAAGAAACCTTAAGAAACCTGAATCAAAAAGTAATCCATCCTCTTCTGGGTGACACCAGATAGTGAGATAATAAATCATTATTCTTCTACAGTCGTATGCTATAAAGGCAAACAGTGCTAAAAGTATTAGCATAGTAGGTAGTTCTTCATTAATTACTCCTCAGTGTAATAAACTGTGTTTTTGATGATTAGTAAACATCTTGAACCACTGTGAAATGCGAATTTAATTATCTGAGAATCAATTTGTACGTATAATCATTACGCTGCTTCATTTAATAAGAAGGATTTCTGCTTAATAGTGTACCTTTTTTGTGGGTGGGGGGGTCAATTAATACTCAGTGGTACGTGTAAACAATGTAAACAATTACGCGCAAGGACGTTTTGCACCACTCTTGTCATTTTGTAACCCTCTTGTCAAGGACCATTTGTAGCACTTGTCACGAGTTACTGTGTGTTGCAGCAGGATAACTGACTAGTTTTCGCATTTGTAGCATTTCCAGATCATGATCTTGCATTTACTACAATGACAGAGCAGTCTTCAAAACATGTTTAAAAAGACATATACATCTAATCTGCAGTGTCTGACCACTCCCTCTCGTATTAATAGTGGAATATGGATAAAGGCTTTGATTATTCACTCAATAAATAATAGTGTTGTGTCACGTAATACTGTCTCATAATTTATTAGTGTAAGAAACAAAAAAAAAACACAATAGATTGATAACACGATGTTTCATATTATTACATGTATCCAGTCATTATACTTTTCCCATCACACTGGATAAATATTTAGTAAAGATTGAATATGATAATGTTTTCTAAATTTCTTATTGTTTGGTTGGTATGTATTTAAACACTAATTTAAGCAAACCTTAAACCCCCTACCACAATAGTTCAAGAAAATGGTTACTAAATTAATGTTTTTGTTATATTTATTATACATAATGATGGTGTATGTAATGATCTACTATTGTAGTGCTTAATTATTTAATATAAAGTAAATACACATTAATTAATGGACCATACTGTGATTTCTTGTGTTGGAATTGTTACAAGAAAAATACATATGTAAATATTAGAAAGAATCCGGTTTAAAAAGTCTCTCTAGATTAAATTTCTTTAGATAAGCTTGATGAGCGAACATTAGTCCAATATCTCAGAGGGTAACTTCATTGCTGGGATAAATAACATTATTTGGAGTGTCAATCAATGGATTGTAATCATAGTATATTCATAGTCTCAGAAGTGGCAAAGAAAATCTTTAAGAATTTGCTTTATATTATTTGCCAGCACATATCATCAGTGGTATGGTTTTGTTTTGCTGTAGTGATCTGTCTTGGAAGCATACTGTGAATCTCAGCGATGTGTTTGCTTCTCTGCAGGAGAGTGTTGATTTAGGCGAAATTATGTATTCCCTCTGCTACCTTCCCACGGCTGGCCGTATGACTCTGACTGTCATCAAGTGCCGAAATCTAAAAGCCATGGACATCACCGGCTCCTCTGGTGAGTGCGGATTCACTCATTTGGTCATGTAAAGTATCCTAAACCATCATTTCTCGATCTCAGCTGAAATATAAAAGTTAAGGTGAAGAAGACATAGACATGGTCTGTCTAGTTTTTGTGTAAAGTTTGAATCCAGACAAAGAGTGTTTGCTTCCTCAGACCCGTATGTTAAAGTGTCGCTGATCTGTGATGGACGAAGGCTGAAGAAACGGAAGACCACCACTAAGAAGAGCACACTCAACCCTGTGTACAACGAGGCCATCATCTTTGACATCCCTCCTGAGAACATGGAGCAGGTCAGCCTGTCGATTATGGTGATGGATTATGACAGGTGAGTGGTGTGTGCTTCCGAGTCATTTTAACCATGTGGCAGGTTTCATGGGGCTGCAATGGCATAGCTAGTTACAGCAATTGGAGTTAGAATCTACTACAGAATTATTGACACCCTTCATGATAATTGGTGGTAGAGTATAGCTGTAGAGATGTATACTCTGCATCAGATCACAGCGCACATGTTTATGGGATGCTCTCAGTAAGGGCTTACACTGTGCAACAAATTTCTGTTATGAAGGTAGCATTTTATAGTTCATTGTTAAACATGACAAACCCAAGAATTAACTGTGACGTTCTGAAATCATATGCTTTCTTTTGCGGCTCCTTCTCCATTTTAACAGTCTTTTCAAAAGGACGCCAGTCATTCTGAGTGGACTTCATGTTATTAAATCCTAATGCTTTAGTCAGAGAGCTACATATATTTAAGTGTATGTTTTTTTGTTGTTTTTTGTTTTGTAAAGCCAGTGTATTATACCAGCTACAAACTTGTGCATGATAATGCTGTATTGTATAATGTGTATTACTATATTTCTCACCAGAGTTGGACACAACGAGGTGATCGGTGTGTGTCGGACAGGCCCCGATGCCGAGGGTCTGGGCCGAGACCACTGGAACGAGATGCTGGCCTACCCACGCAAGCCCATCACCCACTGGCACACCCTGTGTGAGGTAGCGAGAAGATATCATCAATTCATCAACTTACTTATAGCATCTTCTGTGTGTGTCATGGTTAACATAGTGAAAATGTAGAAACTTAATCTATAGGTATTGGATGCTACAGTGTAGAATTTATTCCATTCTATACAGACACCCAATGCTAATTACCTTTATTTGTGCTGAACGTGTGTGTGCAATTAAAACCATGGGCTAAATGTAAAGTGATTGACAGCATAATGATCATATAACACATCAGTGTTTTGATTTGAGTTTATCAGCATGATATAAATATTATCCTTCTTTAATATGGGTGTTAAATAAGGATGTACCCTTTCCTTTTAGAGTTCAAGTTGAGGTGTTTCTGAATTGCTGTTGCGTTTTCACATTTGCTGTGATGTCTTTTGGTTTTGCTGTTGTGTTTTTAGTTTATTTCTGATTTGCTCTTGCGTTTTTGGTCCGATAATATGATTTGCTCTTACGAGCCAGCATACCTGTAAGCAGAAACAGTATTTAAAAGTGCAAATGAGGATTTAATAAGCCTGTGTGTGCTCATATGTCTAAAACGCCATCCTAATGTTCTCTCCAACAGTGGCCAGGAAGGGGATCCAGTTTTGAAAGCCAGGGTTCCTGCCCTTCCCCCAAACCTCCACAGACTCCATAACCACAATGAGATCCTGAAAGACACAAATCTTGTCACACTGCTTAGTGGCCATGTTTTTGGTTTGTATCACCAGATATCTCTTCTTCTCTTGTTGTAGCTTGTAAAATTCCATAATTTTGCCGGAGGATGCAGTGCAGGTATCCCATGTGCACACAGATAATGTGACTCTATTACCTCTAGAACTTGTGCTGAAAGCCTGGGGGTTAAAAGCAATGGGTGAGGCAACAAATTTATTGAACGGTTATGTGATGGAATGTGATATTTGACAGTATAATGATACATTTGTGACACATCAAATGATAGCCTTTAAATTTTTGTCTTGCATAATATACAAAATTGCGACAATATTTGGTGTTTTTAATATTTATTTTTTTAAACTGACAACCATAATTGTGGCATGTGAATTTTAAATCTAAGCTTATTTTGTGTGATTTGATAGTTAAAACAGCTGAGAGCCCTGAATATTCACCAGATTGATGTAGATGTCAACACGTATAGTAAAAATGTATGCAAATGTTTATACTCCTGCTTTATGGGTTTACATTTCTTACTCTTGTAAAGTGAATCACTCTTTCTTAACTTTCCACTTCCTATAATCAGTGATCACATGATGAAAAGGAAACTGGATATTAAAGCCTGCTCTCTAAATATAAGCCTATAAGGACCTGGTCATCAGAAAACAGGTCGCAGCTTGTCGTTCCAGTGCTTTAGACACATTGTAGGGTATGCGTCAATTCTGAAGTTTGTCTTAAATGTTTAAGATGCACAAACCATTTTATCCAACAAATATAGAAAAAAGGGTAAAGTATGAATTTAAATCTATAATTTCCTGATTTGGGGAAAGAGCTCAGGCTTCCGAAAGCAATCCAGGGTAGTGGTGCTTCTTCAATCTGACAGGAGTAAGTGCTAGAACCCAGCAAGCCATATGTGGAACTGAAACCTTGAAAAACATGCAACAAGACAGAAGAGAGCAGAAATCTTAGTGTAGTCAGGAAAATGAAAGTGCATTTTAGGGAATGGTTTACAGCATGGAGGAGTTGTAATGATCTGTCAACCACGTGATGCTTTCATGACAGTGCAGATTATGTACAAGGGGAAATTCACAATAGCAGATAATGTAGCATGAGGATTTATTTCAATAAGTTATCAAATGCAAAACAAAGATAGTAAATTATCACAATAAGGAATACACATAGTGCATTAACCAAAAAAAAATAAATAAATAAATTGTTTTCTATGATCTTTTTAATTCCGTATCTCCAGGGATATTAAGAAATATGCACTGAAGCACACATGCATAATCCAGAGAATGCTCTTTATATCTATAGAAGTGTTTAAAGGCACATTACTAAGGTCTGTTTTTATTTATCACTGATGAAAATGAAAGATTACATTTTAGATTACAAAGATTAAAGATTACATTTTTAAAATGTTTTGAAATTAAAACCAATTTTGACAAAATGAAATATTCACCTTAATACACAAATCTGTCCGACAAGTATGAGCTACGAATAATGCATTTTTAAATCAGAAAAATAAATTGAGTAGAATATGTTCATTTTTAATAGTGAAATAAAACCAGTTCTTGGTCGTGAGCTCAGATTTTGGGACGTTAGTTTCTGTCCCTTTTAATAGTATCTATTTATTTCATCTTCTTAAGACATAGAATGTAGAGCTTATGATATCACGTCCCAGAGAATTATTTCAATTAAAATAAAAGTAAAACGAACCTTCATATGTATTTAGTCAAGTTGAGTTTACTGCCATAAATCCTGGCATATGGAGTTAATAGCAAAATGTAGCTGATCTTGACATAAGTTGATTTTAAAAAATAAAAATAGACTTAATACATGTTTTGAAACTGAAAGAAACAGGCATATGGATGAGATTAGAAGCTTGGAAATTTTGTTTTTCCCAGTGGGTTGATCAAAAACACTCGACGCAGCAGTAAAACAAGAATACCTTGCAATTATGCAAATTAGCCTCAGTAATTAAATTTATATGCAACGTTCTTGGACCAAAGGTACACTCCAGAATGCACATTATGATTTTTCTGTTCCCATTTAACATTGATTTCATGTTACCATAGCAACACAGCATTCCTTGTGTGAATTAGCGATTGAGGACCTGTGCAGATTTGGAAATCATATGATACATGAATTTCACATCTCTCACACAATTGGCCTCTAAATGTGCTCTGTCTTTTAAGTGTTCAAAGAAGTAATGCAATGGACATGACAAATATATATGAAGGCTGTGTACTGTTAACTTTAATTTGCACAGTAGGACTATGTTTCTGCCCCAGTAACACAAAAGTAATACTTTCTTGTAGCATGTTAACGCCAGTCTCTCTATTTCCTTGATAATATTCGAAATATTAAACGGATTACTGAATTTTGGAGTTGTCTTTGTATTTGCACATATCTGCCTTTCCAGTGCCAACATGTATAAATACTTGAGCATAAATACTTGAGTTTCTTGAAGTTCTGTTGAAGTGCATTTCTATGGATTGTTTGGTGATAATTTGTGCGATAAACTTATATAAATTTATCTTACACATAGATAAACGTATATAACTTTATCTTATATGATCTTATACAACCTTATATGCAGTTTGCACCTGTTGTGAAATGTTGAAGTAAACTTGCTGAAAGTGCTGTTCTTTAAGCCATTGAATAGTTACTTGGTAAAATACAGTGTTTTTTTTTGTCTTACTTGTATCTGGCAAAGAAAAAAAAGTGTTCATTACTCGTCATCATGAAATGTACAGTTTTGTGATAATTTTTTTGTACCCATTCAGTAAATACTGAATATTGTAATTTTACTGTATCTGTTTCTTATGTCTTTTAATTAATAAATGCTGTTTGTCAAACTGCAAGTCATGACTTTTTTTTTTCATGATATTATGTTTAGTCTCAGGGTGGACAAATTAAATTCATTAGGAAGCTCAGCAGGCAAGTGGACACTCTAACATGCTGCCTGGGAACCTAACTGACTAGGCTAAAAGGTGGCTAATAAGTATACCAATTTCAATGGAGGGAATGACTACATAACCATAATCCACTCCTGATCTTCTCTTGATAAAGTTTTTTGATGTAGCATCTTGTGTTTGTGTCACTGATGAACAGTTTAGCTATGAGCTACAGTGTTCTGTCCTCACATCCCAATTAAATATATTACTCAAACCTGGCTAGAGTCTTTATTTTCTTTTTCTCTTTTTATTTTCCCTCCATTTTCCCCCCAATTTGGTCTTGCCACTTCCTGTCCACTAGCTAACTCTCCCCTGTCATAGGATAGCCCCACCCACCCTGGCTGGTAGTTATCAAGAGCTTTCTCCAAGAAATGCAAAGCCAGTCTCTCTATTTTTATCAGAATGCTGTTCATGCTGCATCACAGGGCAGCATAAAACACTTTGAGGATCTCACAGATTTCCATAATTAGCTAGCGTCATTGCATTGTGATTGATAGGGGAGAGGCAGTAATCCCCTTCGTCCCACCCAGAGAGCACGGCCAGCCTTGTACAGAAGGGATTTAACAACATCAAGTGTTTTGCATCATCATGAAATGCATAATGTTTAAACATACACACTAAATATTCTTTTTTTCCAAAAGACAATAGGAAGCCTTCTCAAGTTGTTGAACCTACCTGTCTGCTGGTGAACTATGAATTTAAAAAAAAAACTAATAGCCTGGATATGAAATCTGCTTGTCCTGGGCACCCAGGCTAGTGATATAGAAAAATGCAACACAAACTTGGATGGTGGATAATGTTAGATATTGATTATAGTGTCTACAGATGCCCATGCACATACATTACCTTATAAAACCATGCATTACTCAGGTTAATTACCTAAAGGCTCCACATTGCTCATGATGGCTAATTTATCTTCCAAGGACTGAAAACCACTGCGGAATATAATTGTCTAGAGAATTAACTCCAGACAGTGTAATCATACCAGCAGTAGGAGACAGATAATTTCAGACTTTTTTCCCCAGCCTGATATTTTTTCTCTGTCTGGACTTGTAATTGAAAAAAGCCATAGCCTTCTTGATTTAGTAATGTGTGCTGTAATGTGTATCCCACATCAGTGACACCCCAAACTGAGAAGAAGGTACTACTAATATTCACTACAGATGATATATTTTCTTCAAGAATTTTTGTTATAATAAGAAAAGGTTCTACTGGAAGAATTGTGCTTTATATCTCAGGGCCTCTGATGACTACAAACGACTGTCAAGGAAAATATCAAAATAACCGTTTGAAGACCTGGGGCTGACAGCTCCATTCAGTCAGAAGGCTAGCATCTGCAGCTCTGAATCTGTGCCCTGTTAATGTACACATGAGCCATGAACATCTACTGACTGAAAATGATTTATTAGCGGCACTGCGGGTTACACTTATACACCAAATATGACGTACTCTGATGAAAACCTCTCCAGAGAGCACAGGAGTCATTGTTACAGAACTCACACAGTTTACACAAACGTACAGAAACATCACATGAACGTCACATGGTTTTTAGACATTTAATGCATGTTTTCACTTGATTTTTTTGTTACAGTTCATTTATTTTCATATGTAGAGCATATGGGTTCATTTTTGACACGATTTTTTTCACAGTCATGCCACGACATGCAGTGGACTTTTCACATGTATTACGATTATGTGCTTTTATTTTCAGATACTTTATTTCATATGAAAAAATCCATTAAAGTGGGACATGTGGTTTCATTTTGCAGATTCGATTTAAGGACATAACATGTTGAAATATGCCTTAACTTTTTTTTTTAAATGTATGTGATGTTTCCATAAAGGCAGCTAATGCACCATACTTCATAGATAATTATTTGCACCACTATGACTTTGAAACTTCGTGTTGCACTACGCATTCTCTCCCCTGTTGATTAAGAGCAACACTAGCTCTTGGGCATCTGTGAGCGCATGTAGAAAGAAGAGAGTACTTGGCAAGAGGAAATGGCCAAACACCTTCAAAAACTTAGACAAACAAGAAATTTAAGAAAGAAAAATGCTTCAGACAACTAAAATGTAACAGCTGGCAGGCAACAGGTTTCGAGTATGTTGCGAATAATTTACACAATAAAAGCCTTTAAAAAGACTTTTAAAAAAAAAAAAAACACTAAGCTCAAGAGGTAAGGAAAGTGGAAGTCTAGCTGTCAATGTCTAAATAGACTCTTCCTATCTGTTCCAGTGACTCACATTGGTAGTGGCTCTGATCAGGTGTGAGAATGTCTGTTAGGGCTGTACAGTATAAGCTTACATCATTTAATGCACACACACACTGTGGAAGTGCAGAAGTGTCCTTGGTGTTATTGTCATAATGTGTAAATAGGCAATAATTAAGTAATAAACCGTGGCGTTTCTGTGCATGTTCTCCCTGGGTTTCCTCCAGGTCCTCTGGTCCTCCAGGTCCTCTGGTTTCCTCCCATCTCCTAAAAACATGCCAGTAGTTGGGATGGCTAGGATAAATTACCCCTAGGTGTGAGTGAGTGTGTGAATATTTGAGAGCATGTTAACCTGCAATTGAGTGGTAACCCACCCAGGGTGTCTTTCCGCCTCACTCCCAGTATTCCCAGGAGAGTTTTCATATCTACAGCGACCTTAAAGCAGTGACTGAAGGAAGTAAGTGAATGAGAGCACACGCACTTGCCCGAAGTGCCTTATTCCTCCTAGACCACAGCAATATTTTTAAAACATTTATTGAAGAGCAGACATTGTGCATTTTATCCATTTATAGCTACGGTTGGTTTCAGTTATGTTACCGTGTAGTAACAATAAACAGTCATTTTAGGAGTTTATTTCTCTATGTGCCATACAAATCCCTTTAAATGAGCAGTTCCTATAGAAAAGATAACATGTTAGAATGATTTGCCTTATAGTTGGGACTACTGTCAGAGCTGATTTTAGAGAAAACCACTCAACAGAATCAAGAATTCAACTGCGCTAAGCCTGCAGTTGGCCTTGCTGAGGAAACTGGAGGGTTTACACCAGCTGTTGGAGGGCTTTTGCTGTGCTGTGGGCTAGTGCCTGCAATGCCAGTAGATGTCATAATGTTCACCTTGTCAGTTTAATTGCAACACTGTCACTCATAACAAGAAAGCAAGGATATTATAGCCTGAGCTTTTTCCTGCGGTTACTCATGCTGAATTCTACTAATGTATAGGCTCATGCTGAGCACAAATAGGTCAGGATCTATGAGATGAGATAGGACAATGGGTTATTACAGCAAAGAAAACAGTACAATTTTATGTTTTTTTTAAAAGTGCTCATTTAAGTGCTTGTCAAGAGGTATTCATTCACTATAATATAGAATGGAGAGATATGAGTGAAAGAGGAATTCACAGCTGAAACAAACAGAGACATGACTAGGGTATTTTGCTAGCCTTTTGATGATAGTCCATATATCCACCAGCATCATATTTCAGTCATTAAGGCTTTACTGGTCCCTGAAAACACATGAGATGATGTGCAAAGAAAGCACAGGCTTGCTTTTAGACAGAGCTGAAAAACACATACAGTAAATGCTTCTCTCAACAATGCATCTCACAAAATAACATTCATTCTGAGAAACTTATTGGCCCTTCATATCTTAACAGCAAACCAGTATGAGGTGAACATTACCAGGTTAGACCATAAGGTAGAGAAAGCAATCGTGAGTGAGACTGCAGTCAGGTCTTGAAACGGATAATTTGTATCAACTATGGTGAAAAGGAATATAAAGCTTTACCTCCGACTGTTACAAAGCACTGAAACTGGAGACTCCTTCACTACATGCTAAATGAACATCTTCTCAGAGAAACCTTCAACCACCATAATGATAACATATTAGAATAAGTGCATTAACATAAACCTGTGTTCTGTCTTGCAGCACTACTGTCAGTGCTGCTGTTACAGAAAATTACTCAGCACTCAGAACTGAGAATTCAGCAGACCTGCATATACACCGATCAGCCATAACATTATGACCACTGACAGGTGAACTGAATAATATCGATTATCTCGTTACAATGGCACCTGTCAAGGGGTGCGATATATTAGGCAGCAAGTGAACAGTCAGTTCTCAAAGTTGATGTGTTGGAATCAGGAAAAATGGGCAAGCGTAAGGATCTGAGCGACTCTGACAAGGGCCAAACTGTGATGGCTGGACGACTGGGTCAGAGCATCTCCAAAACAGCAGGTCTTGTGGGTGTTCCCGGTATGCAGTGGTTAGTACCTACCAAAAGCGATACAGGGAAGGACAACCGGTGAACCGGCGACAGGGTCATGGGCACCCAAGGCTCACTGATGCGTGTGGGGAGTGAAGGCTAGTCCATCTGCTCCGATCCCACAGAAGAGCTACTGTAGCACAAACTGCTGAAAAGTTAAAGCTGGCTCTGATAGAAAGGTGTCAGACACACAGAGCATCACAGCTTGCTGTATATAGGGCTGTTTAACCACAGACCTGTCAGAGCGCCCATGCTGACCCTGTCCACTGCCAAAAGTGCCTACAATGGACAGGTGAGCATCAGAACTGGACCATGGAGCAATGGAAGAAGGTGGCCTGGTCCGATAAATCACATTTTCTTTTATATCACGTGGAAGGCCGGGTGCATTTGCATCATTTACCTGGGGAAGTTTGTTATTTGTTTATATGTATTTATAATCTAATTCAGGGTCGTCATGGATCTACAAGGTGTGAGTGCACTGTGGATGTCATGGCAATCCATAACACAGAATCACACACTCATTATTTTAAATAATAAACAACCACTGGCAGAAGTACAAAAACCCATTATCAGTGCAAATATTTATCTAAACAAATATTCTGGTAAAAGTTAAAGTACAACTTCAAATTATTTACTGAAGTTAAAATGCAATTAAAATTTAACCTATTAAAGAAATAAACACAACTAGACAGAGCCTCAAATCACACACTGCTTTTAGTTATTGGTGGTAAATAAGTGCACTTTTGTAACCAAAGGTAACAAATGACAGCTAATAGTTTTGAAAACATAAACCAGCTTGCATGATAATACCTACCTGTCACCTTACAAATGAATACATTTAACCACATACATATACTGTACATATCATGGACTCATACAATACAAATATATCCATACAATACATACTGAAACAAAGTAAAATTCAGTTTTATTCTAACAACACCCTGAGTGGTAAGTCCCCAGTGTGATATTATTTTACATGAGAACCAAGAAAAGTGGACTGACATAGTGGATCACCAGGAAACAGCAGTGTGTGATAGTGAATTGCAACAGTAATATTCAATACAGAAACAGATTAGGGAACATGAGTCATCTTGACAAAAAAAAAAAAAAAAGTTTCTTACACCAGTGGCCTCTGCAAGAACTCTAATTCTACTGTACTTTAATTGTAAAATTGTTACATTGCAAAATCAAGTGTGTAGGTTTTGAATGCATAATTATTCCTTTATCCATGACATAATATGTGACAGTGTGTGAAACATTTTTCAAATGCCAGTAAGAACCTCCTATTGTGTCTATTTGTTACTATGTTCATGTTATATTTCCAGTCTGAAACAATGCAACTTGTTCATTATTTTATAATTACAATGGAACAGAGTAACTTACCTTTCTACTATGCACATATTTATTTTACTGTATATCTTCTGAGTCAGTACACAGTGCAATGCACACAGTAAAATATACAGTATAGTGACATTAGTAACTGTAACGGAGTTGTAAGACTCCTTGTAATCAGGATGAGCATCTTAACAACCGTCTCAGTGCAGAGCGCTCAAAGAATGGACCCACTTGCAGAGTTTGACCAGTCAAGATGAGGGTGAAGTGGGTGAAGTGAAGGTTGTGCTTAGCAGGGGCTTTAACTGAAGGCTCAGGATTGCAATGGTGAGTGCGCTAACACACTGAACAACCAGGCAGTGCCAACAAATTGTGCGACAAGAATGGAAGAAAGCCCTAGACATGAGAGTGCTAACAGAATAAAGTGACAACGTGAAGGCTTGAATACAGGGACTAAACCCAACCTGACCCAGAGCCAAGCTGACCCAGAGTGGTGAATGTACAACCAACAAATATCTGCTTTTCTGTTTGATTAACCTTTGTTTCACAATAAAAAAAAATAGTCTGCACTTTCAAATGTCAGACAGATTGTGTAAATCAAATGGTTAAAATGCCAATTAAGTCCAATTCTATAGCCGCTTGTGGAAAAGTTGAGGGGGGTAAATACTTATGCAAGGCTAAGAATCTGCTGTCTGATTGCACCCGTCTGGCAGGTATGCAGCTTGTAGGAGCAGAAGGCATACATCTGCCCATTTCCAGAGCCCACTAGATCACCTCAGCATCACTGTGTTCATATAAATAGCACTGTGGTATTGTCAGTCAGCGCTAATTCATACTTTTTTACAGCAATTACAGACATAAACACATATAGTTCTAAATGCACCACATGGTTGTGTACACAGTGTATGTCATTTCTTTCTATGGTCTTTATTACTGTGGTAACAGTAACACAAAAAACAACCAATCTATGGTGCTGTATACAGTTTAACTTCCCTTTAGCAGTATTAATAATAATAATAATAATAATAATCTTCTTCTTCTTTCGGCTTTTCCCTTCAGGGGTCGCCACAGTTCTTCTCAGTGCTTCTTTACCTCTTTCCCACACTCACCATTACTCTGGACTGTTGACCCCAAGTACTTAAACTCCTGTACCTTCTTC
>CM074933.1:18153092-18165644 GCA_037576815.1 Pangasius larnaudii
GGGTTTCCATACGAGTCAAAAAACTCTCCAGAGGTTTTGTCATTAAGACATAAAGCTTGCCAGTGCTCGCCCGGCATATGTCCCGGCATGTGTCCCTGCATGCGTCCCGGCATGTGTCCCTGTATGTGTCCCTGCATGCGTCCAGGCATGTGTCCCTGTATGCGTCCCGGCATGTGTCCCTGTATGTGTCCCGGCATGTGTCCCTGTATGTGTCCCGGGATGCGTCCAGGCATGTGTCCCTGTATGTGTCCCGGCATGTGTCCCGGCATGTGTCCAGGCATGTGTCCCGGCATGTGTCCCTGTATGTGTCCCGGCATATGTCCCTGTATGTGTCCCGGCATGTGTCCAGGCATGTGTCCAGGCATGTGTCAGGAAACTGTCTCAGTGTATTCACAGGCAGCTCGTCACAGGCCATCACACCACAGAATATTTATTTATTTCAGGACAACTTCTCATAACCTCCGTTAGTTCTCTGCTATCCATGTGTGTTACTGGTAATCGATGAACACGTTTCTTCGATTATTTCTTGTTTATTTCTAGAATACTGTCGAAACTGGCGAACACAATTAGATTCACTGTTCTCGGAAGCGCTTGAAGAAAGTTAAAAAGGCATATCTCCAACCTTATTAATGACAAATGTTGCCCACAATCATCATCAGGATTCAGGTTGCATGCAAATAAAGTATACGCGTTCAGATACTCTTCTCTGTTTATTGCCATCGGCTGATTTCCTGATGCTGAAGGTAAAGAATGGACTTCACGGACCACGTTACCGGACTGGAAAACAGGTTGAAATGGTTTTGCAGGATATTGCATACTGTCTACATAGAGCGCAATAAACTCCGCATCGTAAGGTATAAAATCAAAAGGGGTTTTATTGTACGCTCCGTTGAAGGCGTCGTTGTCTGCCATCCCAGACATAATGGTTTTAGGTAATGGTCCGAGGAAAAGATTCTCTTGTGAACAAATGCGGCTTCCCGCAGACTCTTTCGATGGGGTACTTGCAGTGGCAAAATGAGAAGAGTATTTCCAGAATGAAATGAGCATTTCCTTCCTTCATCAAGCAAAATTCATCTTTACTGCAAACCATTTTAATCCTCAAATCGATGCCTGTTCAGTAACAGTTTGTCCTGAAAAAATACATGTGAGTGAACGTGTCCAATCAGGTCAAAGGTGCTGCTTTCACTTTCTTTTTTAAGACCTTCGCTCCAGGACCAGGATCACCCAGTCTGCTGCGTCTTTGTAGAATAATCCGGTGCAAAACTGTATCTCCAGGGTATCTTTCCCATACACTCAAAAAAAAAAAACCCAAAATGTTAGATTTACTTAACTTTGTTATGTGAACAGGTTCCAAGCAACTGGGTAAATCTGCATATAATTAACATTATTTATTTTATTATTTATAAGTTAATTTCATAAGGTTAATCCAGTGCCATTTAGTTGAATCAGGATAACTGTCTTAATTTGACAGTTATGACACCGAGTATGACATGTATGAGTAGGTTTAACATGCATTTACTCTGTAAAGCCTGCCTTCACATTTCAAAATCAAAGTTCTCTCTTTTATTACAAGAAAAAAAGCACAAAAAAAGGGGGGGGGGGGGGTAAAAGCATCTTGCCAAAATCCCGGAAATCAGTACAAGAAAACTAAAAAATGATCCTAAACTAGAAGCTTTGCTATAGGAAAGCTACGAAATAATCTTGGATGTCACAGTTGTGCCAACTGTAGCTGCACAAATCACAACTCTGACGCTTCTAAGAAATGTGGTAAAGCAACAAACAAAGCCCTGAAACTTCACCCAAAAGTGAAAATTCAGTTATTATTTACACATCTTCATGCCCTTTAAACCAAAGCAGCATAGCTCTACGTTAAGATCTGTACTTGAAGGGTATGCCTTGTACTTTATTATTTCTGAAGCTAAAGCATCCAAAATGTCAGGCTTGAGCTTGGCATTGGGGCTCAGGAGAGTGCCATCAGTTTGATAAGCAAGCTGAACTTTTTGTAGTTGCAGCTCAGCATCAAAACTGATCTGTGGTATCGGGAAACTTTTAGGCCATCCCTGACTTCTAACGGAGGACACAGATTCTGGAGTGGAGAGTACAGATGACTGTGGGGAGGAGACTATGTCTGTGTCACAGGATGAAACTGAAGATGCCTCATTTATTTCTGGCGCAGGTGAAGCAGAAGGGTTACTTGTAGATGAAGGCAACTGAATGACTTTGAGTGTAGCTCTGTCTTGTATGTCTGAAGTTGAAACTTTAAAATCATTAAAACCAGGATCTTTGAGTTGAAGTTGAAAATCTTTAAAGACACTAAGCTGTGTTTGGATTTCTCTTTTAAGGTCATTCATTGAGTCTGGTACACCAGTTGGAAGATTTAACCTTTCACAATTATTTTCTCCCAAGATCACTAGAAGTTTGGCTGGGGTACCCATCATGTCAAACCGGTTTTCTGAAAGAGAGGGAGAGAAGATGAATATATGAGCACACCGCCAACAGTCCAATCCTAACTATAGGTATTTCTTAAAGTATGCCAGAGAGGGATCTGTCCCTCTGGGATCTGTCCACCTTTCGTCAAACCGGGTTTTGACAGTTCTAGGATCCAATCAGAATCCGCCACGTCACAATCATATTGGTTGGTTTTCAGAAAGCCCCCCCCCCCCCTTTTTTTTTCATCTAATGAGGATGGTAACGTCACGAGGTCCCGCCCCGGCGAGTGCGCATGCGTTTTTGTATTTAGGCGTCGAGGGGTGGCTGACAGGTCGGGGTTGCGGAGCACAATAAGTGTGTGTCGGGTCTAATGCCTAGTCCTGTGATTTGTTGTTTCTTGATACTTAGCGACATGTGGTGTTTATTCGGACACGGAGTCGAGCTGACATGCGATAGGGGGAAGATGCAATTATATAAGTAACCGCGTGTTTCTAGCATTTTGAGCAGAAACACGAGACCGTCGAGATGGTTCACGGTAAAGAAAAAGAAAAAAAAAAAAGTCTGTTGAAATTATACGTTGTTTTTTCTCTCTAAAAAACATTGTTTAAATAAATACTGTGTATTTCTAGTCTTGAAAGTTCGCGCTGATGTTCATCCGACTCCGGAGTATCAGGGCAGGTTTTTGTAATATTTTCGTTTTTATTTAGACGCGGAGGTGCGCTTTAAAAAAAAAAATGTTTTCTCTCTTTAAAAAAAAAAAAGTTGTGCCCGATGTGTTTGAGGGAATCAACCTCACGCAATCGGATCCAGGTAGCGTTCACTCTCTTTTATGTTTCCTTTCATCTATGATATTTGTTTTGGTATAAAAACATAGTTCCCACGCACGACAGATTTTACGCGCGGCGAGGAGGCCAGCGGGGAGGAGGCCAGCGGGGACAGTCCCACCGAAGCGCTTGGCGAGTTACAAGTACACCGCGGATCTGTCGCTCCCTCCGGTACCGGTGATTCGATGCTCCCCACCGGTATTCCCGCGGTCCCCCCCCCGTGCGCTTTAGAGGTCGAAGCCCCGAGATTGCCGGCGGCCGCTCCTCCGGACGGTGCGTGAGTGAGTGAGTGATTTACCCCGTGGCTCCCTCCCGCTCCACCGGCGTCACCTCGAGCGATTGGTGCCCCTGCCAGACGCGCACGTCGGCGGAGGTTTCCTCGAAACAGATCACGATAGTCAAGAGTTTATTCAGCCGTAAGTACATATATTTTAAATAATATATATATTACTTTCAATTATTCTATTTATATGTATACTGTTTTGATAAAAAAACTTTTCTTTTTTGTCTTATATACCGACTGTTGTCAGACTTTAGAACATTGCATTACAGTGATGCTCAATTATGCTATATATATTATTTTATATAATCTCATTTTCTTTTACTATTTGTAAAATATAAAATTTTATATAATTTTATTTTCTTTTACTTTTTTGTCTTACTCTTAATTTCTTTCTATCTTCCTATTTTTTAGTCTTAATACCTGCATTTAAACTGTCTGTGGGCTGCAGTGATAACTGATAACATTTCCCCACTGTGGGATGAATAAAGTTTATCTTATGTTTTTTACAGGGGCTCAAACGCCATCGCCTTCGTGCGTACATCAGCCTCGACGAAAGCCCCGGCTAGTCAAAAGTTTGGTTAACGGTATGGTGTTGTTTTTTTTTTTTTGTTTTTTTTTTAAATTCTTATCGGTGTGTATGATATTGATAGAGACATATTTTTTTATATTATATTTTTACAGAAGCGGAGGGAGAAATCAGAACCCCGGACTTAATGCGGAAGCGCCGCCCGAACCTGATCCTCAGATTGTTGTTATATGTAATTATATATCGCTAGCGTTTCTGTGAGAAGCTGTGATTTAAAATGATCCCTTTAATAGTCTTTTTTTAGCAGTTCTATCAGGGAATGCTATAATAAAAATCCACATAAAAATAAAAAATAATTTAAACCAAAGGTGTGACGTTTTATTTAGTCCCCCCTAATAAATAGAAATCAGAAAAACATAAATAAAAACTAATGGCCTAATGGTTAGAGTCTTGGACTTGTAACCCAAAGGTGAACCTGAAGGTCATGAGTTTGAGTCTCAGGTCCGGCAGGGATTGTAGGTGGGGGGAGTGAATGACCAGCGTCCCCTCCACCCTCAATACCACGACTGAGGTGAGACCCTGGAGCAAGGCACCGATCCCCCAACTGCTCCCGGGCGCCGCAGCTAAAAAAAAAAAAAAAAAAAAAGGCTGCCCACTGCTCTGGGTGTGTGTTCACTACTGTGTGTGCGCAGTAATTGAGCGCTATGGTACTTGATGTTTTTGGTGCGGTTTTCCAAAAAAACGCAGAATGCTCGAGGGGTAGTGAGTAAAGTCCGGGGGACATCCGTAAGAGTCAAAAAATGTGGCTTCACCCCCTTTTTCCAGGGTTAATGCTAACCAGTGCTCGCGGGGCATGTGGACAGGGTGCGTGTTGACCACGAAGTAGGCGGGAGGTCTAAAGGCCGGATTCAGAGAGGGTAGGTGGCCGGAAGCCCACACGCCACGATATACGTTCCTCGGAAGATGCCACAAAAGACTCTCTAACTGAAGATTATCCATGTTTAGTAATAATCCGCCAACACCTGTCTTCTAGAGTCAGTCTGTAGAATAGAATCATGATAAGCGTAGTGGTATGCGGTAAAGGCGCTCCGTCGGCGGGGTTGAGATTAAACGCGAACAGGGCGTATCCTTCGTTAAATTTGCCGCAGTTAATACTCGACGGAGTTCAGCAAAAGTCTCTCGCGGAAAAATACGTCCCCATGGAGAGGGCCGAGCAGATGCACTTCTCTAGAATTAGAGCTGAATTTGGCTCTCTTGTTTAATCCTCTGTTAGGACCGTTAGAGATCGCTACAGAGTCCATGGCTCCTGCTGTGTCTTTGTAAAAAAAAGACCGGCGCTGAATTGACTTCTGAGAGTATCCAGTGAAAAGTTGAGCAGAGTCTCGATCATGGCACGGTAGGGGTGCATGGCGCTCGATTGCGAGATTAAATGATCCCCCAAAACGACGTCGAATTGGCTGAATATCGTATTCAGGGGGTAATTGATTAGGCCTACCGCAGCACCGTCGGCCAGGTCTGTACCGTCGGCGTTAGTGATTTTCAGCTGAAGATGCCTCCAGGAATGAAAAACTCGATACGTCGGTGATAGCCGACACGGGGGAGATTTCCGTATAGATTTTATCCTCTATAGAAAGCTGCATCATAGGAGCTGAAAATAAATACAGCTCACGCAGAGTACATTCGTGAGATTTCTGATGTAAGGGAGCCATATTTCGTTCCCTGATTAAAATATATCGGAGCTACAAGCGGTCTTCCTCTTCTCCCGACTGATTTCTTCTTCTTACCCCTCGAACGTTTATTAGAGGTAGGTGGGGGGAGACGTTCCCCACACCCCGGCTGAACGTGTCTGATGCGATGTGGCCGGCGGCCGTTTTAAGCTGTGGTTTGGCTATATCGAAACCTTTTTTCACCAGAGGGGTTACGAAACAGTTTTGAGAATATGGAACCTATACCATGACCGTACATGACGGGCGCTCCATAAAAACCCTCTAGATCCCCTCCCACCTGGCTTTCATAATAACATACGAATCTATGAGGACCTCCATAGGGTCCACTTGTGCCATTTTTTATTATTATTATTTTCCTCCGACTAGGGCAATGTTTAGACGTCGTGTCGCTGTCACCGCACGAGAACAAATGGTGGTCATGTAAAAAAAAAACATATATATATATATATATATATATATATATATATATATATATATATATATATATATGTTTTATATATAATATATACGCTATGTTTTCGGTCTAAAGTGATAACCTTCCCGTAGCTGAATTCAGTTGGTTTTGATCCAATTTTATCTCGACCTTAATGTTTTCAATGTGCTGCTTGCTCACTGGTAAATAATAAGGGAGGTCGAAACGGAGTGTGATGACGTCACCATACGTTCCTTGGATGTCGACCACTCTCATGAGCGGCACGTAAGCGTCGCCGACCAGCTGCAGCCATATTACGTCACAGTAACAGTACATATGATAAAACCCTGTGCGTAAGTCGGCCGGATAGTAAGCCATCTTTCGCTCAAACTTGAACCACTTCTCTGGGTTTCAGACCTAAAACGTAAGCGAGAGAAGGGGGAAACCGTACGTGCGTTTGACCCCCGCCTGGAAATCGAATCATAATTTTTGACGGTGTATCTCGCTCTCAGTGGCCGGTTCTTTGGGCTTTACCCTCCATTCGAAATAGGCATGTTCCGTAGGTACTATAAACCACGTACGAGGGTATGAAACCTCGGTCAAGGCGACCTCCCACTCGCCTATCAAATCGACATGTTGGGCCAAATCCACGCGGTAACTAGAACTCTTATTATCTTTATAAACTTCGAGGCTAGCGTTGGAGGGTAGGGTGATGAAAAACCCCCTGTGCTTCGGCCGTACATGATGGAAATGACGCAGTGACGGCGTATGTGTTTTTTATATAGTTTTTAAATCGGAGGCTGTTGAATTTCTTGGGCCAGTTTTTCCACCGTACAAAGACCTGTTTTTCACCACTGACGGTACGGCGCTTCAGAATCTCCTCTATGTGGTAAACTCTATCACCGTCCATTTTTACTTTTTGCAACTCTGCCTCAAAAAACGTACCTCGAACAGGGTCTCCGTCGTAATCCTCCAGTCTGTACATGGGAGGTTCGCGAGGAACACGGTCAGACACCTTAAACACTTTGTCTGTAAATCTCTGTTCATATTTTTTATCAAATACTCCCCTCAATTTCGATATTCTGACAAGGTCTCCCTTCTCAAAATTCATTTTTAACCGACCCTTCTCTACCGTAGACGTACCATACAGGTTTGGAAACACTCGAAAGGCGTTCTCGGTGGTCACCTGCATAGGTGCCATTTTAATAGCGCTGTGATAACTACCGTTGTAGCTTTTCACCAACTCCTGTAAGACGTCGAGGTAACGCAGAGTATTGTTTGCTGTGAAATACCTCCACATTCTGCCTTTTAAAGTACGATTAAATCTTTAGATCACCGAGGTTTTGAGTTTGCTGGCTGTGGAAAAATTAATGATCTTGTATTTTTTCATCAAACCCTCAAAGCCCTTGTTAAAAAATTCTTTCCCCGCGTCGGTCTGTAGTTTTACGGGGGTCTGACTTTCAGCGAAAATGGATTCGAGAGCCTTTACCACCTCCGCCGATGTTTTTCTCTTTAGAGCCCTGACGTAAGCCTTTTGGGAAAATAAGTCTATGACCGTTAATAAATATACCCCTCTCAGCTTTTCTCGTCAGCAAAAAAAGCACAACTGCCGTTCAGACTCGTTCCTTATTGGCTGAGAAGCCAAACTCATCCAGATATCGACGCACAGCCTCGAAGAACCAAGGGGTTATGAGTTTTTGCATCAAACCGTCAAAGTCGGTCTGGTAGATATCCTCGGGAGGGTCGAGCAGGCATGTGCGCTGTCTCTGGCTAGGATGGTTGATCTGACAACCGTTGCATCTGCTTTCCAGGTAGCGAGCCTTGTTGGCCAGATGAAACACGGCCATTCTCAGGCATTCGAAAAAAGTGGTGGCCCTTGCCCAGTGTATGATCGGAACATCGACTCTGTCAGCCTGATCGGCATGGGGCATGTTGTCGGTGTCGTCAAAGCACTCCTGCGAAGCATCTCCAGAAGGCACGGTCTGATCCTTCATAACAGCCGAACCCTCGTCGGGGGGATAGAGACGCTGGGTTCCACAGAGGGGGTGGGAGCAGGCAGTGTCGACGGCGGCGTTATCGATAACGGATCGGCGTGACTTTCCTCCGGTGAAGACGGAAGAGAGTCCATTTCATCTTCTTCGTGAGCCCTCAGGATGATCGGTCTAGGCTAGATTTCTCTCTCTCTCTCTCTTTTCGTTTTCCAAAGGCAGCTCTTTTTAAAGCACTGGAGGTGGAGGACACACCCCTCAACAGCTGTTTTTTTTGCGTGTGATTGCGCGCAGAACGGGTGAATTTTTCTCCGTCACTAGAACGTCTTTCCATTCGCGACAGCAGCAAAAGAGTGAAGTAATTTTAGCATCGATCTCACCCATCTTTTCCGCCCAAGCTATAGGCGGCATATCCAACACAGTATGAAAAACACCGCAGTCCGAGCTGAAAAGATCCAGCACGAAGTACTCTTTGGGTTTCCGAGCCCCTCCCGGCTCATCTTTCTCCACGCAGTAACTGGCGCGGTAGAACCAACGACACGTGCTGGAGGCTTTCGTCAACCATATATAGCTATGAACGTAACTTTTCGCGAGTCGCACTATTTTGCTCTTTTTTCCTTCATCCTCGCAGAAATCCCCTGGGCAGGATAAGCAGTACAGAAAACAGTCCCACAAGACTTTAATGGCTGGTTATTACACCTCATCTGTCAGTATGTGTGCTTTTAGGGTAATCATCCGGACACCTCCAACCAAATGATCAGCACGAGGGTAGTATGGAATGGTCTCATCTGTATGAACTGGAGACACAACATGTTCCACAATCTAAAATCATAAGCCACACAGGTTCATCTGCAGGCACCAAATGTCCAATAATCAATGGGAGTAATCTTAACAGACACAAATTTTCATGTGCATTGCCACCAATTGAGTTTTTACTTGCAAATATCCATGGCACCATTTGAGGTGGATTTTTCTTATCACCCCATTTGTACAGAAAAGTATGGATAAGTTCATTGATCCTATTAAGAGACAAGATCTTCTTTGAAATAAGTACAGCAAAGTACTCTGCCAGCTCAGCTGGTACTATGCCTTCAGGAACATTGTGTGCCAAATCAGGAGGATAGCCTGTTGTAACACTAAATTAGCTAAGGCTGTCACTGAAAACTCATGCATTTTTCACACCCATGATGTTTACCCCCTTTTCTGTAGTTTAATATGTCCTTGGTGTACTTCTGCAGTCCGAAGTGTAAATTCACCTGCTTTCACTTCACCGGTCTGAGATTCTGCACGAGAAGCTGTACAAAATCGACAACAGTACTCACCTGAAAAGTTTTCATTGAAGTCAGCCATACAATGTTCGACATGATTATTGGCTACAACACATTGTACTGTTCCTTTAAGGAATGTTCCCAGCTGGAGGACATACACACCTTGCTGCTCCAAAGTTTTGAGATCATGCAAAAGAGGTTGCAAGACTTTCTCAAATCCGTATGTCTTCACGTCTTCTGTCTTGCAAGATAAATTGAAGAAAATGTTGACTGAAACATTGATGGTACATTACTCAAAATCCAACAGATTGCACATAACTTGTGTTTTCTTTTCTTGATGTCCCGAGAGGGTTGCAAATTTGTTGCAAAGTCATGAACATATAAGCACACAGAAATCTTCAACTCTTCTGAGTAGAAACCATTTGGTTTAAAATGCTGACCATCCTGAATTGACCTGTACTGATGGCCATCTCTTCTTATCTGTTGAGAAATGTGACTTTCGACGACTTTGTCAAGCAGGTCATTTTGACGACGTAGATTCTGTAAAGACTCAAGTATTGGAACGTATTGAAAAGTTCTGTTTCCCTTGGCCTCAAGAACATGCTCTACAGGGTCTATAACTTTAAAATTTTCCCTGTAATATTGTTTACGTTTCAATGCAGAGGCTAGTGGACCAGCATGCTTTATTGCAGTGAGTAAAGGGTTTGTTGTACTTAAAGACATAGCAAGATCTTTGACTTGCAACTCTTCATTGTCAATCGTGTGCTTTTGTAAGGTGTCTACAATATTTCGGTAAGACGCAGGGAAAGAAGCATCACTCAGTAAATAATGCAAGTCATCGCCAATAACTCTTCTACAGCTGTGCTTGGGAGTGATTCTCCAGCTTTAATAGCAAGGAAGCAAATTTAAGCTCTGCCAACTTTGGCAAGTTCTGTGGAACCTCTCTTGTATCAATACTACAGGAATCCTCCTCTAACATAGATGTTTCTGTATCTTTGCTTGAAAGAGTGCCATCAGATATTCCTCTTAACTCTTGTGAACTGTCTGTTTTCACTATTCCCTCCTTAAAATCTGTCAAGGATCACTGACTATGTTTTCGACTCTTGTGCGATTTGAAAGTTCCATACACATTTGTTTTAAATGTGCAGTCCTTAAACATACAACTTACTGTCTCATGACTGCGCAAGTGGTTGCTTATATGGAGAAAATAATCATTTACTGAAGGAATGTCAGTAACAGCACAAACATGACAATTTATTACTGTCCCTTCACTAGAAGTTTGCTGTTGAGGTTGCCGCTCACTAACGTGCTCGGCTTAGGCGGGTCTGCAGAGCATTCCACGTTTCAAAAGTGCATGGAGAATAAGAATATGCACATGCGTGTCTGAGGCCATAGTGTCCATGTACCAACCTGAGATGTTTTAAAAGCTTTGACCTCAATATGTGTGAAGCTCCACAATCACTGCACAGCCACATGTAAGGCAGGACTCTGTTTTCTAACTCTGTTAGAAAAAAAAAATGAAGATATTATTCAGCTACACCAAAGAATAATAATGAAAACTTCTCAGATTGCCAACTACTAAAATTTTGTAAAATTATAAAATTATGATGACTGACCTAACCAACAAGCTAACTGCTAACAAATTAATTAGACGCCATCTTATTTAAGTTTCAAATCTGTTTATTGCCATTTATTACTTGGGTCTACCAAAGTTAGAGAGTTAACATTTGATATTAAATAAAAAGGCTCAACGCCATTATTTAAAAACTGATAGTTACTAACACTTAACAAAACGGCTTTATTTGCACACAACAATCCCGTTTATCAGTAAATGGAGAATCTCTTCTTAACTAGCATGGGTCAATTTAATTATTAATCAAAATTCAACAAATATAAAATATCACAAAAGAGCGAAAAAAACCCACCAATGTAACTAACTATAACGTGAAAACCACCTGAGGAATACTGCAACATCAATAAAATACCAAAAAACATGAGATTACATGTGATTAACTATTCTAATCTTCTGACACCCACAATATTAATGCATAAAGATTGAAAATATCTCACCTGTGTGTCCAGATAATAATAAAACTTTTCATGTGTCCTCGTTCGCACACCGATTTTTGTGAGATTCAATTCACAGAAAATGGCGCCATCTGAAGGGGCAGAAACATGATCGTTGAACCTGCTTCTCATGTGCGCGTTGCACATTCAGCGCCATCTGTTGATCCATGTGCGGTACTGCAGAAGCAACACTGTGTAACAGCTGTGTAAATTTGAAATATTACTTTTTCAAAATTGTTTCAATACAATTGTTTTAATTTTAATGGACAAACATAAGGGTATTGTATAATTTAAACTTAATTTACATTATTTGGACCAACAACAGCCATATTTCATTTTTTTGAGTGTAGTTCAGAGGCAGGATATTCAAATCCATTTGTGAAAAAAAGTGATGCTATTGGGTAGTTAACAACTCCCACCTTTGCATCATTAGCTATGTTGGTGCCATCAGGGTTCACGCTAGTTGTAAAAATGTGTTGTTCAAGTCGACGTAATCCTCACCATTTCCAGCCATGTAGAACCCCAGGGGGCCGCTGTCGATCAGAACAGAAAGTGGAGGTATTTCAACATAAATGTACTTTTCGATACTCGTTTGTGTGTAAGGTAAATGTAAAAATATTCAACTCTGTCTTATTACACTCTGAGGATAGACTGTCTAAGAAATCCATGATGTTAGAAAATGTTCAGCTGCTTTCTTTTGTGAGAGATAGAAGGAAGGAAGCATGGAAGGAAAGCCTTTTGAGCTATAGAAAAGCTCGTGTATCTCTCCACCCTAATTGAAGATAACAAAAATAATCCTATTCTTCGATTCTTACTTAATACTGTAGCAAAATTGACTAGGAAATCTAGCCATGGGTGTCACAGTGCAGTGACTTCTGTGCCGGTCCCAAGCCCAGATAAATAGAGAGGGTTGCATCAGGAAGGGCATCCGGTGTAAAACGTTGCCAAATTTAATCATGCGAATCGTCAGTACTCTGAATTTCATACCGGATCGGTCGAGGCCCGGGTTAACAACGACCGCCATCGG
>CM074933.1:18210404-18232305 GCA_037576815.1 Pangasius larnaudii
AGTCCTAAATTTAAGGGGAAATTCTAAGAAAACGTCATAATTCTAAGAATTTTCTTAGAATTTCGTCACTAGGAGCAGTTTTTAGGCTCAGGAAGCTTTGTGAACACGGGCCCTGGTAATTTAAGAATAAGGAATAATCTCTTTCTGCCTTCAGATCTGGCCGGTGTTGTCAGAAACGTTAAACAAACACCAGGCGGATAACCGCATTGTGGAACGCTGCTGCCGCTGCCTGAGGTTTGCTGTGCGCTGTGTGGGCAAAGGCTCAGCTGCGCTACTACAGCCACTCGTCACACAGGTCAGTGTTGTGGGTGTTCTGTCTCTGGATACTTTCTGCTTGTGTGTGTGTTCATATAAGTCATATGCTAATTAGTCATATTAAATCTAGATTCATAATGTTGATTAGTGAGGGTTTTCTTAAGTTATACATCAGTTCATGGCATACCAAAAACTCCACTCGAGTGCTTATTTTGGTTATTTATTGGTGTTTGGGTCAAATTTGTTTATGCTTTAATTTCTTTATTATTTATTCTATTGATGAATACGCATATGTATGTTACTTAAGGATAATGTTCTATGGCCACACATTTCTAACGGCTGATTATTTATATATATATATATATATATCTCCTTTTCTCTCACATATGCATAGCTGTGCTGAGACACAGACGTGCACACCTCCAAAATCTGCACAATGTGTAGTGTGAATCTGTGTTGATTTGTGGGTGAGCAGGGAAACCCTAATCAGTTTGACACTGAAGACCAAGCAAATTCAAAATACCCTCCTATGTGCTTTGGTGATATATTAGGTTAAACCTCACAACTGGCCTGTATGATTATTTAAATACAATTAAAATGATAATTCTGTTTTCACAATTCTGTAGGAAGGTTTTTCCTCCATATAGAATTCAGTACTGGCCACCTTTCTCAAACCCTTGCTTCTTGGTACTGGCTGAACCATAATAATAACCGGCTGAAATAATAATATATCATGCTATAATGCAAAAAGGTGTGTTTTTTTTTTCCCTGCTCTCGAGTGCACATTCTCACATTATGCACATTGTTATGGAGGACACTTATGCAGATGTCTGTAACTGATGCCCACACATTCACAAATATACAGATAAAGAAGTATAAATCAGCCCTTAGAAATATCAGACCGGTTTTGGGTGGGCGTGGCCATAGGTCAGACTGATTATACATTGTGCTCTTGAGAAGTTGTTACTTTAGATAACCCGCAGAGTATTCAGTTCTGAGAAATATTTGTGCGTGGTCTGTATTTATGTCTGTGCTGGGTGAGTGTTCAGGTCTGTGTGTTTGTGTTGAGTAAGAATGTGTTTGTGTTTGACACAGCTGTGTGCTGTTTCAGATGGTGAACGTGTACCAGATTTACCCACACTCATGCTTCCTGTACTTGGGTAGTATCCTGGTGGATGAATATGGCATGGAGGAGGGCTGTAGACAAGGCCTGCTGGACATGCTACAGGTGCTACACACACTTTACTCACATACAGAACTCACCATTGTCTGGAAATGTAAAACTATAAATGATTAAAGTGTGACAACCTCCCCAAACCTGTCCTCATATAAATCAAACGAGTCAACCGTGTTAATGACTGCTAATTTGTTTTGTTTGTTTGTTTGTTAGTGTAATGTCAGCTGACACTAGGTTGACTGCACATTTTTGTCTGGAGATGTGGTTTATAGTGGTTAGAGATGTGGTTTAGAGTGTAAAATTCAATAAGGGTTTGTCAAGTTGTACCTTGTTGGTAGCCGGAATTCAGGAGCAGGAATTCGGAGGTATTTGTGCAACGGCACATTGCTTTAGATTTTCTATGCTGCGCCAAATAGATCATTTTATATCGGCTCACCCGTCTTTCGCCTGCTATTGTCTTCTCTTCACTCTTAGTTGAATGATGTCTTGTAAGAAGAGAAATGGCTTCTCAATCACCGAGAGCCTCCACAGTGTAGGTCCCAGGGAGGTTTAGGCTGTGAATTGAAAACCTTTTTCAGGTGGTGATCTGCATTGGATGCCATCACTCTGGATGATTGTCAAAACATGACTCCTAAAGGGAAGTAGCTCCTAACTGGGTGATTTAGGAAGACAGTTTTTTCCCCCCAAGTTATTCATTTCTGAAGCTTTAGGGCTAGCCCAGATGACTCTAAAGTCACTTTGACAGGATCACAAACAAACCTAAATGGCTGCTGCTGGCAATTAACAGCGCAATAAAATAAATGTGTATTAAGTGAACCATGGAAGTTTACAAAATTTTGCATTATTTGGCCGCGTGAAAATTGCAGTTATGCAATGATGAAGAGCTACAAATACAGTGTCGTATGAAAGCACTCACCACCACCACCCCCGGTGTTTTTCCTGTTTTGTTGCATTACAACAGGCAATTAAAATTAAATTGGATTTGTACCATTTGATTTAGACAACATGACACAAACAATAATTAAGACAAAAGCAGAAATCTTGAGTGTGCATAAGTATGCTGATGACGGCATAATTGAATATGAAAACAGAATGTAAATGCTGACCTTTTTTTTTTTTTTTTTTATAATTTCAAATCTATGTATATGGCTATATCAGGACTGTGTAAATCAATACGCTTATTAAATGTATTAAATCATATCAGTAATAGGCTACACATATAGATGTCGGTGACAGTGTGCTGAAAATCTGTTTGAAGAGAACATTTAGATGATAAAATTCGTATGTAAACAGCAATTTTGTTTTTTATGACATTGATGAAACGTCAATCGGAGCAGCAACCACACACTTCTTATTAATTCCTTATTAAAAGTTCCTTTCCCTTTTTAGTGCCATTTAGAAGCAGAGTGGTAAGATGAGATTCAGGAAGACTGATCTGACTGTTTTTCACACTGGCAGACATTGTAACATGGAAGACTAACTTTATGAAGCATTGAATAAACTACTCACTCATGCATGCATGTTCTCACTTGCCCTGATTTTTGTCTTGTTCTAAATGAGATTAACTTTAAATGCTTAGCTGTAATAGATTGTAATTTTGGCTCCCACAGGCTCTCTGCATGCCCACCTTTCAGTTGCTAGAGCAGCCCAACGGCCTCCGCAACCACCCTGACACTGTTGACGATCTGTTCAGACTCGCTACTAGGTACTTATTGTGTACATATGTGCAATTATTATCTACATTTTTACATTTGATCAACCTTTGTATAAACCAGAATAGGTTTAGAATAAGTGATCATTAGTGCCAAGTTTATTTTAGTATCAGAGTTAAAGCAGTATGTTAAGCAATGTTAGTTTAGCTTTTTGAAAAATAGCAATAGTAAAGATTGACCAGAAATTTTTATTGTGTGTTTAAATGTTATTCTTTGGGAATAACAAACGGTTTATACACCACCAGTGACACAAATTTATTAGTAATAGAACACGTCTCCTCTCTCTCCATCCGTTTGTTCCATTCATGACAGCTGTTCAATTCAACATTTTATTGCTAGCCAGCCACTTAGATATGATTAAGATTAATATAGTTAATAGAAAATTAATTCTGTAAAGCTTCCAGTGAAGGTTTATAATTTAATTGTGGCCAATTTTTGCATTGGAAAAAGTGCATATTTTTCTGTCTTTGTCTGTCTTTTCATGCTTCTCTCAGGTTTATCCAGCGCAGCCCCGTCACATTGCTAAGCAGCAGTATCATTGTGCACATCATCCAGTGCGCCATTGCGGCCACAACGCTGGACCATCGAGACGCCAACTGCAGTGTCATGAAGTTTGTCAGAGACCTCATTCACACAGGTGTCTCCAATGATGTAAGTGAACCAGTGTGCAGCAAAAGTTTAATGACAAGTACTGCCTAATGTTGAAAATATAGATATGAAAATATGACATAATTTGGTGAAGATTAGTTTTAAAGCATCCACTGGGTTTACTTTTAGTGCTGTTTGTAAATATACATTATTTTTGGAGTCATAAGGGCATCTGTTGCTGTGAGGTTAAATAGTAGGCTTAAATATTCTCTCTGTCCTCGACTCTTAGCATGAGGATGACTTTGAGGTCCGGAAGCGTCTGATTGCTCAGGCGTTGCAGCAGCATGGGCAACAGCTAGTAACACAGCTGATACACACCTGCTGTTTCTGCCTGCCTTCATACACACTGCCTGATGTGGCCGAAGTGCTCTGGGAGATCATGGTGTTTGACCGACCGGTAAGGCTCTTAAAAAATGTACAAGTCGCACAGGGGTGGAATGGTATCTGATACCATGGTTTTCAGCATTTCACTGTATTAATGTCTTTTATAGTTCGTTACAACATTACAGGAATATCATTTTCTCTTTTTTAAATCTTCTTCTTGGTAGAGTTAAAGAACACTCGCTTAAAAACCTTGCATCTTTTAAGGGATACAGCACAATAGTGAAATAACGACAATGATAATGGCTTCAGTGCTGTGCTAGTAGTCCAAGGAAAAATGAAATTCACCCACAGGTTACAGAGAGGTTTTTCAGGCAACAAATAGAGATTTATTTTTTCAATTTGCAAATTCAATTCTATTTAATTCTATTTGTATAGCGCTATTAAGAATGGATATTGTGACAAAGCAGCCTTACTGAAATAAATACCTTCAACATATAAATTTTAAATGTATAAATTTATCCCTAATGAGAAGCCAGAGGTGACGGTGGTGAGGAAAAACTCCCTGAGACGATATGAGGAAGAAACCGTGAGAGGAATCAGACTCAGAAGGGAACACATCCTCATCTGAGTGTAACGGATAGTGTGATTATAAATAAATCCCTTCTATAACTGTGTACTACATGATCAAATAGTTCAATTGTGTAACCAGGAAATTCATCACAGTTTGCACATGAAGTCTGTTTTGTGGAACATCCACTGTCCACTGATGGAGACTTGAGTGCAAAACTGTTCATGGCAACTGCAATTCTAAAGCATATGAATTGTGGTCCAAAGCCATCTTTTTAAGTTTTAAGTGGTACCATCCTCAGTAATCTCAGTGTTCTTCAGGCTGTCCATGTGGGTCCATCCTCAGCAGCAGTGAGTGATTTTAGGTGATGAGAACTCCAACCAGAAGTGGGGCATCAGGGTGGATCAGGCTGGTCTGGAGAGCAGAAGGGGTCAGGAACACTGGTATCTCAGGAGTAGCATGTGTAGTGAGAGAGAGGGAGAGATTATCAGGTAGCCTTATTGTCCTGTAATGGTTAAGGACAATGTGCTTTGCATGCAGAGTGCAAACAGGGACTCCGGCAAGACTAGCTGTGACAGTATAACTAAAAGGGAGAGCCAGAAGGTAAGACAGACACGAGGGCATCCTGGGACATCAGGCAACCAGCCACTCCACCGTCGACAAACCTGTTCACCAAAACACTCCATAAACCTTCCAGATCTAAGAAAAAAAACTATTCACAAAAGGCTTGACTAAATAAATACATTTTCAGCCTAGATTTTAACATTGAGACTGTGTCTGAGCCCCAAACACTAATTGGAAGGCTGTTCCATATTGTCTGTGTCTAATGTGCTCTGTACAGTTTGCATGTCAGGTAAAATTAGTTAGTTGAAAGAGGTCACTGCCATTACGGAGTACCGTTGCCATGAAGGGGTGAACTGTACCCTGCAACATTGTTTAGGTAGGTGGTACGTGTCAAAGTAACATCCACATGAATGCCAGGGCCCAGGTTTTCCCAGAAGAACATTATCCAGAGCATCACACTGCCTCTGCCTACTAACTACCTCACACTTGTGTCTTTTTTTTTTTTTTTGTGAATGCAGTGGTGATTGTTAGCATAAAGACAAGCGATGGAAAATAAATCATGAAGCAATAAATCAGGCAAATGTCAATGGCTACTAAACAAAATGAGCAGTCGGCCATCTCGCATTGTGTGGATTTTCTTTTTTTTTTTCTGCTTTTAGTGAGTGAGTCACAATTAGCATAGCGAATGGCAGAAGTAAATAGAGTTGTGTTATCTCAGAGATCTTCTCTGCTTAGACACACAGGCGATGTAGTTGAGACGTTTGGTATATATTTATTTTTATTTGTGTCCAAGGTTCTTTGTTGTAAATACAATGTTAAGATATGGAAACATGTCACAGATCGCATCGTGCTGTGCCCATCTGTTGGAACGAGGTATTGAACACTTTAGGAAAGTTTTGCTCATATGTTGAAGTGGTTTCTTCACTGAATTCATCTACCTCCCACCTGTGGCACTTGGTATTAACACAGAAAAACTTCTGTAATAATGATTACATTCAAATACAAAACTGTCCCCTCTGTTATTGTTATATAGTTCCAAATTACTGAGCAAGTAGACATGAAAAAGTAGAGCGTTCATAACCAATATGGGCAGGTGGAGCAGTGGTGTCTACTGCGCATGCTCTGGCTGCTATTTTCACAAGATGGTGACTCCCATTTCAGCCAAAAAAGACTTCACAACCACACAAAGGTGCCATATTGTCCACTCTGAAAGTGTTTTGTTTGTTTTTTTTAACACATTTTACTGTGATCATTGTTCAGTACCTTGTAGAAGCACCTTTGGCAGCAGTTACAGCTTTGAGTCTTCTTGGTTAAGTCTTTACAGCTCTTTCCCAGCTCATGTTCCTGGTAGATCCTCTCAAGCTCAATCCGATTGGATGGGGAGTGTCTTTAAACTGCCACAGGTGTTCTGTGAGGTTCAGGCATGGCCAATGGGTTCTTGGTCATCTCCCTGACCAAGGCCCCTCTACCTCGGGTACCAAGTTTGACCAAGCGACCAGCTCTAGGAAGAGTCTTGGTGGTTCCAGACTTCTCAACCTTTTCATAATGTTCGAGCCCACCATGCTCCTGGGAACATTCCAAACTTTGAAATATTTTTCTACCCTTGCCCAAATTTATGTCCTGATTCAGTTGTGGTCTTCAGAGAGTTCCTTGAGCTTCATGGTTTGGCTTCTCTCTAAATCATGTTCAATCAATTGACATTGACACAAATTGAAGTTTTAGAGACATCTCAAGATAATCAAGGCAAAAATATATGCACCTGAGCTCAGTTTGGAGAGCCTTAGCCAAGGATCCAAATATTTATAAAAATGAGAGATTTTAGTTTTTGTTTTTAATACTTTTGCAAAAACATTTCTAAAAATATGGACCATGTCATTATGGATTACTGTGTGTAGGTTAATGGCAAAATAAAGTCAATTTAATCAATTTTAAATTAAATCTATAACACACAAAGTTTGCAGAAACTGAGGGCATGTTCATACTTTCCCAAACTCACTGTATATGTGTGCAGTACACACTAACTTTGCATAGCTACATTATATGGCCAAAAGGTTGTGGACACCTGACCATCACACTCGGATGTCTTTTTTAAACATCTCATATGCGCTTGTTGCATCCTATTCCAGATTTAATCCCCCTTTGCTGTTATAATAAGCCTTCCCAGAAGAGTGGAGCGTTCCACTAGATGTTGGAGAGTGGCAACAGTTTGGGGAAGAACCACATGGGTGTGATGGTCAGGTGTTTTGGCCATATAGTGTATAACATGGCTTATTGCACCGAGTGGGGAAATTCTTCTTTCACACAAATAGAAATATTGTACTGTAGAGCCCTGTGCAGGTATAAACTGACCCACTGAATCTTTGTGTGTCCTTGTCCAGACATTTTGCCGATGGCTAGAGGTGGCACTAAAAGGCCTTCCCAAGGAGATGTCAGGAGGAGCTGTAACGGTCACTCACAAGCAGCTAACAGATTTCCATAAACAGATCACAAGGTGAGTTTAGTCCCTAGCCATCTGTGTCAGAGGATACACACACACACACACACACACACACACGCTCACACGCTCACAGCTACAAAAATCAGTTTTGCATCCAATATAATTTGCAAAATAACCACACACAGGCAGACTTTTTTGTGGTGCCATACATTTCTTCAGCTGTTAGTAGTCTATATGTACATACTTTAAAAAAAAAAGTGTGTGTGTGTATATATATATAGATATATAGATGGTGTCTTTAGCCAAACAGAGCAAGAGCATGTAATTGCTGATGGTTGTGTGTAAATAATAATCATCAGCTAATTAAAATGGGTCTCCTGTAGGGGGGGTGATGTGACAAAAATATCATGATTCCTGAAAGCATTTCTCTGATACACATCACATGTATCGATTTGCCCACAAACATTCAGCAATACAGAAGAATTGTTGTAAAAAATACACTTGTTTTCTGTTATTAACAAACTCATTTCTAATCAATTTAATTTTGTAAATAAAAGCATTTTTAGTATAATAAATAAATTATTTATAAATAATAATTAAACATTAACACTGAAAAATTGCGGAAAAACTTCTTTTAAAAATTAAGTAAAAAATTTTAACAGCAGCTTTTAGTCCGTTTGTAATTATTTTTTTTTAAAAAAGGCATCATGGATATCATATCTCAGAAAAGCAAGTGACAGACAGCCATTCATTTTCTGTGTGAGAGACACAGTGTCATCATTTCTGTGATGAATGACAGCTGTGCAGCAAGCAACATTAGAGTTAAGGTTTTCTCAGTTCTATGCCAATTCGGCATGACGCAGTAAAGGGACAAATCCAGACCGTTGGCTTGAATGATTCTTCAGATCTGTCCTATGGCGCATGTGGTCTGGCGTTTCTTCAGTTCCCTCCTCACACCTACTGGGGCCGCAGTAACTAACCAACAAAATCGATAATAAAACTAGTTCGCAAAATAGTTGTGGTCAGTCTGAGAAACAGTGGACGCACAGTGTAGGCCTGCCGACTGCACTGAATTCTCCTACCTGGTTTTCTCGCTGTATCACATTTATGGTCATATTTGTCGATCTTTCCTCCCCTGTCAGAAGACTCTTGTTACTTTGGTCAGAAAGTCAGTAGTTTGTCAAGATGGACATCTCAATGGGTTACAAATGACTGAAAATAGTCTCAAATAAATGACTGTTCTATGAGTAGCGTTCATAAACCTACATTAATTCATCTTTGTCGCACAAACAGTATACAGTACACTGTAACGTATCTTGTGTGTTAAGTCAGGTTTCCATTCTGCTTTCGGTTCACGTCGAATTCAATCCCAAAGAGTCAATTCACTGATTTCAGTCATTAAAAACTACGAGTCAATTTGGAGTCAATTCCACACTCCACAATTAGCCTCGCACACACATACAGCAGCTGAATTAATTCATCAGCGTCAGAGGGTTTCAGCTGGCAAGACACGCAGCAGATATTTGTTACTTTATTTCATATTTGACTAGTTTGAATTGAGCAAATCAAGGCTTGGAATGCAGATAAGACGTATAGTTGCAAAATTATGTTATTTGGTTGATATTAACATTTGATTATATTCTCATGCTGTGACAGATTATCTGATAAATGATTATAATGAATATTATACACTATTCTTTGTTAAACAACTGTGTTTTTTTTAATCCTTTATTATTAGATTAGATTAGAACTGCAATGAGATTACTATAGAAACCATAATATATTAGAATGAGTGCATCATTTATGTTAGTCATAATTTCAGCGCCCTCTGATTTGAGAATTCAGCCACACTTATGTATATCATTGTAATCGACACACATTCTCTGTTAAAAGAAAAAGTATTTTACTGCCGTTTGGGTATAACGTTGTTGCGCACTCCACATGTATGCTATTTCAAATTTGACCTCATTGAATGCTGCTTCGGATGCAAAGCAATGTTTTGATCTTCTCTCTCTCTCGCACTGTCTCTCTACTCACATCTCTGAGATCTCCTTCGCATGCGATCATACTGTCATTTTCCTGTTCAGTCGCCGTATCAAACCTACTTTACTACAATTAGAGCAAGTAATGTTCGCCCATGAATGTTATTGGCTCTGAATGTTTTTACCTGATTCTGTGGCTATTTGATGGATAATAAACACATCACGTCACTCGTATTCCACTTTTTAATCCACTCATTCATAAACTAGGACCAATTAACTGGAGCTAGAGCCGCCTAAATCCACCCCAGTTATTTAAAGGTCTGTTCCGGGCACCGACGTGGCGTGGAACCTTCCTTTTACATTTTCCAGTATTTGGTTCTCTCTTTCTTTGAGCGTATTTGGTTCGCTCCTATTAAAGTGTTTAAAATGATCAAAATATATCCAAAAAAAAAAAATCTACTCATTCAACACATTCACTACTGTTTCTATTATCTGTTAGTACTGATTCATGCATGCTGGTTTATGTGCTCAATAAATGTTCGTTTATTGAACTACCTTCTTGTTTATGTTCAGTGCAGAGGAGTGTAAGCAAGTGTGCTGGGCAGTGAGAGAGTTCACCAGGCTTTACCGATAGCTGGGTTCACAATCCTGTGCTTCAGTGTCGGGTAAGAGGAAAGCTGAAACATTTGCAACAGTATCTGTATTGTTTATGATCAAAATTTGTTCATATTCTCATTTTCCCCTTTTCAGGTCAAATCTTGTGTTTGTAAACATCGAAATGACGACAGAGAGGCTCTAAATTGGCTGCTTATTGAAAAATTAAAGAGATTGTTGGGACTAAGCACCATGGAGAGCCAGTGAGACACAGTGCAGCTTCGGAGTGAAAGGAAAAGCTTTCAGGGAGTGAAAAAAAGTCCATTCCCTTCCTTTGCTCGCTTGCTAAGCACACTGCTGCTATAGCTACAAGAACTAATCTTGTTAAAGAGTGCAAGAAAGTGTACACCCATATTCAGCCAAAACAAAAAAAAATAAAACAAGAATGTGCCTGGTTGCAACTCATAACGCATTGTAGAAAAAAAATAGACTTTAGACATTTTTTAAACAGAAATGGAGAGATTTATTTTCATGGACGTGTCTTTATGGATCAGCTTGTCACACTATCATAAAATGAAAAATGTGGGTACTCGCGGACAAATAACGGTGGAAGGGGAATACTGGGAGATTTGAATTATCTTTTTAACACTGGCGGACTTTTACCATCATGAATGAGTGACAGATTGGATTAACCGAAAAATATACATTTTGTTCTTCCACTTTTTTTGGCATAGCGAGAAGCACAACCCATCGGCAATGTGTAGCCATCTCATTAACAATAAAATCAGATTGGCCGTGAGGAAAGACCTTGTATGAGCATCATTTCAACCTTTGTATGGACGACTTCTTGTCTAAACTTCTCTGCTTTTCTCCCTGTCTGAACCTGTGACCCCATTTAATTTTAACAGAGCAGCTTGTTCATACATGCACACTATTTTCAGTAATCACTCACTACAAGTATTTCCTTCCAAATGGGTGTGTGAGATCTGTCCCGAATCTGTCAGCAGTACAAGCCTCCTCCGTAGTTGTCTTCGCTGATGTAATTTTTGAAACGATGGCCCTTATTAAGGTGTGGTAAGTTTACATTCATGTAATGTGCACTCTACAATAAGGTGAAATTAAAGCTGTATCAGGAGATCATGTCTAACTTTTTTTTTTTTGTTTTTCCTTTTTTCTTTCCTTTTTTTTTTTAAATAAAAACAAAACAAAGCCACAATAGGAATGCATATGCTTTAAACAAACTTAAAATCCTGAATTCAATTAGTTAAGGATGAACCTTTATTTGATGTTTCATGTATGATGGTTAATTCAGTTCACTACTGTTATATTTGTATAGTGTTTATAACAATAGACATTGTCACAAAGTTGCTTTAAAGCAGTCGAGATGTAGACTGGGGTCCCTAATGAACAAGCCAACAGTAGCGAGGAAGAAACTTGAGAAGAGCCAGGCTCAGAAGGGAACCCATCCTCTTCTAGGTGACACCAGCTACAAATGCTACTACAAATGGTGCTCAGCGGAAATGGAAAATTGTAACGTTTTAGAAAAGGAAATAAATTTTTCTTCAGAATTATTCCAAAAATGTAATTAAATTTAAAGACGTTCAAGAAGTTCACTTGCTTAAAAAAGTGAGGTTAACCACTGCAGCAGGAAAACGAGTGTTACTGCTAGTGTTTAGTGTATCCAGGTGAGCTTAGTCATGAGCTCTGAGCCGAAGGAAAAAAGCAGCGCAGGAGTAGAACATTGGGACATGTTGGACAGGTCCAGAGGAGGGGTATGTCTCGGGGTCGTCGCAGGGTCATATGAATTAAAGAGTTTTTCTTCAAAACCTTCCTCCCTGTTTGTTATGCAGAAATGTTCCTGAAGCGCTCATGCTCAGGAAGTCAAAGCCTATTTTCTGGCTAAGACTTTCTGCCATTCCTTCTGTCCATCCCTCAATCCGGAAATCTGGGAAGGGAAATCTTAATCTTAAATCTAATGAAGACAGTCTAGAGAATTGTTTGCTTCCAACTTTGTGGCAGCAGTTTGAGGAAGATCCACATATGGTTGTGATGGTCAGGTGTCCACTTACTTTTGGCCAAGTAGTTTCTTTTTTTAGATGGCCAGTGGTGTCAACTTCTTGACACAGCTCCTTGATTTGGGAAAGACAGGTTGGTTAGAAACATAGTTAGCTTCCTTACTGTGTCACATTAGATACAAGATGGAAAGCTTGCCAAAAGGTCCATAGGACGTCTTGTTTGGGAGTTGGAGGAGTTAAATTATGGTCTGCAAATTTGCTAAAATTTGTATAACAATGTTTTTTTTTAATAGTTTGTGAATGAAAATGATTTCTTTTCCCCCCAGCATCCCTGTTTATTTTTCAGTGTTTTCACAACATAGTGCTGGGTCCACATAAATTTTTAAAAAATTGAAGAAGAAAAATAAATAAATAATAAATGTATATAATTTATTAATAAATAAATCTACTGTAGACACATACATGAGTTAACAGATGCCCGCAGTTAGGTAGTGTTGCTTTGACTGACGGGGGAGATAGAATGTGCCTAATCTTGCAACCTTCTACTAGGATTTTGGTTCAATCTACACAAAATTGATGTCAAATTACTTAGCAGGGTCGATAAGTGTGAAAAAGATGTTGAGATTTGAAAACAATATGGCTGCCATCTGCCAATCAATTCGAAATGGGCAGAGCCTAATTTACTCAAACAAGTGTAACTCGTGGTTTTATTTTTTTTTAAGTATTAATATGGAGAGACTGGTTGATGGTAGCGTGTCTTTAAATGATAAATAATGCATCCACCCAAAATGCATGAGCGCGTCTCAATTTAGTAGATGAGTCTGTTGGTCTCTCATTCACGTTCTCCGCTCCACCTTCAGCGCAGATACGACACTGAGCCTGTAGATTGCACTCATTAGTCTCTTTAATACCGTGTGGTGTATTGAAGAGCAGCATTGAAAAAACCACTTATAGCACTTGTGCAAATAAATGTCTGATTTCGTGTTTGTTGTGCGAATTGTATTTTTTATTTTTTTTTTAACCCGTTCTCACTCTTGAGCATATTATATACATTAAAATGTCTAATTTCCCTATAGGAGTCAACATTCAGACAATTGTTTAAGCGGTTAAAAGAGTCTTTGGTTACAAAAAATCTCACTGCATCCTGAAAAAAAAAAAAAAAAGACTAAAATAAATTTATTTGGATGCAGCCTGGTACAAAGCTTTCTTGATGCTTAAAATGACCATTATTTGTATAAAATGTTATTTCCTTATATGAGTCAATGTTAAAGAGCACTGTTTTAGAGGTTAAAATGTTTTGGGCCACAAAAAACTCTCAATTCTTACAGAATAGAATAATTTGGAACCTGTCTGGTCCAAAGCATTTTTCATGCTTCGAATAAATATTTTATTGTAGGAAATGTCATTCATGTATGGGTCAATACTCGGAGCACTTTTTGAGGGGTTAACTAGTGGTCTGAGTTATTGTACTTAAATGATTACGTATGATGAATGTTGTTATTTTAAGTATATCTTCCTGGAAAATATACTTCCCAGTTTGTAGCAGCACTGCTTTATAGTAGGTTCTGACCACATGTCCAGTAAAGTTTTCAGATTTTTCTGAAATGCAGCAAACACAAAAACTTGTAAGTCTGATAAATTACACTATTAAATTTCACTAATTACACTTAGCCTAATTTACTCAAAAAACTAACTCATGGTTGGTTGCATGGTTTCACACAAAACTTGAAAGGCCCATTCGAGACAAGGTTCTGTAGATGGCTGTAGAGTTTAGGGAACTGTCATCAGTAGGGGGCAGAGTTACCTTTAGTTTGCTTTTCTCAGGAACAATAAAACCCCTTAAATTTGATATCCTGCATCTGTGTGCTAATTTGTAACTGTCTTTTAAATGATGACCTGGTTGCTTAAAACATATGGGGACCATTGGCCATTCAGCTTTCAGAATCTCTAGATTCTTTGGCTTATGCCACAAAAATTGCCTTTTGCACCATTTAGCACTGCCCACTCAAATTTGCAAAGCAATGTTTAAGACTATTGTTATCTGATTTCTATTATGGTTTATTATTAGTGATGGCACAAAGTGCAAAACTATGTTTATCCAATTTATAGCATTTTTATTAATATTGACTGTGCAGTGCAAAGCAATAGTAGTATTAGTTTTCGCACAATGCACAACAATATTCTTTCTGATTCTATTATACTAAGCTGCTAGAACTGTGTTGTTTTTAGATTTTTTTCTTCTTCTACTACTTCTGATTTTTCACTGAAACACATTGTGCAGACCAAACCATAAGTTGTACGGATGTGGAACTTGGACAACAGGTAGTATTGTTTGCCCCTACCCAGGCAAGCAAGATAGGCCCAATCGACCTAATGGTGGCACTATAGTGCAAGCATTTATATTTGGGTCCATATCAAATTAACTATGAGCCCTGCAAACAAAATTATTTTTCCCCTTCACTGATTCTTTTCATTATCCCAAACAAAAAAGCCTCAAGACTCATTTACATCTGCCTATGTCTATTATTTACAAACCTGAGTGAATGCAAATGAGAGGCGGGGGGGGGGGCGGGTTGGGGGGGGGGGCAACAGCATCCAAACATCCCATTTCACCAAAACACTCTATGCCTGTGAAGCCTCCAGACCTGGTCCTTTACCCAAGAAAAAAAAACTTAAACTAAAACTTAAATTAAACAAAGGCCTGACTAAACAAATATGTTTACTATTCAAGGTACCAACAAATAGCCTGTACCTTTTGCTCAAAGTAGGTGTGCCAGATAATAAAAAAAGAAAAGTTTGCTCAGGTATTGTGGAAACCATTCAATGCTTTATAGGTCAATAGTAGTATTTTATAATCAATGCGAAATTTGATTGGGATATTTTCTGGTTTTAGTAAGGATTCTTGCTGCTGCATTCTGGACCAACTGAAGCTTGTTGAAGCACCTACTTGTACATCCAAACAGTAAGGAATTGCAATAATCCAACCTAGAGGTAACAAAAGCATGAACTAGTTTTTCGGCATCACGTAGTGACTATATTTTCTTATCTTAGCAATATTTCTGAGATGGGAGAAGGCTATCATAGTGATATTATCTACATGAGCTTCAAATGAGAGACTGGAGTCAATAATCACACCAAGGTCTTTTACTGCTGCAGATGATGAAACAGAAAGGCCATCCAGAGTTATGATGTAATCATAAAGCTTACTTCTAGCTGCATGTGGTCCTAGTACAAGTTCTTCTGTCTTGTCAGAATTAAGTAGAAGGAAGTTACTAATCATCCAGTTTCTAATATCCTTTACACATTCCTTACCTTTATTAAGCTGGTGTCTTTCACATGGCTTTGCTGAAACAAGCAACTGTGCGTCATCAGCGTAACAGTGGAAGCTAACACCATGTTCACGAACAATTTTGCCCAGCGCATACCCAGGTAGCTTATATAAAGAAAAAAGCAGTGGGCCTAAAACAGAACCTTGTGGAACATCAAACTTTACCTTGGGATGCATAGAGAAGTCACCATTTACCTCTGCAAACTGATAACGAGAGCTGTTCTCTAAACTCCAACAATATTTTCTAGTCTATCGAGGAGAATAGCATGATCAATAGTATCAAAAGCCGCTCTAAGGTCAAGCAGCACAAGCAAGGAGACACAACCCTGATCAGAGGCCAGTAGTAAGTCATTTACCACTTTAACCAGCGCTGTCTCTGTGCTATGATGAGGCTTTAAATCCTGACTGATACATTACATGAATCTTATTCCTATGTAGGTATGAGAATAATTGCTGTGCTACAACGTTTTCTAGGATCTTAGAGATAAAGGGGAGGTTTGATATTGGCCTATATTTGGACAGCCGACAGGGGTTGAGGTCAAGTTTTTTAATCAGGGGTTTGATAACTGCTAGTTTAAAGGATTTAGGTACATAGCCAGTGCTAAGGGAAAAACTGATTATTTTACGAGAGATTTGAGTGCTTCTGCAATTATCTGTTTGAAGAGACCTGTAGGTAAGGGATCTAGTATACAATTTAATGATTTTGATGAGAAAATTAGTCAAATTAGTTTGGTCTCTTGAAGGGAAGTAAAACATTCTAATCGCTGATCTGATATATTGTTATCTACAGGGTTAGTCAGCAAATTGTCTAGCTTTACATTTATAGTCCATATTATAGTATTACTTTTTGCCTGTTATTTTCTTCAGTCTTCACTGCTACAGACTAATGGTAGGCTGAGTTCTATTACATTCTGATTGACTCCTACTGAATCTAGAATGGACACAAACGCTGTTCTCAGAGGGTCTTCCGTATTATCAAAATGAATATTAAAGTCTCCAACAATTAATGCTTTGTCTAAAGAAACAACCAGGTTTAAGAAATCTGCAAATTCACAAAGGAATTCAGAATATAGCCCTTGGGGTCTATAAATTATAAATAGCAGAATCATCTGAGTAGACTTATCTTTTGTGGCTACGTGTGTTATGTTGGTGTAAAGAACTTCAAACGTTGAATTTATGTCCAGGATTTTGTGTGACACCTATATTATCATTATAAGTAACTGCGGCACCTCCTCCTCTGCCAGTTAGACAGAGCTGATGTGTATAATTGTATCCAGGAGGACTAGCTTCATTTAATGCTACAATAAACGTTTAATAAACGTTTCTGTTAAACACAGTACATGAAACTCCTGATCAGTTTTAGTTTCATTAACAGTAAGCAATTTAGATGTAAGAGATGGAATCTAAGCTAGCAGTCGGTCGGTTTAGCCTGTTTTTGCTCCCTGGCCTTGGCTCTGGATTGTCACTGATTAACTAGGCCTGTTCTGAGACTATGTGCTTTGCTGCAAGAAATGAGAGCAGCACCTTCCCGAGTGGGATGGATTCCGTCCCGCCCTGACAGGCCAGCCTTTCCCTCAAAACTACTCCAATTATCTATAAAGCCCACAGTGTTTTCGGAGCACCACCTGGACATCCAATAGTTCAGCAACCATAACTTGCTGTAAGCTACATCGCCACGCTGCATTGGGATGGGGCCAGAGCATATTACTGCATCACCTTTGCTAATTTACACACCTCTACAATGTTACTCTTAGTAACTTCTGACTGACAAAGGCATATATCATTCGCTCCTACATGAAAAACTATCTTTGAAAACCTATTCTTGCCTAAGACCCTAAGATTACCTGCTATGTCTGGCGCTCTGGCTCCTGGTATACACCTAACTAGTGCTCCCCATACCAACCGTCAAGCGTGGTGGTGGGGGGTGATGATTTGGGCTTGTTTTGCAGCCACAGGACCTGGGAAACTTGCAGTCATCAAGACACCTATGAACTCCACTTTATATCAGAACATTCTTCAAACAAATGTGATCCACATTGAGACAGATGCCATCTGTTCAGCAGCTAAACCTAGGCTGAAATTGGGTCACATAACAGTATAATAATTCCAAGAACACCAGCAAATTGACATCTGAATGGTTAAAGGAGAAAAAAAATAAGGTGTTGGAATGGCCAAGTCAAATTCCAGATCTAAACCCCATTGAGATGGTGCAGTGGGATCTTAAGAGAACTGTGCGTAAACGAATGCCCCCAAACATCGAAGGACTAAAGCAATGTTGTAAAGAAGAGTGGGCCAAATTTTCTCCAAAATGATATGAGAGACTGATACAGAAATCATTTATTTCAAATTATTGTTGCTAAAGGTGGTTCTACATGTTACTGAATTATAGGATGTACTTATTTTTTTGCCACCTTGTTTCTGAATGTTGGTTTATTTTTTTAGGGGGAAAAAATGACTTCATATTGAAATCTGTTGTTTTTTTGTTGTCACCTGAGGTTATTTGTTTGTTTATAGAAGATGGTCAGGAAGACACAATTGTTATTTAGACCCTGACAAATAAAAACGTAGAATTGAAGGAGAGTGTACTTTCTTTTTCCCGTGACTGTAAATGTAGAGGTGTCACAAACTATCACATTAATTAAAGAATCCCTTCTGAAATCATGTTTTTTTTTTGTCAGTCTTTATGCTCTAGTACATATAACCCACTTTTCAAATGCATAAAAAGTTTGCCCAGTAAATGTGTTGTATGGTCTTTACGTTTGTATCAAGAATGTATTACTGTATGCATTACATTAGCTAACAGTTAAACCCAGAGTAACTATAGACAGCAGGTAAAATAATTCTGCAGTGTGTCAGGGTTAAGCACAAGCACACCGTTCCCATATAGGATCTACATCTAGCCCATAAAAGAACAATATGCTGGCTCTTGCAATCCAAAATAGGAAACTATTTTGGCTTGAAAATTGTGTTGGCTTGACAAGTAAGGAATTAAAGGTTAAAGGCTTAAAGGATTTAAGAATAAAACATTAAATGGTTAAAACATTATTTCTGTATTTTTTTGTGAAAAATTGAGTTTGAATGTCTTTAGTGTGAACTTTTAGCCTCAGCCGTATGTTGCTGGGTGGATGCTCTGGTATTACAGATTGATTCTAAGGATATTAGGTAGCTGTAATATCTCAGGTCATTGCTATGGTGTTTATAGGTTGTTGCTAGGTTTTTGCTAGGTGGTAGCTTAGGTGTTAGTTCTACAGAGTACTGTAACATGGCTGCTGTTATCTAAGCTGGTTGCTGGGGTATTGCGACATGGTTGCTAGGTACTGTATATGTGTGGTTGCTATGGTAATGGAGGTAGTTTCTAAGCTGTTGATATTCAGTTGCTATTGTATTTCATGTGGTTGCTAGCCAGTTGCTATGGAGTCTCAGGTGGTTCTAGGGGGTTGTTCTATGGTGTTTGAAGTGGTTGCTAGATTGTAACTAGGCATTTGATGTTTTAGCCCAGGTGGATGTTAGGGTGCTGCAAAGCAGTTACTACAGTTATCCCAGGTTGTTGCTCTGGAGTTACTAGATTATTGTTTATGGTACATTAGTTAGAGGTTCGAGTATTACTAGGGTGTTGCTAGATCATTGCTACAGTAATCCCTGTGTCTGCAAGGTATTGTATATAGGTGCATATAGGTGGATACTATGGTGCTGTAGGTGGATGCTATGTTATCCCAACTTGTTGCTAGGGTGTTGCAAGGTGGTTGTTATGATGTTGTAGGTAGTTGCTAGCATGTTGCTAGGTGGATACTATGGTGTTCTGGGTAGATGGTTTGGTGTTGATAAGTGGTATCTGAGTTGTCCCAGGGTGTTGCTAGGGTTCTCCCAGAAAAATGAGTGGACAAAAAATTCAGTCAAAAAAAAAAAACCTAGAAAAACACATTTCCTTAGGAAAATGCAGCATGATTGTGTGGCTTAAGCAATTGGCCATTGTTGATCCAGTGTAATTAGGCTTTTGCTATAGTTGGTTGCTACAGTGTTGCTAGGCAATTGTGTGGTGTGCTGTGTGGATGTTAGGTGCTTGCTATGGTCTTACAGGTGGTTGTACAGGTATTCCTAGATGCTTGGTAATGTTTTGATAGATGGCTACTATGTTATCACAGGCAGTTGCTAGCGCATATATATACAGTCATGTGAAAAAATTAGGACACCCCCTTAAATATTCAGTTCTTTATTAAGAGACAGATTACAACATTCAATTTGTGTCACTATAACAGATGCAATTCAGTCATCACTAGCGTAAGCCCTGGACAGGGCATCCGCTACGATGTTTTCTGCACCTTTCCTATAACGTATGTCCAAATCAAACTCCTGTAAAATCAGTGCCCATCTCATTAAACCTTGGTTGGAGTTTCACATACGAGACAGAAATGTTAAAGGGTTATGATCTGTGTACACTACAATTCGATTACCAGAGCTTAGGTACACTTCGAAGTGTTTGAGGGCTAGAAGTAACGCCAATGCTTCTTTTTCTACGACACTATAATTTTGCTGGCATTTTGTAAACTTTTTGGAGAAATAACTGACAGGATGTTCAATGCCAGCGTCATCAGCTTGCACCAGCACCGCACCAGCGCCACGAGCACTTGAGTCAACCTGCAGAGTGAAGGGCAAAGCAAAATTTGGGGCAGACAAGATTGGAGCACTGCACAGCAAATCTATAGCGGAGCAAAAGGCGGACTCACACTTTTCATCCCAGACGTATTTCCGGTCAGTGCTAAGGAGATCAGTAAGGGGTGCAACCACTATGGCAAAGTTCTTACAGAACCCCCTGTAATATCCAGCCATCCCCAAAAACGTCGTAATTCACGTTTATGAGAAGGTACAGGGAACTCGGCAATAGCCTCAACTTTTGCACTCACAGGTTTGACCTGGCCCTGCCCAACTAGTTTCCCGAGGTAAGTAACCATGGCCTACTTACATGAATACAACAAAAAAATTTCACTTATTAAACAAAAGAAATCAACAAAAATGAGTATTTCAACAGAGGAAAAAGTTAGGACACCCTATGCCCTAACAGCTAGTGTTTCCCCCTTTAGCTGAAATAACCTCAATGAGATGTTTCTTGTAGCCATCGACCAGTTTCTGACATCGACTGGAAGACAGTTTCCCCCAGTCCTCAATGCAGAATTCTTTCAGCTGTGTGATGTTTGAGGGTTGATGTTTCTTGCATGAACAGTCAGTTTCAAATCACCCCACAGGATCTCGATAGGATTTAGATCTGGGCTTTGACTTGGCCATTCAAGAACTCTCCATTTTTTACTTCTCAGCCAGTCCTTGGTGGATTTACTGATATGTTTTGGGTCATTTTCATGTTGCAAGGTCCAGCTTCAATTTTTTGACAGATGGTCTCACATGTTCCTCATGCACCTTCTGATACAATGTAGAATTCATAGTGGATTCTCTGATGGTGAGCTGGCCAGGTCCTGCTGCAGCAAAGCCCCAAACCATAACACTTCCTCCTCCATGTTTCACAGTTGGTATGAGGTTCTTTTGCTGAAATGCTGTATTTGGTTTACGCCAAACATGCCCTCTGTTATGGCGTCCAAATAATTCGATTTTAGACTCATCTTTCCAAAGCTCATTATTCCAGAAGTCTTGGCCTTTGTCTGTGTTCTTTCGCAAACTTCAGTCTTGCCCTCAGCAAAGGTTTCCTCCTTGCACACCTCTCATGATAATTAAAGTGCAGTCTCTTTCTGATTGTAGATTCATGCACTTCGACATCAACTGTAGCAAGAGCTTGGTGCAGGTCCCATGATGATATTTTAAGGTTTTAGGAGACTTCTTTAAACATCTTGCGGTCTGCTCTTGGGGTGAATTTGCTTGGACGCCTGACCTGGCCATGTTGTTTTAAATGTTCTCCACTTGTAAATGATTTTCTGGACAGTGGAATGGCTGATTACAAATTCTTTTGAGATCTTTTTATGTCCCTTACCAGACTCATAAGCATCAACAATCTTCTTTCTGCAAGCCAAACTAAATGTCTGAGGTTTAAATAAGGCAAGTCTCCTTCAAAATGCTCTGTAACGATGTTCTAATAATTTGCACCCGATGTGATGCACCTGTAGGTCATTTTAGCCATTTTATTTACATAAATAAATGTACCCCCACAATGTCCTTACTTTTTCCTCACAAGAAATTGGATTTTTTTTATTACATTTTATAGATCATTTTTAAAAAGACTTTTCTTTGGGTTTATTTGTTTAGTTATATTACTTGAATCTCCCAATATTGTTAAAATGAAGATCAAATGTCCAT
>CM074933.1:18246569-18259598 GCA_037576815.1 Pangasius larnaudii
CAGGGAGGTGTTGAAGATGTCCGTGAAAACATCTGCCAACTGGTCTGCACATCCCCTGAGCACCCTGCCAGGAATGTCGTCTGGTCCAGCAGGGTTCCGTTGGTTGACCCTGTGTAGAGTCTTCCTCACGTTGGCCTTGGTTAGACACAGCACCTGGTCATTGGGAGGAGGGGTGGTCTTCCTCGCCGTCACACCGTTCTGTGCCTCGAACCGACCGTAGAAGTCGTTCAGCGCATCTGGAAGGGAGGCATCACGGTCACAGGCAGATGGTGGTGTCCTGTAGTTTGTGATGTTCTGGATGCCCTGCCACATGCGCCGCGTGTCTCTGCTGGCCTTGAAGTGGTTGTGGATTCTTTGAGCGTGTGCGCGCTTTGCCTCTCTGATGGCCCGGGACAGTTTGGCCCTCGCTGTTCTTAGGACCACCTTGTCGCTTGCTCTGAAGGCAGAGTCTCGGGTCTTCAGTAGCGCACGCATCTCTGCAGTCATCCACAGCTTCTGGTTGGAGCGTGAGGTGATGGTCTTGGACATGGTGACGTCATGAATGCACTTGCTCATATAGCTGGTCACTGATGTCGCGTATTCCTCCAAGTCGGTGATGTTGCTGTCAGTTGCTGCTTCCCTGAACATGTGCCAGTCAATGTGTTCAAAACAGTCCTGAAGAGCAGAGATGGCTCCTGCTGGCCAGGTTTTCACCTGCTTCAGAACCGGTTTGAGATGTGGTCTGAGTAGCCAAAGTGGGGGCGGGGCTCCACCCGGTACGCGCCGGGGATGTTTGTGTAAACAAGGTCCAGCACGTTCTTCCCTCTTGTTGCAAAGTTCACATGCAGATGGAATTTAGGGAGTACTGACTTGAGATTTGCATGGTTGAAGTCTCCAGCAACAATAAACAGTCCATCAGGGTTTGAATTTTGCAGCTCGCTAATAGCCCCGTACAGTACACAGAGCGCCTCCTTAGCATTAGCACTGGGGGGAATGTATACACCGATTATGAGGACGGTAGTCAATTCCTGTGGTAAATATAAAGGTCTACATCTAACAATCACAAACTCCACCAGTGATGTGCAGTAACTAGAGACTAGCAGAGAGTTCATGCACCATTCCGTGTTGATGTAAACACACAAGCCGCCGCCGCGAGCCTTACCGCACAGAGCTGTGTTGCTGTTGGCACGAAACGAGGCTAGCCCGTCTAGCTGAATGGCGACATCCGGGACTCTGTCACTGAGCCACGTCTCCGTGAAAACAAAGACGCAGCAGTCTCTAAACTCATGCCGCGTATCTTGCTGGAGTCGAATATAATCCAGTTTATTGTCCAGGGAGTAGACATTGGAGAGCAGGATGGACGGGAGAGCTAGGGTTTGTTTTTAGCCTAGCACGAACCCCCGCCCTCTTGCCGCACTTCTGCTTTCTCGCGCACCGCTTGCGAAGTCCCCTCCCCCGGCCACCGGCATCAGGCGACGCCGAGGGCTGGAGGCCTGGTCCCCGCAGCAAGCCGAGATCGTGTAGCTTCTCCACCAAATCATCCTGCAGAGTGGCTGTGTTGTTGTATCTTAAGTTTATAAGTGTTTGGCGGTGGTATACACGAACACCAGTAGCTCCGATGTCCATGTGCCATTAAAAAGTTGGCCTAAGGACAAAAAAAGCACCATTTTGTATCCGGAGTGGCTGCTGCGTGCTACTGCCCTGCCGCCATATCACTGTGAATTTATCAAGCCAGTGGCAACGATGGTAAGGGAAAAAACTCCCTGAGATGATATGAAGAAGAAACGTTGAGAGGAACCTCAAAAGGGAACCTATCCTCATCTGGGTGCAACTGATAGTGTGATTATAAATAAATCCCTTCTATTATTGTGTACTATAAGGACAAATAGTGCAATTGTGCAACCAATAAATTCATCACAGTTTCCGCAAGAAGTCTGGTTGGTTAAAATCTATCCACTGTCCACTGATGGAGTCCTGAGTATGAAGCTGCTCGTGGCAACCGCAGCCCCAAAGCCACTACAGCAATCGCAGTCCCAAGCCATTACAGTACATCTCCCCATATGTGATCCCCAAGCCATCTCCACAGCCCCCAGGTGGCACCATCCCCAGCAAACCAAATGGCTCTTCAGGCCATTTGGGGCCATCCCCCAACAGCAGCAGTGAGCGAACTCAACCGATGAGAACTCCAACCAGAAGTAATGTCTCAGTCATTTTTTTTCTTTGAAAAATTTCTGGAGAGCTTGTGATCCTGAACAAGAGCCATTTAAAAGCGTGTCTGAACGTAGTCAGCCTACTGCTCTTTTCCTCCAGAGGGATTTGATAAAATCCACTGGCCGAGTCCAGTGAGCTAAATATCTTGGCACCAAAGAGTTTAGAGATTACTTCCTCTGTTGTAGGAAGAACAAGTTTCTCCCTCTTCACTGCATTATTTAGCTTTCTCAAATCGACGCAGATGCGAACGTCTCCATGCCACACATCACTCCATTGGCTTTTCAATGTCACCTTTTCAATGATGCCCTCTTTCTTCATACGGCTCAGTTCAGCTTTCACCATGGGCAGAAGAGGAAGAGGTATGCGTCATACAGCAAGCGAATATACGTCTCCGCTTTCTCCCCCGGTAGCTGGTTTCTCTGATAGAAGCATGCAGGCTCATGTATTAGATTTCTTTTTGGGATGAAGTACTCCTCAAATTTCGCCAGTACAACACCAAATTTATCTTTATCCTCCTCGTTATCAAAGCTGACAGAAGATAAAATTTTCTCTGCCGCACTTCCCATTGCGTAGACTAGAGAACTGACCTGTGCAGGGCAGTCATCTTTGTTTAGTTTTGTCGTGGTTCTGAAGTGACAAAACTGCTGTTTCCATTCAGGCCATTCTGCGGGATTTTCGAAAGAAAATCGCTCCGGGGGATAAAACTTAGACATTTTGCAGTCAGGGTTCACACTGCACTCAATTCAACAGCTTCTGACACCATGTCATGAAAAATCAGGAGGTCCACATGTGTTCTTTTCTTGCACTTCACTTTACTTACTCTCTCTTATGTACTGCACATGTTCAGCATCCTTAACCAATCAACATCCATGAAACAGGGGTACTGTGATGACATCATGACACTGATGTTGGTCTTATTAAATCTGCAAGCCTGATGATGCCAAGTATTTGAGCAAAGATCAATCACTGTAAGTCTATTTCTGCATACCTCTAGCAGCGGAAAGTAGACATTTATTTGCCTTTATGTATGCTGGTAAGCAATACACATACACTACACTGCCTCAAGGTTTCAAACATTCCCACATGTATTCATTCCAGTACTTAGGGCTGATCTATCAGATCTTTTACTGGAAAGTATGCTATTGCAATACATGGATGACATTATGATTGGTTCTATGTCCCTAGAACAGTGTCACAGAGACTCTATTAAAGTGTTAACCAAACTGGCACAGGGCAGGCATAAGGTATCCTAAACTGCAATGTCAGCCACAGGTTGAATATATAGGCTGGTTGATAGTGTAGCAGGGTTATGTTGTTACACCAGATTATACATTTCAGTTATTTACTTAATTATTAAAAATAAAATAAAATAATTTGTTAGGCGGTATTTTATTTTGAAAGAAGGTTGTGCTCTCTTATTAAAGGTAATAGTTACAGTATGCACGTCGGCTGACGTCATATGTATGTGGGGGGGGGTTCAAATAGCAGCGCAATAGGAAGTCGTCCTCTTTCCTGCGATGTCACCAGAGAGGAGAGGCAAAAGAGAAAGAGTTGCAGATAAAAAGTGTTTGTCTGTTTGTGTGTTTTACCGCAGAAAGAGAGAAAGAGAGAGAAGGCGCGTCAATTAAATCACCTTTGGCACGACCAGATTTGTGTGGAAAATCTTTTTATTACCATCAAAATAACAATGCAGAATAACAACCTTCAGAAAACTGGTGCCGTGACCCATTGAATGGTTGATTGCTGATGTGGAGTTTGACCTGCCCTGAGTGGAGCTGGAGGTGTGAGTTGTGGCTTAGCTGAGGTGGCAGCACCAACACACTTTAAAGGAGATGGTTCAGATAAATATTCAATCATGGAATGGGAAGACATGATGAGGCTTTATTTGAACAAACTGGATGGGACTGATTCTGAAATGATTGACGAGATAATGAACAGGGTAATGGGGTGGGCCAGAGATGTACTGAAAGTATGGCTGCGCAATGGTACAACGACTCCTACTGTTGATTCTGCCTTTTCTGTTTTGAAGCAGCAGAGCAGTTCAGGTATCCCATATTCTGTGAGATATAGACATATCTTAGAAAGGGTTGCGTGGGATTACTGGATAAGACTAAATAAGGCAGCAGATATTGCTGAGTGAAGTTTAAGATGGGAAGACAGAACTTTGGATAACAGGAGCAAAGAGTTAGCAGTTCTGTTCATCTTCAACTGTCCTGACAGAGTTAGCTTTTGTTTTCAAGAGTAAACCTGTGTAGTCATGGACTGCATCAGAGGTACAAGAGCAGCTTGATGAATTGTTGACAGAATGGAAGTTGTCTAATCAAGCTGTCAAACTTGATGAGAATGCATTGGACAAAGTATTGACTTTGCTGGAAAAAGTGTTAGTGTGCAACACTCAGTCTATGTGGGGCCCTTGGTCTAAACAAACTGGGCCTAGGATTCGGGAATGCAGAGTGTGTCAAAGCAGTGAGCACAGCACGACTGCTCATTGTCAAATGTATAACTTGTGTTTCAAGTGCTTCGCAGCTGGACACGTGAGTTACGACTGCGACAAAACTACGTCCAGGGTGGGCTCTAGTCGGCGAGATAGTCACGCCACAGGGAAACTAGGCAGATCCCTTCGGGCAGAGGACAAGGTGGGGCTGTGTAGTAATTCCTCTGGTGATATTGAATCTGTTTATTCCTTTTTCTGTGAAAGTATTGGAAAATTAAAACTGTAATTTTTCAGAACAGCATGCAGGTTGATCAAAGTAGCAGTTTGTTTTACGCGAGCGTGCTATTACAGGACAGAGTTGAGCTATAGGGGATGTTGGACAGTGGCTCCATGGCGACTACTTAGAGCGCTGATGTGATTCCTCAACTGAGAGACGCTGGGGTGCTGGATGAGGATATCCTGAACTCTTCAGATATTGTTTTGGTAGGTTGCGGTGGAAAACAAACTAATCCTGATGGTGTAATCAATCTGAAGCTTGAAGTCTATGGGGTTAGTTTTAGTGTCCCTGTTCTGATTGTGAGTGGTCAAAAGGACCCAATCATACTTGGAACTAATGTCTTGAAACCCCTAATAAGTCAGATGATGCGGACAGATCAATTTTGGAAGGTGGTGAATAGACCTGACTCGGCTATACAGTCTGACAATAGCCAATTTTTACATATGCTTTCATGTATAGAGAGATGGAGGGGTGTTTCAATTCCTGACAAGGTGGGTACACTGAGACTGAGGTCATCTAATACCTCCGGGATCAGTACTGTCAACAGGGAGCACAGTAGTCATCGAGCTAAGTACTTTGCATTGTGTGCATAGGAACGTCTTGGTTGGGAGGGTTGCATCACCTTTGTGGGGTGATGGCTGGCTTCCAGTAAGGATGATCAACCCAACCAATGTGGAAATTATGCTGAGGAAAAATGCAAAGGTGGCTGATGTGTATCCTTGCATTGCTTTGGAGGACCTTGCACAAAGCACTTACATGATAGTTAGCCAAAATGCAGGTGCGATATGTTCTGACAGGTCGCGTGGCAGCCTAATAACGAGGGCTTCTACATCTGCAGCAAGTTTGGTAGGTGACAGCAAGTTGCATGACATGGGGCTGAGCGATCTGAATGTCGGGGATTGCAAAGTGTCTCCTAGGCACAGTTTGGACTGTGGCTAAAAGGAAGTTGTATTCTTTCTCCCTCAGATTGGACTGATGACTGGAGGGCAGCCCTGGCGGATTTGAAGACTGCCTTGGTTAGTCAGGTTTTGCTCGCTCACCCAGATTTTTCGAAGCCGTTTCTGTTGTCTGTGGATGCCTCTACTAGTGGGCTTGGTGCCATTTTGTCGCAGGTTCAGGAGGGGAGTGCTGTGGCAAGGCCCATTGCGTTTGCGTCAAAATCTCTGAACCATGCTCAAAGTACCCAGCACACAGACTTGAGTTTTTGGCGATGAAGTGGGCTGTTTGTGATAAGTTCAGTCATTGGCTCAGGGGACACAGGTTTACTGTGTGGACTGATGATAACCCAAGCTGGATGCATGTGAACAGCGGTGGGTAGCGAAGCTGACGCCATATGATTTTGACATTGAATACATTCCCGGTCCGAAAAATGTAGTGGCAGACACCTTAAGCAGGCAGCCATTTGAGACTTCGAGAATTCTGCATAGATTGACTAGAACACCTTATGATATTTTGCTGCATGAGGCCAAACCTGTTGCTGTAGTGCAGGTGCAGGATATTTTCCATATTTTATGTGAATGAAAGCAGGTTGATGGCAAAGCAGAGGATGGGCTCATTTTCTGGTGAAAATGTGTACGTTGGGTCCACTTACTTTACTGGGGCAGTCTCTCGTCAAGATTTGTCAGCTGTTCTTTGATCTCACCAGTACTGGGAGCATGGTGCAGCCATTAGGAGTATGGCATACGTGCAGCATTTAGAGAGCTTGGCGGACATAGAGCAGAGTCAACTTGGTAGCCTTACCCATGATGAATTGCTGGAAAAGCAGAGTCAAGATCCTGTGGTTGACGGAGTGAAATTCTTTGTGGAGAGAGGGAGACGACCCTCTAGCAGAGAAAAAGTGTATGAGTCTAAAAGAACTTTGAAAATTTTGTGGCAGTGGGGTAAACTCGCCCTGAGGGCATTCTTTATAGAATCTCAAAGAATCTGGTGTCTAAGAAACAGGGCATGCATGATAACGCACATCAGGGTCAGCACCGCACCCTCTGGTTGGCCGGACAGTGGCTCTTCTGGGAGTCTGTGGAGGGAGACATAAAGAAATACGTTAATGAGTGTGAGAGGTGCATTTTGCCTGAGGCAAGGGCTCCACTAGAAATGGTGTGCCTTGACTTTTGGTCAGCAGAGGATTCTAACAAGTCGGTTGATGTGTTAATGGCTGCAGATGTTGAACACACTTGTTTTTGCATACAATTGTACAAGACATGAGACCACTGGGTATCCACCTTTTTTTCTTGATGTTTGGATGAACACCAAGATTACTGGTGGATGTCCTGTTTGAAAGTGTCATCTTGGGTAATGAGACCGTTGATGTTCACAAATATGTTCAGTCACTTAAAGACTTGAGGGAAGCAATGTCGGCCAACAGACTAAAAAAGTACTTCTTGCGAATAAAGGGGAACGTGGGAAAAGGAGAGGGTGGTATATGTTGTGGGCAAAAGTGACACTTTGAACATGTATAAGATAAGAAACCCTGGCACAGGTCAAATCAATGCCTGTCAACTTCCTGCCGGTGCCTGCTTGGAATGCAGGCAGTGATAGCGATGACTATTGAAATTTCCTCTGTCTCTGCTTCTTGTGACGAAGATAATCAAACTCAGAGTGATAACTTCTCATTGGGTGGCCGATCTTAATGTTGCCTCAGATATGATGAGAAAAGAGTCTGTTGAGTGTGTTGGAAACTTTCCCCGTAAAGACCAGGAGACTTGGGTATCTCTTCAGCAGGATTCTTTATTGAGAACGCGTTGGTTGGTCGCTGTAGTCATCAAGTCTGACTACGGCTGTGATACATTGGAGTTTTATACATTTCGAGGAGGATTGATACATGAAGGTGGAGACAAGCATGCAAATGCACTACAGGAATCAGCTGGTTACCCCAGCCCTGATCTCATCAGCATAACAGTGTCATTCAAATGCATGGATACTAATCCAATCAGCCTGACAGTGTCACCCATATCTTCACATTATCATAGAGACAAAGGCACAGATGTGCCATGAGCTTAGTTTTCACCTTTAACTTAGGTCTCTACACAATTGTCAGGAAGTACATAAAGACAAAAGGTTAATGTTTCAGACACCTGGGCTGGCTGACTTGATTTCCTTAGAATATCATCTTTACCTCAAAATGTAAAACACAATGTGCATAACCTAGTTTTAACATTTTATAAATTTGTAATCCAACAATTCCCCCTTTGAGAGTTCTAATAACTCTCACAAAATTCAAATTTAGACACTTAAAAGTTCATTCTTGTAACTTGTGATCGTTATAGGTACATAGTACTTGCTCTGTGTTGATTGTCGGTAGTGACAAACTGCATGCTGACACAGAAACAAACATGTAGCTAGGGTCTGTGAAGTTATTATGGGTAATAGTCTTTTCTGGTTGGAACTGTCATTTCCTTGTGATGAGGGTGGGTCATTTGTTGAATGAAAAACTTGATACTGTGGACACATAGATAGTATACCAGTAGGAAAAACAACATCCGAATTGCAATTTCCTTGATCCACAGCCAGGGTTTACCTAACAGGTTTCCGAACCATGAAGAATTATTTTCAGTTATCTGGTGTAATTTTGCTGAAAGATCAAGAATGTCTTGTTGGATTTTGTTCAAGTCAAACGTTCTTTCCAGCAAACAAGGCATTTCTTGACATATTCATCAGCTCTAAGAATATGTTGTTTCTGGAGTCTACACTTTGTGCAATGTCCATGATGATTACGAGTACAGCAATCTTGATCATGTTGATGGATGACTGAAGTTCCCATATGTGATTCTCTGCGTTGTGTATTTATTTATTTGTTTATTTTCTTTCATGTCAGTTGGCTTGACAGTGGGTCTAGTTGTCTGTTTAGAGGTTGCGGCTTCATAGGCAGGTGAAGAGGTCGGTGCTTATTGGTCTAGGCACAGCCATCAAGTGGTATCTGCACAGAGTAAGAAAGAAAAACAAAAGACAACAGAGCAGTATTTGTTGTAAAAGACTGCAAATACTATGGTTGTATCCTCTGTTCGATCTGAGTCTGCTATTGTTGTTCCTTCTTTCCCTAATCTATAGTGTTATGACACCTATGGACCAGTAAGGTGGGGATAAGCTATTGAAAGGGGAAGTCCTATTAGGAAATCTTCACCACAGGGTTTGGCCCCCGAGGCCTATTGCACTTCGGTTCTTCCCTGGGCTCCTGTACTGATCCTGTGTCCTCATCTGTCCCTGTAGGTGGGGGAACAACTTTACAGTGTGGCACATGAGTCCAGGTTTTTCTTCCCTGACACAACACTGCAGCTGCTGTAATCAACATCACTTGATGTGGTCCGTGCCACTTAGGCTCTAATGGCTTGTTTCTGAATGACTTTATCATGACCCACTGACCTGGGATGATTGTGTGTCCCCCTTCGGGTGGAGTCTGCCAACACGACTCAACTCTCTCTCTGGCACTCTGTCCTGCCTTTGTGAGGTTTTCACAGTAAGTGATCAGGGCATCTGAGGCAATGTGTACATAAGCATTTCTAAGATCAATCACACCTGGCATCTGCATTGGGTGTCCAGTAATAATCTCATGAGGGCTCAGTTCTACGGATCAGTTAGGTGACGCTCTCATACTACACAGTACCGCTGGCAGCGCTTAGACCCATGGTATTCCTTCCTGATGCATTTTGCTTAGCCTGGTTTTAATTGTTCTGTTTGCTCGTTCAACCTGGCCTGATGCTTGTGGCCTGTATGGGCAGTGAAGATTCCACTTAATCTTCAACATTTTTGACACTTCCTTGACTACCTGTCCTGTGAAGTGTGTACCTTGATCTGAGTCGATGCAGTCTGGTAATCCCCATCTGGGAATGAAATCAGTGACAAGACATTTAGCAGTATGTGCAGCTGTAGCACGGCCTGTTGGATAAGCTTCTATCCATCTCGAGAACTTGTCTATTACTACCAATACATCAGTTTTACCCTTACAAGGGGGCATATGTAATCAACTTGCAGGTGACGAAATGGTCCTGGTGGAGCTGGGGTATGTGTTGCTGCTGTAGTTGCTGCTGGCAAATTATTATTTTTCTGACATGTAACGCATGCTTTCACTTTGATCACTGCTAATTTCTTTGGAAGCTTCATGGCAAACATTAGATTTCACTAATCCAGCATGCTTAATGAGGGATCCAGCAGAAGTTAGAAACTGTCTACTTTGCCAAATGACACCAAAATCATGAATTATCCCAAAAGCATACCTGGAATCAGTGTAGATATTTGCAACCGATCCTGAAGCTAGCGTGCATGCTCTAGTTAAAGCTACTAGTTCTGCGGCTTGAGCTGAGAAATGATCTGGAAGACGACCTGAAGCTACCACTTCAGTGGTGGAAGTTACTGCATAACCTGCTCGTCTGTTACCTTCAATGACTTGTGCCGAACCATCAACAAACAACTCCAATTCTGCATTCTCTATGGGAGTTTCTGTTACTTCACTTGTAGGTGCATATGTAAGCGTAACAATCGTGTGTCATTTCTCCTTCATCCTCTAACACAACTTCAGTCATTGCAGACATCATACACGAGGATGGGTTTGTGACTGGCGCATGCTGTAAAACAGTGTTCGGGGCTGTGAGGGTTGTTAACCAATTTCCCCAACGAGAGGAGGTGACAGAAGTGACTTTTGCTTGATTCATTAGTGCAGACACTGCATGTTGGCATCTTACATTTACAGTCTGTCCTAACACCATTCCTGATGAAGCCTGAAGAGCTAGATGAACTGCATGCACTGCTCTGAGACATGGGCCCATACCTTGAGCGACTATGTCAAGTTTACCAGAATAGTAGTGAATTGGGCGTAAACTGCCCCCATGATCTTGTATTAGACATGCAGTCATAAAGCCTAAGTGTTCATGGACATAAAGCACAAATGGCCTATCTGATTGTGCAATTCCTAATGCTGGTGCTTGACATAGTGCTCTCTTCAAATCATTGAAAGCTTTGAGATGGATTTCTTCCATACAAACAGTATCAGAATCTTTAACCTGGCCTTTCAACAAGTCATAGAGTGGCTGAGCAATCGAGGCATAGTCTTCAATCCAAGGTCTACAGTAACCTGTTTTAATGGTAGTAGGCGGCGGTATGGCTTTGACTGAAGCCGCTCGATCTGTGTAATGGATCTATTTCCTGCACCAATTGTTTGACCCAGAAACGTGACTTGGTTTTTAGCAATTTGAGCTTTGTGAAAACTGCATTTGTGTCCTCTTTTCTGAAAGTAGTCCAACAATGCAGCTAATTCAGTTTCATGTACCTCATGATCTGTTGAAGCAATCAAAATATCATCGACATATTGGATCATAGTGGACTGTTTGACTGGACATTCTGGGTCACACAAATCACGTCTGATAGCCTGATGGTATATGGTCGGTAAATTCTGAAATCCCTGTGGCAACCGTGTCCACTGGTATTGTTCATAGTCAACTGTGAAAGCTAACCATGTTTGGCTGTCAGAGTGCAAAGGTACAGAAAAGAATCCATTAGACATATCGATTACTGAAAAAACCTTACAATCTAATGGCAAGCCATTACAAATTGTAGATGGATCTGCTACTAGGGGGTGATTTTATCAATATGTTTGTTGGCTACTCTGTAGTCTATGGTGAGTCTCCACGTCCCATTGGATTTCTTGATGGGCCATATGGGTGAGTTACAGGGACTGTTGGTTTTAACTAGCACTCCTTGCTTCAGCAAATTTTTCTACAATAGGTTTGATTCCCTGTATAGCTTCCTTACTGATTGGATATTGTTTGGTAACAGGAGGTGGTCTTCCTGTCAATTTGACTGGTTATACACCTGTCAAATCCACAATCATCCTTGTCTTTAGCCCAAATCGGATGATTCTGTAAGAAATCATACTCAGGAGTGGTTGCATTATTGGTAGAAACTTGTGCTGAGGAAATTTTTATGCTAGCAGATTCTGAGGACATGTCTAAAGTTAGATGTACTTGTCTCGGTAGATCCATGCCTAGAATTGCACCTGTATTTAATGGAGCACATAGCAATTTTGTGGTCAGAGTTTTCGGGCCTAATTGTACCCCTATGGGCGGGGTTTCATACAAAACAGAATCTTCACCTATTACACCAGTTAAACAAAGTTTAGTTTTCTTGTATGGGATGTTCAAATCTTTAGCCAATTTTGTAGGAATTACTGTAATTTCTGCACCTGTATCAAGCAAAAAGTCAATCTCTTTCTCTTGTATGCTACCTTTCACAAAAATTCTTTTGTCATTGTGATGGATTATAGGGGAAAGGTAGCTACTCACAGCCCCAACAATTAGTTTTTTTCCTGTTCTTGTTGTGCTCTTAGAAGAGCCTGAGCGAGCTGTCCTAAAGTTTCATTGGACATTGGCGGCACTACTTCAGGGTTGTAGGCAGGCTGAGAAGGAACAGAATTATGCATAGTATTTCTTCTACTATCTTGCAACTTCTTCCTACACTCTTTCTCCCAATGTTCTAATTTTCCACAGTAGTTGCATTTGCCTTCTCTTTTACGCCATCTATGGTCTTGATTTGTTGTGCTAAACATAGCTGCTGCTACTCTCACTTTTGCCTTAACTTCAGTATCTCTTTCCCATACAGTTAACCTGTCTAGGTTACTTCTGAGAGTTTCGTTAGACCAAGTTAGATCTAGGAATGGCAAGGCTTTTCTGTACTCGTCTACAAGACCATCTGACCAGATACAGACTAGGGGTCCCTTATCATTTAGCACACTTTCAGAATCATCAACTATTCCACTGTACGTTACAGCTGACTGACAAAACCTTTCAGTGTATTCACTCACAGTTTCTTCTTTCTTTTGCACACAGTTAGTGATTCTGGACCAGTCTATTTTGGGTCCCATGATAGTCTTCAGAATTTTCAAAACACCTTCTCTCAGATCGCCTTTACTGACATGTTGTAGCTCAGAAGTAACAGTGGACTCAAAACTGTTGAATTCAGATTCAGTTAGAATTTGGGACATCAGCTGTGTGACTTCTGCTAACGACATGTCATAGAGACGCATTTTGCTGATCAATGCTCTTCTGAATTCAGAAAAATTTTTGCATGCTGATGGTAAGCTCTGGGATAGTCTCTCTATATCTTTAGGTCCTAGCGCGTTGGCAACGGTTTGTACTTGGACAAC